>QNQO01007335.1:0-578290 GCA_003290165.1 Berberis thunbergii | reverse complement strand
TTTAGCTTGGGGGAAGCAGTGATGAAGTTTTTATTAACCTAAATTAATAAGCTAATAAATCCTACTTGTAATACCACAAGTGCACGACTGTCTAATTGGTAGACAGTGGCAAATACGGGTCGATCCCACGAGGATGGACGAGACAGTCAAATTCTAAGATTTATTTGAATTAATTTAGAGCTGGGATTCAGCAGATGAAAATTACTAAATTAAGAAAATGAAATTGACAACTAAAATTAAACTGATAAGATGATAGAGAGGGACCGAGACATCGAATCCACCACAGGTTTTCGAGATTTGTGTAATTCAAATTATTGTTTTCAAGAATTAACATGACTAACCTAAAGATTAATCTAAGTTCGCAATTGATTTCAGCAAATGTATAAACCCCTAGCATTGTGCATCTTCTTACGACACACACAATCACAGGTTTATTTTAACTAATTTTAAACCCCTAGCATTGCATGTCTTCTTACGGCATACACAATCACAATTCAGATTAATTGATTAAAGCAGGCTTTGAATATCAACAAAGGGTATTTCTAACTACCGACTAGTCTAGATAATTAATTCTGATATAATCGGTGAAAGCATATTATTGAAACTCAGAAATCAACTGTGTTTAACGTTCAAGTATATAAAAACAATAAATTCAAATACCACAAACTCTAGGAAACCCTGTGGTTTCATCTTCGCCTCGGCGCGGGGTTTAGAATATCATGGTGGCGGTGGTCACACACTGGTGTAGGTGGAATCCATCTCAGCACAACCATGAATCTCAAGAAAAAGGTTGCAAATGCACTGTGGTGGTATAGAGCAGAACTGCACAATGCCAATGAAAATCAGTTGGTTCCCGCCAGAATTCGCACTCTGTTTTCTCCAGTGAGATGCGCAGCTTCTTCTTCTTCCTTCGTGCTCCTCGCAAGCATATTCTTCCTTCGTTGAAGCTCCGAAACCTGCAAGAGAAAGGGAGACAAAGTGAGGGAGATACGATAGAGGAAAGAAATGACGAACATGAAAGGAACAGGGGCGGTGAAACAGGGAGGTGCTCCCTGTTTCTGCTGCTTCTTGCGAGCTTTGTTCCTCCGGCGAGCTCCAGTCCTTGCAAGAGAGGAGAGAGGGCCAGGAATGGATGAATAAGAGAGAGACCGAAGGAGAAGAGAGGAGAGGTGGATGAGGGAGACAGGGCGGTGGAGCTCTGTCGTGAGGTGGTGGTGTGCGTGCTTTGCTCTGTCGCTAGGTGATGGTGGCTTGGACGGTGATGTTGTAAATGGCGAGGTGAAGTACGCCACCGGAGAGAGGTCGGGAAAGTGGAGGAGGTGGCAGCTGATGGTGGTGTTGGTGAGGTGACGGTAGTTGCGATAGCGACGTGGAGTGAAATGGCGGCGATGCCGATTGGTTAGTGGTGAGAGACGAAGGTCTCTATGTCTCTGCCAAGGAGGAGAGGGGAGAAGTGGTGGATGGAAAAAGAGAGGAGGAAGAAAAGAACGTACCAGCCGAGAGGTTCTCAAAAAAGGGAGAACCTAAATAGGGTTCTCCTATTTTCTTGGGCTTGGGTTTTTATGTTAGCTTTTTGGGCTTGGGCTTAGGTTAAATTAGGTGGACCTAGGTTTGTTTGGTTAGGTTTAAGTATGTGACCTTCTACTTTGTACCACCGTTAGAATCGACCAATTAATATGTCATTTCCTCAAATTGTCGCCTTTATGCGATTTCATCGTTCACGCTCAAATTCCTACAAAAACATGAAAATGAAATAATTAGAATAAAACATAATAATTGAAACACTAACATATATAAATTAAGGGATATATTATGTAATAATTACGTGAATATCAAATACCCCAAAACCTATATTTTGCTAGTCATCGAGCAAAACAATAAAAATATAATTCTAACTCACTTTCGCAGGAATCATCGGTTGCACTTACCTTAACTGTGCAACAAGGCTTTAAACCGCCATATTACTTCTAGTGGACAAGTTATAGTCTCATGAGGGTTTCCAGAAATGTTACCGTCAAACATTATGACTCAATAAATTTCCACAACATGGTAACTTAATCACTCTATCTATTATTCTCAGAGTAATCATCTAATTGTCAAAATTTTCAGAAAACAACTAAAATGTCAGAATAATATATCAAAGCGTCTAACATCAATTTAATAGCATCCAAGGTAAATACATTTCATCAATTTTTCTCACTCGAAGTGTGTGTGTGTGTGTGTGTGTGTGTGTGTGTGTGAATGGCCTTATCAACATAACTTAATTTTCTCAGTAAAGATACGACTAGATAACTTTTGAATAGTAGCTTCAACTACAAATCTCTCTTGTTACTTAGAAATGAATCACTCAGAGATTGGTTAGTAATCACTCAGTTTATATATAGAAAAAGAATAAATTATGGAAAGACAAACATCTCAATATAATAATTATGAAAATGGACTTTTAAAAGAATGAAATGAATATGATCTCGTGGACAGGAATATCAATTACTTTGAGAATGTTGAATCACACGCCATAATTCTTGTCTATTTAATCTCCACATCTATGAACCAAACTTTCACTTAAGATCAATTAGGTATTTATTAGGTTGTAATGAGGCTAAGATTTTGATTAACAATAATGGAAAAAGATACGAGAAAATTATCTGAGAATGGATACACCCTTTAATAAACACGCGGGGCTCTGAAGAATAAACCAATGTTGTACACCATTAATTTTTCTTCCTTCGAAATTCTTCTTCATATTTTTTTAACCATCAATCTTTTTTCTTTTCTTTTATAAGATCAACGACATGCTTTCCCCTTTTACACAATGAAACATTTTAGTCCCGAGGATTCATGGAATATTTAGTTTCAGCTCTTTTTATTTGCCCATTCCAAAAATATATCAACCATACAGATTCTCAGAGACATTGGGTAAGGATAAAAATAATATGATATATTACTCCCTAACTGGAGTAGGTAATGGAGATGGGGTTAGCAAAGAAAAAAATTATTTAAAGGCTCAAAGGGCTGCAAACGGATATTTATCATTAGGTAGACTAAAAGGCTAAAGAACGGTTCAAAGAAAAATGTCTATATCACTTCTTAAGCTCTAGTCGATACTATGACATCTCAACTAAATAAATCAAAAAGTTCTAGTGTAATAATTCAATTATAACGTCATTCTCAAAGCAATCAATAAGAGAAACAATAATGATGAGATCATCAACGAGATAATGCAAATTCAAGAAAGTTAGAGTTTATTAATAACCATCAGGAAAAATAGAATGTCTCGAAACTCACAAGGGTTAAGTCTCCACTATTATTCTAAAGTTTTCTAATTAATATTTACTGATTAACTTCAAATTATGCTAACTCGGCTTATAGTGCAAGAGTGGTCGAGCCGAAAAATATCATGAAATATATTTAACTTAAAGATAATATCAAACCATATGTTTTCCAATTGATATATAAAAGTGACAAGTGAAAGCATGCATTTCTCGAATTTAAAGGCATACTTGAAAGCATATTCTCTTCATTGGAAATGGGCTTAGATTTTGTATGCATTTTCAATGGTCAACTGTGTTCAAAAATTTCGAAGAATGCAGAAAAACTCATAAACTCACCCCCAAACCTAAACCAAACATTGTCCTCAATGTATAAAATGATGATCATGACAAATGCAGGAAAAAGAAAAGATGAGAGTTAAAGTGATATTACCATGGGAAAGTTTTTACAAATTTTGACGAAATCGTCCACCAATGAACGCTCAACAACATAAGAACTGTGGACTCGTCATAATAAATTGATAAAAACAATACAGGACACAAAGATATATACAAATGAAATAATGAAAAAAAATTACATGTATCAGTTGTAAGTCAAAATTGTTATGGAGCTAACGAGTATGAGTGAAATGCAACTAGAAAGAACTCGAAAATCAATCCAGACTAACCATAATGACACAAATGAAGTTAGGCTGCCTCCTAGGAGCGTTTGGTTTAACGTCGTCAGCCCGACATATATTCTTCCTTATAAATGATGTACCATGAAATGACGAGGAAGAACATAACGAACACTCTCCCAAATGTAAACACTTAGTCTATAATGTTGACTAGATCATATAGCAACAACCGAAAAAGTTGAGGATCCGTCCAACAAATAGTAACACCTACATGCAGCACAACAGAAACTAACACATCCCTAAAATGACGAAGACGCCATGCAAAATCATATAGAAAATGCAAACGAACTCGCGATCGTAAAGAAGTCATAGGGATCTGGAGCAGAAAGTTGTCACCAACAGGAATATCCTGCAAATGACTATTTCTTACTCCTAAAAAGGGACATCCTATGTCTGGTGTCAAA
This sequence comes from Berberis thunbergii, assembly GCA_003290165.1. Classification (NCBI taxonomy): domain Eukaryota; kingdom Viridiplantae; phylum Streptophyta; class Magnoliopsida; order Ranunculales; family Berberidaceae; genus Berberis; species Berberis thunbergii. The sequence continues at coordinate 573,940 of QNQO01007335.1, read as the reverse complement.
TCGGAAGATTGAATGTGTTGCACAATAGGATGGTCAAAATTAAAATCATCCCTTAAGAACAAGGGATCCACATAGGTAGCGTCAGTCACTATTAAAGGGATGGAAAGAGGTATGTCTATAGATATATCAGGTGGTACATGCTCATCATAACAAAATGAATTGCACAAAGATGATGCTCTAGACAGCTCAACAACACCCCCAAACCTAGAATCAACACTACCTATGGGATGTATTCTCTCCAAAGAATATTGAGAATCGGACTTCATGTAAAAGTCACTAGGAGGACATATGTCAAATGGGTCATCATGAACAGGCGGAAAAGGGAATGGGTCAGACATCCCAATAATATCAGCAGAAAGGTTCAATTTTGATTCAGTGAGTGGAAGAAGTTCCACTTTAGGCTTCCATGTGTAACCTGGATCCATAATAGGGGCTGAATCAAGCAAAACATTCACTTCCCTAATGGAATCATCAATATCGAAGTCTAAACCAAAGTGAGTCAAACATGCTGCTAAGGATCATCTGATGTAGACTGCAATAAGGAATTTTCCACCAAACTCTCAATCATGTCAACCTCATGGATATTTTCGGACTCGGAAGGTTGTTGACTAACATTAAAAACGTTGAGTTCGACAGTCATGTTGCCAAATGACAATTTCATAATTCCATTCCTGCACTTAATAATGGCATTGGATGTGGCAAAAAAGGATCGACCCAAAATGACTGGAATGTGACTAGAGGATTGTGAACAGGTTGTGTATCAAGAACTATAAAGTCCACAGGGTAATATAATTTTTCAACCTTGATAATCACATCATGTATAATACCACGGGGGACTCTGACAGACCTATCTGCCAATTGCAGTGTTACTCTAGTCGGTTTTAACCCACTGAGACCTAATTGCTCATAAACAGAATATGGCAATAAATTAACACTCGCCCTTAAATCCAATAATGCCTTATCTATCATATGGTCACCGATAATACAAGAAATAGTCGGCCAACTAGATCCCTATTCTTAGGCGTGTTGAATAATTGAGTTCACTTGCTCGATGAGAAAGGCTCTCTTTTGCACATGTAGCTTCCGCTTCTGTGTGCAAAGATCCTTCAAAAACTTGGCGTAGCTAGGAACTTGCTTGATAGCATCAAGTAATGGGATATTTATGTGGACTTGTTTAAAATGTTCCATTATGTTGTTTACATTTGTTCATTTCTTTACCGGAGCTAATCGTTACGGAAACGAGGCTCCAAGCAAGTAAGATGCCTGAGTGGGGTCAGAGTCAATAAGAACATCTGTAAAAGGTAAGGCTTTATTATCCTCCTTGTTAGATGGAAATGCAACTTGCTTTGACTTAGACGTGGATGCACCGACACTCAAATCAGGCACTTGTACTCGATTGTCAACCTGTTTTCCACTCCTAAGGGCAGTAATAGATTTGACATCTTCATTGCAAGACTCAAATGTACTATCAACTGCGAATTGACCCTTTGGGTTTGGAACAGGTTGACTAGGAAATCTCCCAGGCTCTCTCTCAGAAGAAGACTGAGTAATCTTACTCACAACTATCTCAAGTCTATTGAGGGCTTGAGATTGGTGTTGATTCGTGGCTTTCAACTCAGATATGTCCTTAGAATTATGCTCAATTAAACTTTCTGAGCGCTGCAAAAACCGATTAACCGTTTCCTCTAAACTTGATGTGTTGGATGGAGGAACTTGGTTATGGTGGGGCCTAACATGGCTAGGGGCTTGAGGAGCCTGGGAGATAACAACAGGCCCCCCTTGGTGTGGGCCATGGGCCCAGGAGACTTGGATGTTTGGCGAACCCTAAATTGTAATAGTTAGGTTGCGAATTATTCTCAGGTCGCCGCATCACATTAAAAGAGTTTACTTGCTCAGCATAGTATGCATGATAATCATTTTGCAAGTCACAATTAGCTATTGAATGACCAGGGATTGAACATGCAGCACAAACCTCAGATGAAGCGTTTGCGGGAGGTGCAGGTTGAGTCACATTCAAAAAAGCATCTATCTTTTGAGTCATAGTCATAAAAACTTTCTCTAACTTCGAGGTAGAAAGGGAGTCAACAGATAGATCTTTGATCTCATATATACTGCCCTTACGCCTGTCAGACTCCCTTTTCGAATAATCCCATGACTGAGAATTTTCAGAAAGCGTCTCAAAGAATTCCCATATTTCATTGACACTCATTTTCATTAATGACCCACCACTAGTGTCATCAATCATACGACGGTTTTGAGGGGTTAAACAGTTTTGGAAGTATTGAACTAGCCGCCACTTCTCGAATCCATGATGGGGACACCTGACAATGAGCTCATTGAACCTTTCCCAACATTCATAGAAATGTTCGCCCTCTTTTTGTTGAAAATTAGATAAATCTCGACGGAGAGCATTCATTTTATGAATGGGGAAGTACTTTGTCAAAAACTTTATTGACAATGCATCCCATGATGTGATGATCATGTCTCTAATGCATTTAACCACGATTTTACGTTATCTTTCAGAGAAAAGGGAAATAACCTAAGGCGGACCGAATCATCAGAAAAGTTTTGGTACTTCAGGGTAGCGCAGATGTCAAGAAATTATTTGACATGAAGATAAGGGTCCTCTTTCTCAAAACCATAAAAAGTGGGCAAGAGATGAATAATAGATGGTTTGAGTTCAAAACTGTTTGCATTTGTCTCAGGTAAGACAATGCAAGACGGAACACTACTAGGAAGAGGGGCGAAGTAATCCTTAAAGGCCTTCCCCTCAACCATCTCAGTTGACAAGGATGATGAACCTAAATAGGTAATGGGACTTCAAAGAACTCCTCGAATTCTTGTCGGACAAGTGTACTCTTAAAATCACACACCTAGGTATGCATAAACTACTGGATAACGAAGGTTCAAAGTCAATACTCCTAAACAGTCTTCAATTTTATTTTATTTTTAAATTTTTTATTTAAATGCAAGCCTAGCCGTTATATGAAGTTGACCTAACTCTGAAAAAATTTAAAAACAACGGGACCCCCTAAATGACACCTAAATGATGCACAAACATAATGAATGGTAGACGACCCTACAACTTTTCTTTACTAATGTATGGCTGAAATTCAATTAAATTTACCTAACCGTGGGAAAGGCACGGTAATTTCCTATCAATCTGCCACTACAGATTTGCTCTTATCTCTTTTTCTACTATCTAGCTCAAAGTGAAATGCCAGTTCAAGAACTGTTCCCAGGTGGTATATGTTCCTTCACTTGACCACTTTAAGCTATCAAACGTCCAAAGAGGGTTCCTATGAGTGTCACACCAGTCCTAGATAAATATCTTGCTAAAAATTTTAAATAGTGAAGGTCTAGGTTCCTAACCCTAAAATAGATGGTGATTAACCTATCCACGGGAGAGGGAAAGAAGTTTCAACTCAATTCTGCCACTATTCAAATTTGCATGCAATACTACCTAGAACAAGCTAAACACAAGTGATCACACAGAAACCGCGTGCAGATGCGGTGGGTAGAAATTACCTCCGGCGTGAACCTCTTTCGGGTTACTTGTGAAGCCGGGTAGAAGTCGATTTCTGAGAGTTTCCTCGTGAATCGCAATATTTCACTTTGTTCCCACTTGAGCTCCTATGTGTGTGACCGTCCGCAAAAATAATTCAAACTCAAACAAATAAGAAAATAAAATAAAAACAAATAAGAAACTCACTCGTAACACTGTTCCTAAAAAGAAAATTAAACATAATTTATAAACTAGCAAAAACAACCATAGATTTTGATTGTACCGTTACAATCCACGGCAACGACACCAAAAACTTGATGAAGTTTTTATTAACCTAAATTAATAAGCTAATAAACCCTACTTGTAATATCGCAAGTGCACGGTTGTCTAACTGATAGACAGTGGCAAATACTGGTCGATCCCACGAGCATTGACGAGACAGTCGAATTCTAAGACTTATTTGAACTAATTTAGAGTTTGGGGTTACAACAGATGAAAATTACTAAATTAAGAAAATTAAATTGACAACTAAAATTAAATTGATAAGATGATAGAGAGGGGACCGAGACATCGAATCCACCACAGGTTCTTTGAGATTTGTGTAATCCAAATTATTGTTTTCAAGAATTAACATAACTAACCTAAAGATTAATCTAAGTTCGCAATTGATTTCAACAAAGGTACAAACCCCTAGCATTGTGTGTCTTCTTACGGCACACACAATCACAGGTTTATTTTAACTAATTCTAAACCCCTAGCATTGCATGTCTTCTTACGACACACACAATCACAGATTCAGATTAATTGATTAAAGCATACTTTGAATATCAATAAAGGGTACTTCTAACTACCGACTAGTCTAGATAATTAATCTGGATATAATCGGTGAAAGCAAATTATTGAAACTCAAAAATCAACTGTGTTTAACGTTCAAGAATATAGAAAACAATAAATTCAAATACAACAAACTCTAGGAAACCCTGTGGTTTCATTTTTGCGTCTAGAAGATCATGGTGGCGGTGGTCACAACACTAGTGTAGGTGGAATCCATCTCAGCACAACCGCGAATCCTGAGAAAAAGGTTGCCAATGCACTGTGGTGGTACATAGCATAACCATAGGGTGCAAATAACCAACTAATTTGAAAATCAACTGGTTCCTGCCTAAAGAGCGCTCTGTCTTCTCCAGCAAGACACGCCGCTGCTTCTTCTTCCTCTATGCTGTGTGTTCTTCCTCCGTTGAAGCTCCGAAACCTGCAAAAGAGAGGGAAACAAAGTGAGGGAGATACGATGGAGAGGAAAGAAAGGACGAATGAGAGAGGAGCAAAGGTGGTGAAACAGGGAGGCGTTCCCTATTTCTGCTGCTGCTTGCGAGCTCTATTCCTCCATCAAGCTTCAGTCCTTGCAAAAGAGAGAGGGTCGGGAGAAGGATGAATAGAAAGAAACCGAAGGAGGAAGAGGGAGAGAATGGATGAGGGAGACAGGGCGGTGAAGCTCTGTCGCGAGGTGGCCGGTGGTTTGCTCTGTCGCTAGGTGATGGAGGCTTGGACGGTGATGTTGTGGATGACGAGGTGAGGTACGCTGCCAGAGAGAGGTCAGGAAAGTGGAGGAGGTGGCGACTGATGGTGGTGTTGGCGAGGTGACGGTAGTTGCGACAGCGACGTGGAGTGAGATGGCGGCGATGGCAGTTGGTTAGTGGCGAGAGACGAAGGTCTATGTCTCTACCAAGGAGGAGAGGGGAGGAGTGGTGGATGGAAAAAAAAAGGAGGAAGAAAAAAACGTACCAGCCGAGAGGTTTTTCCAAAAATGGGAGAACCTAAATAGGGTTCTCCTTTTTTCTTGGGCTTTGGTTTTTATGTTAGCTTTTTGGGCTTGGGCTTAGGTTAAATTAGGTGGACCTAGGTTTGTTTGGGTTAGGTTTAAGTATGTGACCTTCTACTTTGTACAACCGCTAGAATTGACCAATTAATATATCATTTCCTCAAATTGTCGCCTTTATGCGATTTCATCGTTCACGCTCAAATTCCTACAAAAACATGAAAATGAAATAATTATAATAAAATATACTAATTGAAACACTAACATAAATAAATTAAGGGATATATTATGTAATAATTTTGTGAATATCAAACAGTTGATGATATATCAAACATCCAGCAAGTCTCACCGTACGCGTGTCATGATAATCTGATCAACCAAGCAAAGCGGGCCCAATTGCACGCCCAATCTAGCAAAGCCCAGACCACACGAAGCCCACAGGGGTAGGGTCTAGGAGGTCGGACCCCAAACAACCACGCCCTAATAAACCCATACGTTACATGGTCAAGCCCAATACCTCTAAGACCTAATCAGGCAAGTATCTGGGGGATCGATCTAAGACGGGCATGCCAACAATACATCGATTTCGTCTAGGAAACAAATACCGGAGTATAAGTCGTGTATGAAAACTCCCCTGTATTGACAACACTCCAAAATGGAAGAATCTCTCGCAGATTTAGGAGCATAGCCCGGGTAAGAAAACTTTCTTACATGGATGACTCCTAATAAGTAAAAGATCTTCATCAATATATTTTTTCCTAAACTATGCCACCAAAGGCCTAACCGAATAAAGACTCGCATGATAAATATGACACATGGGTGATGAACAATGGTATGCTCCAAAATTCAATTTACAACATTACATCTTTCTCAAGCCTTGTCTGACTTGAGCATCAGAGTGTCATCGGCTATCACAATGGTGGTTTTTGGCTTACGTGTGTTTCCTGTCCAGGTCAAGGTCAAGGAGAACATGATTCGACTACATTGCCAACATAAAATATGACATAAATTGAAATTTGCACACCTAGTTTCGCGCCACTCTTCATCCTTTATAAATTGATTAATAATTTGTTGGAATTTATCTATAATTAGAAGGATGGATTTGCTCAAAATTGGGGTAATGACCAAAAAAAAAAAAACCTAGTTCTAAACCTAATCACTAAAAAAAGCATTTGGTATAATTCCACCCTAAGCAAGCACGTGCTTTCAAGCACAAGCGTGGATACCCCAGGAATATCCCTATAGTCCCTACCTAACATCATCCAACCTAACAAACAATCAAAAGAAAATCCTCCTTTCCACGTCCCTCCCTCTATGACACTAGTAGTACCACTACCATTCACGCAGCTCTCTAGCGCGCCTTAAACTAATCTCAAAATGGAAACACTGCACTCATTGAATATTCAGGAAAAAATCCCATCCAGAAATGGCGCGCTCTGTTGACGCACACTTCAACTTCCACCCCGACTTTTTATTCCACAATTTCAATCTATCTCTCTTGCAACCAAAATATCTCTCTTGCAATTCAATTCTTTCTCCTCTCTCACTTCACCGTTTGATTCTCCATTTTCGACACTTGTTTCTTGAGAGAGAGAGTATATAAGTTGACTTCGAGGAGTCGGTTGAAATAGGGAAATCTGAGAGGAAAGAGAGACTTGGAACAAAATCAAGAAAACGAGAGGAGGAGTTCGTGATGGATCGGAAAATCAAGATTGGTGTCTGTGTCATGGAAAAGAAGGTACAATGATGCTTTAGCCTCCTCCTAATGTGTTCGAAATGTCGCAATCCTTTTCTTTTTTCTTTCTCTCTGAATCAGAGACTCACTGCTTCCTTCTTCTTGAATTTCATCTAGGTTTCATCTGCTCCAATGGAACAGATTCTTGATAGGTTCAAGGCATTTGGCGAATTTGAGGTATTTGTTCCTTATTTACGCTGAATCTTGCACTTTTTAGGGTTTTAGACAACTAAAATGTTGATGCTATAAAGACAATTAAACAAGTGCCTTGTATGCCATTTTTTTTTTGGTATTTTTTACAAATTATTTCTAAGCTCTTTATTTACTTACATTTTACGTTTCTAGGTGATTTTTTTTTGTTTCGTAGTTTGCAGATTATATGTTTCTTGGCTATTTCTTGTTTGTATTTTGCAGATTATATGTTTCGGCGACAAGGTTGTCCTTGAGGATCCAATAGAGAGGTATGAAAATTTCAATAATGCAAAGCATCATCATCATCATCATCAAAGCCCATTCCCGAGATTTTCGGGGTCGGCTACATGAATTTTGGTTCTCCAAGCAATGCGATCTTCCCACATTTCCTCACCTAATCCAAGTTCAATGATATCGTCATTCACCGTCTTCATCCAAGTTTTCAACGGTCGTCCCCTCCGTCTACATTCTCCATTAACTTGCCAATCTAAACATTTTCTAATTGGCGCCGTGCTTGGTCTCCTCCGCACATGACCAATCCAAGTTAAACGTCTTTCTCTAATTTTTTCCTCTATGGACGCTACACCTAAGTATCTCCTAATTCTTTCATTTCTAATTTTATCCTTACGAGTTTTACCACACATCCACCTTAACATACGCATTTCTGCTACTGCCATCCTATGCGTATGTTGTCTCATAGTAGCCCAACATTCTGAACCATATAGCATGGCTGGTCGAACAATGGTCTTATAGCATTTCCCTTTTAGCCTTGCAGACATCCTTCTATCGCACAATACTCCTGACGCCATTCGCCATTTCAACCAACCAGCTTTAATCCTGTGGTCTACATCTGCTCCAATAGCCCCATTCTTTTGAATTATAGACCCTAGGTATCGAAAAGCCTCACACTCCGGGACCTCGACACCTTCGATCTCAATTGCATTACTTCTCCCTCTTGGTTCACACCCAAAGTTGCACACTAGATACTCCGTCTTCGAACGGCTAATTCTAAAACCTTTACTCTCTAAAGCCTCCTGCCATTTAACTAGTTTCTGACCTAAACTTGCACTAGTCTCATCCATCAAGACAATATCATCTGCAAATAACATGCACCAAGGTACATCTTCTTGTAGATGTCTCGTCAACTCATCCATGACCAAAGCAAAGAGATATGGACTTAACGCCTACCCTTGATGTAGTCCTACTGTCACTGGAAATTCACTAGACATCCCACCTACTGAGCGAACACTTGTTACAACCCCTTCATACATATCCTTAATGATATCGACATAATATTGAGACACTTTCTTCCTTTCAAGCACCCACCAAATTAACTCCCTGGGGACCCTATCATATGCTTTCTCCAGATCAATAAAAATCATATGCAAACTCTTACGTGTCTCACGATATTTTTCGACAGTTTGCCTAAGCAGGAAGATGGCCTCCGTAGTAGACCTACCTGGCATAAATCCAAATTGATTCTTCGAAATCGTGGTTAAACGCCTAAGTCTTTGTTCTATATTAAATTTTTTTTTAAAATCCAATAGTGCAAAGCATCTTTATTAAATTTTTTTTTTTGTGATCAAGATTTTCGTCAATGTTTTTGAGCTTTGAGAAACTTGTTATGATTAACATTTTAGAGCTTGACATGATGATTCTGGATGTTTGGATGACTAGCTAAGCACTAACCATTGAAGCATCTTTTGAAGCCAAAATTTTATGCATGTAAAGATTGACTTGCTTTGAGTAAACTTCGATGAAAATAGTTTTCTATTGTTCTTACCTGTTGCTTCTAATCACGTTCTTAAATTCGTTACTAGATCTCAAGCTTTCTTTTAGTTTAAATATCAAACCCGGATATGGCGCAAAACCTGCAAAACAACTCCCAGTATCAGTAGATCTATTAGGATAAATTATACAATGTCTTTCCAAATTCCAACCATATACTTCAAGAAATAGCATTGGATTCAAAGACCAAATCACTTTGCTGACCACTTTACCCAAAGGCCCAAGACTTCCAACTTTTCAATGGAAAGAGGAAAAACCAAATGCATCCCAAAAAGGTTCAATAAGTAAAACCATGAATCTTGGGAAATGTCATACCAAAGAAAGAGAGGATCTTGAGGTTCACTAGCCAAACCACACTCCACACACTTTTCGACTCTTCATCAATGAACATACCTCTTATAACCAACTCTATCTTGTAGGGAGACAATTCCACACTGTGCCTAGTAGAAATTCCTTTTTTCCAAATAAGTCAAGGAACCAGAATATCCTTCATCTCAAATATGACTGATTGAGAATGTTGCCATACATATAAAACACCAAAAAAAGCACTGTCCTACTTTCACTTTCAAGAATCATCTGTTGAAAGGCCTCAAGCCATTCTCCAATCTCCTTGACTCTTCATCCCTAAGAGATCTTCTAATATGAAAATTCCATTCTGCAGCACCATCAACCTCTCTCAAACTGAAGTTGTTGTTCAGTTTCATCTATGGTTGATCAAGTGCACGCTGTCATGATTCTACAGTCTTCAAATGATTCAGATAAAAAAAAAAAGTTAAAAAGAGAAAAATACTGAAATGATTGTTTGAATGTTGTTTATTTTGTCCTTTAGCGGCTATTGCACACCTTTTAATCCAAAAGCACAATTTAGCTACATTGTTTCAAGTAACTATACAACCCTGGCTATGCAGATCGAGCATTTCCACCTACTTATTGTATATCTTCTTTGGTTTGAATTTTCTTGTAGGTGTATAATTTTGTTTTCATTCATGAAAGCTCGTTAGCGCTGTTGCCTACTCACTTCCATTTCTCTTACATCTTCAATTTGAAATCATTTCTGGTGACTACATAACTAGATATTTGACCGAGTTTCTTATTTCATTCAGTTGGCCAACATCCGATTGCTTAATTGCTTTTTATTCCTCTGGGTATCCTCTTGAAAAAGCTCAGGCATATGCTGCATTACGTAGGTGAGTTGTGCTCACTGATTGTTTGACACCAATTCTATTGTTAATTAAATTATATCATCTTTCGTATAGTTGATCAGTTTATTTAATATGGTTACTTACATCTCTTTCTCCCTTTGTGCTTCCTCATTCAACAATATTGGTAACATCAGTGTTAGCGACTCGTAAATTTTAAATTTTAAGATTCAAAATTAAACATGTGTCTTTTGAACTTTTTAGTGCATTTAGTAGGACACTGGATTTTGTCAGTCCACAGTTTTATGAACTTTGGGTGAAACTGCAAGCTGTGAATCAATACAACCGTCAGTACATAACTACAAAAGACCTTTATATTGAACCTTTTTCGTCAAGATGGCTAGCAGAGAGATTGACTTAATAGGTTCTAATAATTACTACGACTGATAGATATCGTGGAAGTTACGAATATGTAGTGTACACGGATAACACTTTCTATTTTTGGCATCTTTTAGGCCCTTTCTTGTAAATGAATTGGAACAGCAACACCTTCTTCATGACCGGAGGAAGGTCTACGAGGTATGCATTTTGATATTTTTTTCATTCCTAATCCCTTTCTTCAGCCTGGGTTTCTATTTAGTATCTACCTTTGTTGGCTGTTGAGGGAATGGTTTGCGATTCTCTTCTGGCCTCTGCTTGGAACACATACTTGAAGATATTTAACCCATATTGTTCTCATGTATATTCAGAATTGCAATGGACTATTCACTCCATTACCATTCTTCTAATACAAGGTCAAAAATCATACCAACTTATTGATCAGATCCCATAAATTTACCAATAAGTTGAGCCTATAGGCATGCCACTGAAATCTTGAGGTCCCAGGTGTATTCACTTAGTCGTCATAGTTAATTGTACATCTTAGTGTTTAAGGGGAACGGAGAAGTCAGCTTGAAGTATATGAAATATAATGTCAATTACACTCCATTGAGATATGTGATTCGTAATTTTGCCTTTTTTTATTTTTCATTTTTTTTTATAATTGTTCCTATCTTACCGTCATATTGATAATTGAAAATTGGAGACTGACGTGTAGTTTGGATACAGCGTTTAGAAATGTATGGAATTCCTATTCCAAGATATGCTCTTGTGAATAGGGAAATTCCTTATCAAGAGGTGGAGTATTTTGTTGAGCAAGATGACTTTGTTGATGTTCATGGCCAGCGGTTTTGGAAACCATTTGTGGAAAAACCTGTTCACGGTAAGCTCGTCATTTTCCCTTTTCAAGTTTAGTGTACACTCTAAAGCCAAATGTAGTTTTAAAGTAATTTCATTTTAATTAACCTTATGGGTATTGGCATGGACTAGATAGAATTTCTTTATTGCATGCTTTGAAAATATATTTTTCCCTGTTCACATTTTGTTGGGAGTTATTTGCTATGAAGTTTCATTAAGCTTTCCTTGCTTCAAAGGAGATCTTCTGAGTTGATTTCTGATACAAAGAGGGCCGCTAGGAAACTTTATTTATGATTTGGGTCAGACATAAATTTTTTTTAGAACTTGCATGACTCGGCAAACTCCAAGTATAAGAACTTGCATGACTCATCATTTGGGGTATCTCTGTCATGTTATTAGAACTTGCATGACTCGGCAAACTCCAAGTTTAAGAGATTTTGCCTCTATGACTTCCATGGGGTCTCTGTCTGATGTTTTTAGGGTGGACATGTTAGACATTCGTCACCCGTCTAGACCCCAACTCATGTGCCCGTGCCGTTGTTACATTGCCCAAGAAGTTTTACATCTATAATGACTCGCAGCTTCTGCTGATTTGAAGGAGATGATCACAGTATAATGATATACTATCCCAGTTCCGCAGGCGGGGGGATGAAGGAATTATTCCGGAAGGTGAGAGTTTTGTCTATATTTGCTTGGTAATTCTAGGCATATTGTATGTAATCCTGTGCCTTTATTCTATTCCAGTAGCATTCAAGATATTGGTAACATGTACTGATTCACATTTGATTTTCTATTAGTTGACATATTAAAGGGATAATCTACTATAGATTTGATGAGAATTGTTACACACAACTGTGAACTTTATCTGGTGAACCTTGTCTAGAAGAATGTACTCATGTCACACACTTTTATGGAAAATTTTGGAGTTCCTGTGAAAGTTATAAGGCTGGAATATGTGACTTGAGATAGATTGATCATCATTCTGCCTCACCATTTCTATATATGCTGAATAGTTGTAAGGATTCTATCAGTCTCAGAGTAAAATGAATTGAAAATTCCACATTTAAGGTTTTCAATTGCTTTATATTTTCTCTACATTTGCTTCATAGATGCATGAGGTTTGCACCTATGTCTTTTACTTTTCTTATTTATCACCTAATGTGATATTTAAGGGCCTTGAGCGATATAGGTGTTACATTATAAAGCCACATTCAAGATTTGAGAACGGGTTTCATCAATGAACCTGTTCATCATGGAATGCGATTATTGTAGTAGAAGTGGAAGCTACATGTGATTCTGAGTATAAAAGAGAAGCTACTAAAATCACTTGGTGCCTAAAAATGGAGAATGAGGAAGCTTTACTCCTAGCACTGATGGGTGTGGAGCCAGACATAATGATACGAGTATTATTAATACTCAATATTAATGTCATTCACATATCAAGCTTCCATCTTTCTGATAGGATTGACCTGTTTGAAGAAAGGTTTTTTAGATTCCTTTACCACTTGTGTCTCTTCTGAGTTCTGGCTGCAGTTCAAGTTTTATCCTGTTTCTTAACGTTTGTTAAATTTTATTTGTATGTCATTTTTGTGAACAAAGAACATGCAGACCCATCCTATCCTGAGACTATCCTAATGCTGAAGGCAAAAGTAAGACACACTAGAGACAATTATCTCCTCATTTATTTCTTTGATATGATGTAAAGTACTCGGTTTCCATGGGATTAATGTAATCCCTGTGTTTTTACTGGATGTGGGCCCTCAATGTCTTTACTTTTGAGGTGTGCATCTTTTACGTCTTCTTAACAATACATACAAATGAGGTTGTCTATGCCTCTATTTGAGCTTTGTTAGATGTATATTGGTTGTCTGATGCAGCTAATGATATATATTGGTATTGTATGTCTTGGCTTTACCTTGCTAGAGATGTGATTCTGATGTGGCACATGATTATGATTTCTAGAGTGGATCACAAAATTCCTTTCAGAGCCCCGTTTAATTTGAGTACCAATTGTTGCTTTTGCCTTAGTATCCTCCTACATATAATCTTACAATATCAGTATGTCTAATGACATTTTTTAGCTATTTCACTAATTGAGATTTGGGCTTGCTTTGTGGAATTTGTACTATTAGTCTTCAGCTACAATACATTTATCCCCTTTCAAAGAAATATTGCGAAAGTGTAAACCCTGGCTTAAAATCAGTAGAACCTCGTATACTTCAGTGATATTGTATCCATGATTATGCTTCTATATGACATCACTCTTCCACAATGTTGAGGGAATTTCATTGGATTTTTTTTATTTGTAGGTTGGTAACCGATCGAGTGAGTTCCATCCGGAGGTCAGAAGAGTGAGACGTGAAGGTTCCTATATATATGAGGAGTTCATGCCAACAGGAGGAACAGATGTCAAGGTCTCTGTGTGATGCTTATGTTTATTTATTTTATTTATACTACTTATTTTTCATTTCTTGTCCACTGACATAACACATCTTCTTGATCCATTGTTTGAGAGAACATATGGAACTATTACGTTATGTTAAATGATTCACATGCCTTTGAGGGCATATCATTTCTCATCTCAATGTTGTTCTTAATGGATTTTGAAATGCATCTTTGGACTATTTCAATATGCCTTTTCTTTGGTGGTGTCAATTTTTTTTTATTGATTACATATTATTGTAGAATTTATTACAGTCAATGTGAAAAGAATTTCATTTTTTAACGCGCTTTATGTACCGGATCATTTACTCTAATTTACCCGCTTTATACCCCTTTCCCGTCAACTGAAAATAAAGAACCATTGTGCCACATCCACAATCATAGACTGCCTTCTTGATGATCCTTGTTTTGGAATTTTGTAATCAGTGGCTCTGACAAAAAGCTTTGTTTTTGTTTTTTTACCGAAGCTGACATAAAATGTTCTGTGACAATACTAAGTGATTTATAGTCTTGTCATACTGTTGTAGGTTTATACAGTTGGACCTGGATATGCGCATGCTGAGGCAAGAAAATCTCCTGTTGTAGATGGAGTTGTTATGAGAAACCCTGATGGCAAGGAAGTAAGTAATAATATGAACTGAAACCATGGTTTTATTATGTTAGGAAGCTCTTTAAACTGTTGTTTCTCTAATTCTGAAACTATTTTGAAAAATTCAAATTTTAGAAATTTATTGGGTTCTATAGGTTAAAAATTATTTTTTGCCATCCATAGTTTTTGAGGAGAACATGGGTGTACTCAAAATTTTAATGTAAAAAAGCTGTGTTTTGACTACAATTTTATTTTATTTCTTTATAAATACTTGTTGGTCTAAAATAAGGTTTTATTTGATGTCAATACCTCAGAAATTTGTTCCAATAAAAATTTGTTTTGACTGTCCTTTTATGGTCTCCTAAGAGGGTAATAATGAATTGGTGATTGAAAATTTCTTAGATATCTGTTGTCCATGCTACCTATAATACTAGTTTTCATGTTATCCATGTCATTTAAATTATTGATTTTAAAGATTTTGTGGAAATTTTCATGAAATAATTCATTCATAGGTGCTATTCATTTTATTTAGAGTACTTGGATCTGAAAATTTTGACTTTGGCCACTACTGCATTTGAAAAGTAATTGAATGGTTTCTCCAAGATTTTAGTTCAACTGTTTGCTTCAGCATGTGGTGATGTTTATATTTACAACTACCATGTTTGAATCATGGTTTTTATATGTTGAGGCTTGACGTGAGGCAGTGGACTGAGATGTGAGGCATAAGCCTTTTAGAAGTGTATATTTTAAGTAAAGTAAATATACAAATAGTACTTTGAACTTGCAATATGATAAATTTAACTCTACATCGAAAATAATAATTTCATGCAATCAAACTTGAACTTTGCAAGTTCCATCACTAGTCAGGTAGTCGACTAATAATCTAACACACCCTTAAAATTCATATTTCAAAACAATAACATCATAAATACAAACAAACCACAATGCAAAAAAGTCAGACATCTCTTTCTTATTCTGATCTTCACCAAATCATCAATATCCACTTCATAATCCCCTTACAAAGATTTTAGATATTCGCCTGCAAAATCCAAGCTTTCAATCCTATTATACGATTTATGGATTGAGTGCAAATGCAGGCCCTTTATATGTCGACCAAGAAAAGGAAAAACACAAAAGAACAATTTCTCACATTTCTGAACTTGAAGCTTACATTTTAAAACGTAAAACGTAGGTTTTTATGAAGTTTATGTTACACCTGAGTTTTGACTTATTTTATAGGTATTAACGTGAAACAAGCCTCAACATGCAAATTTCACAAGTTTTTTAAAACCATGGCGTAAATAATACTTTAGAATCTGTGTTTGTATGCATTACCATCCATAAAATTTTCTGTGATTTGCAAAGAAGCCACTAGGTAGTATGGATATGTCAGGCTTCAAACGGCACCATCTTGGCCTCTCAGCTACTTGTGCCTACATTACTAGCTATTGCACATAATGCTGCAGTCGAGTGGAACCTGTTTTTAATTGTTTAAAATGTTGAAGCTAAGGCTTTGAATCAATTTTACTGATTAACAAAGTATTGTTTTCTAGTGTTCTTGAATCTATTTATTAGAAAGGCATGATCTGGTCCATATTATACTTGAGTAGATAATGTATGCCATGTAGTCATTGAGTCTACATGCATTCTCTTGTGTAGCTTCAACCTCTTGATTTTAATGATCTGTGCACCCATTACAATGCTATATAACAAGACATGAAAAATGGCATGATCCCTTGTTGCAGAGCACTCATATGCCCTGATACATGGAGATTGGCATGTATGAATAAATTTGATAAAATACACAGATGGTACTAATTAATTTCGGTGGTGATTTCTATTTCATAGGTGAGGTATCCTGTTTTGTTAACTCCAGCAGAGAAGCAAATGGCTCGAGACGTGTTTCTTGCATTTAACCAGGCGGTAAAGTTATCCAAACTCTCCAGTAACTCAACTATTAGTGTTCATATATTCTTTTCTTATGCTGGTGGTTGTCACGAACTTTGTCAAAATGAGCAAGTTTAAGAAAGCATTTGACTTCTGAGTAGCATGTTTATGAAATCATGTTTCTTATGGCTGTCCTTGTGTCCTATACTTATATTTGCTAAAAACTATGAGTGGTTTTTCTTCCCTTCCTTTTCTCCCTTTGTTCCTGTTATTCTTCCTTTGCTAGTTTAACTTGTGGCTAGTTCAGTTAAAGATTCTCTATCAAGTACTTGTACTTGTTGGTCTTAAGTGTTGCACATGGCTCAGTACAATGTAACCTATGGTACTGTATTAAGTGTGTTACTTTGGAAGACAAAATGAAATGTTCGTATACAAATACATTACCCTTCACCTTTCAAATAAATCCCAATAATTCATAGGAAAGTCAGGACTAGTCCTGACAAATAACTGATAGTTGTAAACTGTGTAGTTTAATAGTTAATAAACATCTCATGGGCTAATGGAAGATCATAGAAACCATAGAGAAGGATGACTGCGAAAATTCAAACCAGGGGAGAAGGAACTTTTTAATCCATAAAATTTGTAATCAACATATTCTAGTGGATTGTTTCAGTCTAAATATTTTAGTGCATACTGTATTCGTTGTTGAAGTCGTACAATCACAACTTGAATTGCAGGCCAGAATTGTTATCTGAGTGAACTGTACGACTTGGTATGTGTCTGATCAAAATCGAATATCTCTTTGTATTTTCACTTCCAAAGCTATTTTAACGGCAATGCACAAGGATACTCTATTTATAACTAAAAATAAAGATTGTCGACAAGCATCGTGTCAGATACACATGTCAAAATTCATGGATACTTTCATTGGACACTTCAAGCTTAGATCATCAACTTTTTCACATATCTTTGAAAGTTTTTAATTCTTTACAGATGTGACAAGCATATTTTAGTAGTACATGTAGCAATACAAGCAAACGAAGATGACTAATAATTCAAAACTTATTGTTGAAAAAGTAAATAATAAAAAAATGTACAGGCATGTCCCCAGCATATACCATATTGTGTTTTTTTGGTTGAAGTGTCCGACACCTCGTATCTGTGTCGGATCCCGATACCCATGTCCTTGTCATTGTTACATAGCTTACGTGCATGTAGAATATGATGGAAGTGGATATTTAGTAGTATTATTTGTAATTGGGTCTATTATAGTAAAGCCCATACTAGTTAGGGCATTAGTCAAGTAGGATTAAGGTTAGTTTAGATTGCTTGCTGAAAATCTATAAGGCTTATAACTAAGGCATAGACCTTTAGCTTTAGTTGCAGGTATAAATCAACTGAATCAGAAATTAACCTATTTTCAAAAAATAGATTGTTAAGATAAGTGATTGGGCAGGAAGAGGTTTGACTTGATGACTGTGGCATCGAGTTTAAACATTGCTTCCTTCAAAAAGGATATCTGTGGCTTTGAGGAATATAACCTTGATTTTGTGTCGTGTATTTTCTTGTTATACCTACTAGTGAGATAAGAATAGACTTAGAGTGAAAAGAGATTCCTCTTGATTCACCCGATGAAAGACAGAAGACGTTGAAACTTTGGGAGTGAGAAAAGGAAAGTTTGAGAAAGAGAGAAGTGAAATAAGAGGAAGAAGAGTTTCATTTTATTAGAGCTTAATTTTCTATGCCTATATCATTTTTCAATTTAGGGTCTTCTTGGCATTCCAGGTTGTCCTGTCTATCTTCTGTGATTTACCACTTCGATAAACAGACTAAAGACAAACAATTAAAAAAAAATAGTAAATAAATAAGAGTAAGTCCTAATCATAATAGGGGATGGAAATATTATGGAGATGAGTCGGTCAACAGATTTTGGATATACCTCAGTGTGGCATCTTTTAGTGACATTTCATGGCAAGTTATGGTGGTTAACTACGCAGAGGAAAGGAAGTTATTACATTTAGTTCATCCAAACATTTTTTGAATGCTTTACGATTGACTGTAACTTACAGGTTTGTGGATTTGATCTTTTACGCTGTGAAGGTCGTTCATATGTTTGTGACGTAAATGGATGGAGTTTTGTGAAGAATTCCCACAAGTAACTCTTTTCTACTCATTTATCTCTTTTCCCTTCTTTTTATTTGATTTGATTTTTATTTTCTTCTCAGCAAAATAAATCAGTCCTTTTTTCTTTAGGATGACATTCTTCATAATATTAGAACTTAAATGTATTCGTATGGAATTAGTTGAAATACTTGCATCTTTATTCGGTACCTATTCTTCTATGTAAAGGTATTATGATGATGCTGCTTGTGTATTAAGGAAGATGTTCCTAGATGCCAAGGCACCTCATCTTTCTTCAACAATTCCACCAACTCTTCCTTGGAAAGTTAATGAACCAATCCAATCTTCAGAAAGCTTAACACGTCAAGGGAGTGGGATTATAGATTCATTTGGGCAGTCAGAGGAGCTGAGATGTGTAATTGCTATTATCCGCCAGTAAGAATTATTTCCTATAGCTATATCAGCTGCTAATTTAGCATTCCCTCATTGACATTCTTCTTACTCTTATTTTTCTACATTCGTAGTGGTGATCGGACTCCCAAACAAAAGGTTAAGTTAAAGGTGACGGAGGAAAAACTTTTAAATATAATGTTAAAGTACAATGGAGGGAGGCCCAGGTCTGAGGTAGTTATTTCTTAATAAGTTGCAATTTAACTTTATAGAAAATCCCCATAGTCATTATTCTTTATGCTGACTCTTTACTTTTTTTTGGGGGGGAAGACAAAACTCAAAAGTGCTGTGCAGTTGCAAGATTTGTTGGATGCCACACGGATGCTTGTGCCACGTACAAGGCATGCCCACAAAACATTGAAAGCCTCTTGATTAAACTGTCTAGATTGCATTTGGACCTTATGAAAAGGCAATTCTGTTGCAGTTAGTAATTATAGGTTAATTGGATTGGCTCTCATGCTTTTGGATACGGATAACACTTGAGGCTTTAAGGAACATGCCAGGTGCGCAGCACACACGACTGAAGTGAGGCACACACCTTGATCTACTTGAGGTGTCTTAGTTGCGCCTCATGCCTTAATCACATTGATATGTGACATGGCTTGTTTTCATAGGATGTTAAGTTACCAACAGTTATGTCATCAATCATATGTAGAAATCTTGTTCTACGACTTGTGTTTTATTTCATTTGGTTTCCCTCGAAAATGAGAAGAGTTGACCCCATTGATGAACACGAAAGCCTTGTGCCGAAGGTTAGTTAGAACCCATGCTAAATTTAGACAACAGAGCATGCACAGCAAGGAATACAAATTTTGGTTGTCTGCGTCTGAACACGTGGGATTCTTGTGTATGGTAAGCAAAATGATCCATACCATACTTCCAAGGAAAGCTGAGACTCTTTATTTTTTTATTTTATTTTTTATTTATAACTTTTAGTTTAACACACCTTTCGAAGTGTCCAATATATTGGGCACTACCACTTCTAATTGCAAATAGTGATTGCTTACCGTAGTACTGTCTATTTCAGGTCTTTCTTTTTGTTTCTTATTAAATTTTAGTTTGTCAGCTAAAGATTTGGGAAGCATTTTATATAGTCTATACTTTGGAAGAAGTTAGGAGAAGATGACGATGCTGGTTGCATATATGATTCTTGTCACCCAAAAGGAAGTGACCTTGATACTTTTAAGGTTACCTTTCTTTGAATTTTGGTCATCATAGAAATCAATAAAAATTTACCTTTGAAAAAAAAGTAAGTGAGTCGAGGGAATAAAATTTCTATTATGCTTTAGAAGAATCAAAATAGCCTTAAAGGATACTTAATTAATTGAAGAAAAAATGTGAAGTTCATCAGTAGGCTAATATTTGAAATTTCATTCATGGGACAAAGTTGTTTCTTCCAAAGAAACTGGATCTGACTTGAGCTCGTTTTAAAGTTCTGCCCTGTTTTTTATGATAAAAGAGATGTGATCCAGTATTGAGTTAAAAATGGTTTGATTAAAGAAATATGAGAGGAAGCATCTCCCTTCTTCCTTCCTCTCAGTAAAGCAACAACTTATGTAGGTTGCCAGGGGAATAATTGATGTTGCCATAGTTTCATAAGAACTATCTGCACACCGTATATGCATACGAACATAGGCTAAACTAAGTTGGTTTTTCCTAACATATGCATTTCTTGTATTACCTTTCTACATGTTTATATACACACGGCGAATAAGTTTTTCAAAATTTTTTTTTGTCAAGTTTCCATGGCAATGTCTTTCATCCCTTGTTTTGTGTATCTAGGTCTGGAGAAAGTGATATTGATCAAGAAGACTGGCCTGCAGAAAGTGACAGTGATCAAGAAAACCTTGAGCATGCTGAAAAGCTTCACCAAGTTAAAGCGGTCCTTGAGGAGGTTCTTTTACTCTTCAATTTCTTATTTACGGCTTTGTCAAATCATATGTTGCATTTTTTTTTCTCCATAACTTTGTGGTGTACATCCGATAGTTGCCTACACATTGTAGGGTCACTGTAAAATTGTTACCACAAATTGGCGATTTATTCAATTTCACCCACTTAAAGGGGACCTTAGTATACCCAAATCAACTTCAGGTTGACTATTCTTCAGCTTAGAATAAAAAGAGTTGGATATTCTAGGAAATTTTTCTGGATTTGATTTGCTTATTACAAAGTGATTATGTCCTGTAGGTTGAGAAAGTGTTTTCCCATAAAAAAATTCAGTGATTATGATTATCTTATCCATGGATTCAAAATTCATAAATAGATGGAAAATAAAAGGCAGCGCTAGAGCATATGTTCATGTGTTTCTCCTGTTGACGAATAATAAAATTTTACCTTTAAAAAAGCAGAACAGACGTTGCCTCACTGTTTCTTATGTAGTGGTTACGGTCTTAAAATTATTTGAAATGTCTTCTGTACACAGCGAGATCATTATCTTTTAGTAGTCCTTTCAGAAATGGAAGTGAAATATAACAATAAGATAAAAATTTCACTAGTAATGTTATGGATAATCTGGTATCCAGGGTGGACATTTTTCCGGCATCTATCGGAAGGTCCAACTGAAGCCATTGCAGTGGACTAAAGCTTCAAAGGAGAATGTCGATAGTGAAGAAGAACGTGCTACTGAAGCTCTTATGGTTCTTAAATATGGAGGTGTTCTTACCCATGCTGGAAGAAAGCAGGTTTTATTTTTATTTATTTATTTTCCAATTATTAACACGGATATGGAAGAGTCATATAAGTATTTGCATTTCTCTTTTCTCATTACAAATGAATCTATAAATATATTAAGGACCCCAGATGAATTGTAGTTCTGAGTCTATCAAAAAGTGGCATGGTCAAACTGTGCTTTCATGAAGCTTGAGATGCTGATAAATTGTATATTGTATTATTTATTTCAGTTTTTTTGAAGCTAAAAATCTTCGATTATAAACTAATTGATTTATATGGCAATTCCAATAGAGTGTGGATCAAACAGTTGGGAAGGAGGAAGGCTTAAAAAAAGTTATGGTTGTTTTCAAACTAAATAAATTGATGGAATCATTTAGCATGGGATGCACCAAAACCTTGCACAATCCTCCTTTGAAAAATCCTTGTGACGTCATGACTCGTGAATGAAGTTGTATTGCGAAAATGGTAATATAGGTTTGGAGATGAAGTATAACTTATGGAGAAAGGTTATTGCTGCAAGACTCACTGGGAGTAGAGTAGGTGGGAGAGTGGAGAGGTTAGAGGTTCTGTGCTGGTGTGGAGATATGGAGAAAATGTCATGAAATGCAGAGGCTCTATTCAGACAAGGGTTAGGTTTTGGGAAATCCTTGGTGTGATGGTGTATCTCTTTGTGATGCATTCCCTATTTTTTATTCTATCTAAGAAAATAAAAGCTACGCCATTCATGTTATGTTACTTCGACTATGGATGGCTATGTATGGAACTTGGGCCTAAATACTAGGAATTTGTATTCTAGCCACTCTCTCTTGGACAAGAGGAAGATCTGTTCACTCTCGTCAACTTATGGTTCCTGCATTTGTATGTTCAACAACTCGTATAGATTTTTTGTTACATCTATTATCAATGAAGTTTCTTGATTTTATCACTTTCAACCAAAATTTCTACACACAATACATAATTTTATATACATATATCTATTACCAATGTATGCATATATGTGTTTATATTGTAACATAGTTTAACAACCCATAATAGATTATACAAAAAATTTAACTTGTTGATATTTACAAACTATCACAACATATTAATAGGACATGATTATATTCACTCGATGAATAAAGTTGTCTTTTGTATTTTTGATAAATAGATTCTTTTCCATCTGATTGAATATCAAAATATTATTAAATTGATTTCCAAACCAAATTTCATAAAAGCATGGTTGATTTGATTGGCTTTTTGTCTAAATCTAAAATTACTTATTCAAGCAAAATTTCTAAATACCAGCACTATAACTCCAACAAATAGATGGGTTTTAGCCCCTTATAATCTGCATTGTGCTGTAACTTCATTTTGTTCCTGAAAATTCAAACGCTGAAATAGTTTGTATTGCTGTTATTCATCGTTTGATGACTCAGATCTGCAGTAGAACTTGATGTGATTATCGGAACCTCATTATTATTATTATTTTCTTATTTTGCAGGCTGAAGAACTCGGTAGATATTTCAGATATAATATGTATCCAGGTTATCCTCCAATTATTGTTGTGGTTATCTTATGGCCTATTTTAAAATGTTACAACCTCCCTTTGTCATTATGTCAGCCTAATTTTAAGAAGGCATAAGGTAAAAAACCACACCAGTAATAGTCCTAAATAATTAAGAACAGGTGTTTATGGGTTTGAATTAGATTCCATCAAATTGTTTTGGTTCTAAAAAAAATTAACTTTTTGGAACTTGTAAAGCTCCTTGTTTTAAAAAGTTAAATAAACTCAAAACTTCAACAGGCAGTGCGCTAAGCTATCCACCTTCTCAACCTCTGGGTCTCTAAGAACTCTCCTACGTGCAGGTTCCTATCTGCATTGTCCACCATCCTCATGAGTCTACTTGGTTTTGATCACTCTTCTCCTAAGCTATTTTCTCTCTCCCATACTTCCATAATCATTTACCAGAGAAGGCTCTATTACCCAACCCCTTTTTTTTGTCAGAGTGGACAATGCATCTCATTTAAGAGCATGAAAATTATTCTCCTCACTAAACCCACACCGATAAAGTTCCTATCAATTCATTCCTTTTTTGGCCACCAGAAGAAGAAAGGGAGACAATTTAGATTACTTCTCTAAAGTCACTTACAGCCAATGTCAACTGGCCATCTTTGAAGATAAACTTTCTTTTCCAAAGAAATATATTTTTCCTGGAGCTTCCATAGCCTGATTCCAAAGTTCCTTTTCCCCTGGTCCCAGTGGAGGAGCCAAGATAAAGAGGTGAATCAAACCCCTTCACCTACCCTGTACACCATTTTTTGGAGAAGTTGATTTTCAATCTGGAAGAAAGGCCATTCAACATGACAATATGTTTTATGTTGCCATTTGAGAACTGGTCACTTGTTGCTAGAATGGTGGCTTGCATTATTTTGCATTTCTTGTATCTAATCCATGAAATTTGCAATGTTTTGTATCATATATGATTAATGTTATGCTTATTGTGTAACTTTTACTTGGCATTTCTTTTTCCAGGTGAAGGTACAGGCCTGCTGCGCCTCCATAGCACTTATCGTCATGATCTGAAAATATACAGCTCAGATGAGGGCCGTGTACAGGTATACTCCCTATCTAGTGTCATACATGATGATGATGATGATGATGATGATGATAATAATAATAATAATAATAATAACAAGAACAAGAACAACAACAAGAACAAGAACAACAACAACAACAACAACAACAACAACTATTTGGTATGTCTTAAGTGGTAGTTTTTGGTTTGCAGATGTCAGCAGCTGCATTTGCAAAAGGCCTGCTTGATTTGGAGGGGGAGCTAACACCTATATTGGTTCGTGGAATTTGTGTCTATAGTTTTTGCAGCTGCGTCTTAATGCTAGACTTATACCTGATTTATTGATATCTTTAAGGTTTCACTTGTAAGCAAAGACTCTTCCATGTTGGATGGTCTAGAAAACGCCAGCATCGAAATGGAAGAAGCTAAGGTTAGTCGCTCAGGTAAAGGGTATCATGTAAATGATTCTCTTTTGATAAGAGATCATCAATCATTCAGTTAAATAAAAAACCCTTAGTTTGATTATACCTTCATGTTTCATTTTGTCTTTAATTTTATTTGCTTTAGTTGTTACTTACGTTTGAACTCGGGATTACTTAGTCCTCAAGTAACGTTTACTTAACGCCATTGGTCAATAAATTAAAAAGGATTCTAACTACTGCGTTAAAGATTGGTACAAGTCATTATTTGGATGAAGGAGATCCCCCCTTGAGCCACTTTTCTTCTTTGGACAGTGTCTCATTGCAGAATCTAAACAGTGGATAATTTAAACAAGAGATACTTGATCCTTCAAAATCATTTTTTGTTATGTTGACCAGCAGAAGAGTCCATTAATCACCTACTGTTGTCGTGCCCTTTGGTCAATCAGCTCTGGGCTTTAGCTCTCTTTGAGTTTCATTTACAAGCCTCCCCTGCTCCTTCTTTCCTTGATTGGGTTGAGCACCTTTGTTCTACCACCCTTCCTCACAACTTCTCTGCCTTTGGAGAGTGTGTATGGGAAAAACATATCCATGCTATGCCATGGTCTGGGTCATTTGGTGGGAGAAACAATATAATATTTAATAATGTGCAAAAGCCCGTTGAATCTTTGTGCATAGATATTAAAGTTACTTTATGGATGTGGGTCTGTAGGAGATAGATTTAAAGAGTCAAGTTTTCATCTTGTATGTTCAGTTGGAACTGTATAGTGCTTTCAAGTAACACCCGATGTATACTTTTGGAGAGACCAGTGTTATTTTTCCACTGCTGCCTCTCTCTCCTTTTCCTAATAATTAATACAATATACTAGTGTATTGCTGATGAAAATAAAAAGTTTGTGTATGGATTTGATTTTTAAACCTACTTGATCCATTGAGTTCTAATTTTGGTGTTCTTCGTTGTGGTTTCAGCCAATGATTTACAGCACCTTGCCAATATAGCCATAGACTATGCTAATGGGATTTTATATATCAACAACTTGGGTGTCTTTACTGGCTGTTGATTTTCAGATCAATAGTGCTTTCTATGGCCTGAAAATTGATCCTAACTTCTGCTGGTTCTACTTTTTGTTACATTGCATTCATGTTTAGACAATTCATTATCTCATATGGAAGTATCTTTTGTTTCAGTCTAGGTTGAATGAGATCATAACTTCTTATGCAAATGCATTCCATTGTGACGAATCTGCCGAGTTTCCTTGGATGGTTGATGGTGCTGGAGTGCCTTCTAATGCCTTTCAACTTCTACCAACTTTGGTAATCATCTAATGTAGTAGCCCCCACTAAATTAACTTAACATCTTTATTGTTTTGTTTTTGTACATTGTCTTTTTTACTTTCTTCTTCTAATGGTTATCAAAAGGGGTATGGAACATAATTTTCATTTCAGTTGGTTACATTCGTTAGACAAAAGTGATCATGCTCAAGTATTTTCTTATGTAAGCGGGTTATTTAGTAATTTTGTAATTGGACCTATTTAGTAACAATCCATAATAGTTAGGGCATCGGTTTCCAATCAGGGTTAGGTTTGATTTCTTGCCAGAGAAGTTAGGATAATTATGAATAAGGCGTAGGTTGTTCATTGTTTGATAGTTGATTGAATAAGAGAATATTTATGTTGTTTACCTATTTTCCAATTAGGGTTTGTCGTAGATTTATTTCAATTCTTGCTTAGTTGTAGTTCTATCAATTAGTATCAAAGCCAAAACACTCATTTGCATGATGAAAACAAAATTTATGCCGAAAAAAAAACTTCGAAGATGACAGAGGATTACCAGCACCATCGTTACCAGCAGCGCCACAGGGAACCTCTCTCCGACGCCGCTCGCCACTGTCCATCTGCGTCGATTGCTACACAGCTGCCTTCACAACCCTTAGTGTATCCGCTTCCACCTTCGCAGCTCAAAGTCAATGGCCGTCCAACTTCATAGCTCACAGTTGATCGCTTTCCACCTTCACAACCCACAGTCGATCGACGTCCACAGTCTATCCTCTCCCACCCTCAGGTCACAATCGATCACCACCCCCTTACATGGTCGATCAACCTCCTAACCACCCCTCCCCTTTGATTGATCGATGTTCCCTTGCATAGCTCGATCACCAAGCACCATCCCGTTCGATCGACACCCTCAACTCTCTGTTGATCAACCCCCCTCATGCCCCCAACCTCCTCGTCCTCCCTCGAAACCTTCCTCCGGTGTCTATTATTAGCCCGCGACTCCCCCTCCTCTACTAGTCGCCTCCATCCAGCCCACTTTTCACCCTACGCAACTCTTCTCTACACCCCATTCATCCCTCATCTCACCCAAACCCCTCAAAGACGAGGAATGAGGTGTACCGTATTTAGATCGCAATGCCCTTCGACCAACCCTCTTGTGCACCACCGCGGTGGATTTCATTGTAGTGATGAAGAAGATGACTCTGGTTGTGAATCACATTTAGGTAGGAGAAGTATGAGTTTAATTCATATTCTCATGTTGACCAGGTTATTTGTAGCCACATCGAAGGCCATGTACCACAGCTGTTGGTTCCTATAACATTTTTATTAGTTGTGCACCACCACGAGACAATACACATCCAATTGCAAGACAAGATTCGTGATCCAATTTGGGACAGTTTTGAAGCTCAATTCCAGAATTTTTCACACATCTCTTCTTGGACTTTGTATTCGGTGGCACAATTTGGAATTACTTGTTTGTGATAAAGACTACAAAGGCAAAGTTCAAGATCGACTTCTACTCGTGCACTTCGCAACAATTTCCTTCACCAGTTGCTTTTGCTTGTTTGATTTCTTCGATTTCAAGCTCGAAAACGAGCTTCTTCAACCCTGGGAGGTTGATGTAAGCGGATTATTTAGTAATATTATTAGTAATATTGTAATTAGGTCTGTTTAGTAACAATCCATAATAGTTAGGGCATTGATTTTCAATTAGGGTTAGGTTTGTTTTCTTGCTAGAGAAATTAGGATTAAAAATAAGGCGTAGACTGTTCACTGTCAGATACTTGACTGAATAAGAGAATATTTATTTTGTTGACTTGTTTTTCAATCAGGGTTTATAGTAGATTTATTTAATTCGTTGCTTCGATTTCAATTCTTGCTTAGTTGTAGTTTTAGTTCTATCAATTTTACTTCCATTTCACTTGCTTCTTTCCGAGTTTTTTTTGTTAGATTTTCAAAAACCAATAATAAATGATAATATTATTGTGGCAATTTTTTAATTTATGAATATGATATATGTGGTAAAACACCATCACGATCACATTACTAATTTTATTTAATCTTGGTTTTTGAAAAATCTTGAAAAACCTCTATAGCTCACCATTGTTGAACCTCTAATTGAGGCAAATGAAACTAGAATTTAGAATATAATTCAAGTAATCAAAATAAAGTAAAATAATAAAAATGTCCATTGGCCCCACACGCGTGCACATGATATCAAAATAAGAATATAAGCAAAATGATGTATTAGGTAGTATATATCAATCAGTGTCTATAGTGTTTGTATGCCTACATTTTCTAAAAGAACAAAAATATGACAAAAAGGTACCTTTGATCTGTTTCCAAAAAACATGGCTCTTTGCTAGGGCTTCTAGTATGTAAGAAAAGCTTTTATTCGCCTTCTCTCAAAAAACGAACCATGCACATATTTGCTCAAAGACTACGGAGGTATTTTATAAATAGAATGTCACTTGTCAGTTGTTTAAACTCTACAGGTGGATATAAGCTTCAACTTATCCCTTCGACATTTTAAACAACTGATAAGTGGCCACTAACAAACATTTACAAGACGTTGTAAATAAGCATGTTACCTCTTTTACTTGAATATTTTAATTTGCTTTTCACTAAGTGAGATTGCTAAAGGCTACTGCTGATTTTTTTTTTTTTTTTTTTTTTTTTACTTTTCGAAACTCATGACTACTTAAGAATGAATAACTAGTAAAATAGAATGTTATTCTCTAAAGTAATGGCATATAACTGTTTCTATAAGAACAAAGGACAGAATAGAATGTTACCTTTGACGCATTCCTGATCAGAATCTTTCAACAGCCCCAATGGCTTGCCATGGTAGGAAGTTTTTCCCCTTGTTCACAGAAAATAGGTATCAAAAAATTGTTGAAAGATCGACTCCGAATCATCCCAGAACCATCCATAAGTGGGTGAGGCATATCCCATTAATTTGCTCGACATAAATAAGTGATTGCATTGGCATATCCGGTCCTCCAGTTTCCTTTTCATCTTCCTATACCTTACTCTATAATATGTAATTAAAGCTAACTGCATAACTGTTACTTAGAGAAGATTCCCAGTAATTCTTTTCACAAAGTTTTGAAGAACAATTCCTTCTAAAAGTATTGACTTGCAAAGTTTTTTAATAAAATTTTTATTTGAATCCTTGATTTCTGTTGGGTTCTGAGTCATAAATAGTTAACTAATTTTCAACTGCTGTCTGATGAACATAAATTTTGAATTTACAATGCAGTTTATGCGACTTAGTCACTGTTTATGCTTAGCAACCAATGCTTTCATCAGGGTAAGGTCCAGTAGTTAATATTCTTGCAACTGATCTGGGCAATTGATATGTGGTCTCACTGTGGCTTGAAAAACCGTACTAAAATCTAAAATTATAGCAGTCATTAGCTTATAAACTACTTTCTTTGTTATAATTATTTTCACGTATAAGATTTTACAAACTTGGATGAAGGCGGTGAAGGAAGACATCCTTGAGCTTGGATTAGGCGAGGTTATGTGGGAAGACTGCATTTCTTGGAGAACCAAAATACGTGTAGCTGACCCCGAGAGTATCGGGAATGGGCTTTGATGATGATAATAAGATCTTACAAGCTAATTCCCTTGTTTTAGCTGAAACTAAAAAGTAGGTATCTTGAACCGGCCTTGCCATATTATTACCCCATTGACGATCTGATGTGACCTAGGATTGGGTTTATTTATTTAATTTAGTTTAATTATTGGGTCGGGCCTAATTAAGTTCATTAGAATGAGTGGAGACTAGGACTCCATTAGCATTTAGGGTTAGATTGCTTGATCTCCAAGTTAGATTTAGTATAAATAGGGCCAATAGGCCATTGCTTGTAGTTGGTTGAATGGCAAATATGATTTGATTTATTTGATTATCTTTATTTTAGTTTAATTGTAGATTTAGGTTGATTAGATTAGTTGTAGATTGCACTACGATCTCATTATCATGTGGCTACACACTTTGGGGGTGCTATTATGAACTTCAAGTCTGAATTTGAAAATATGGTTCATTTAAAGTTAGTTTGGGTAAAAGAGAAGGCTATGAAATGATGTTTGAGTGGTGCACAAACTCTTGAAGTTGGGGTTTGATTACCTGTTAGAATCTATCAATCAAATGGATGTATTACTCGCTAACTCTGAAGAGGGTAATGTGGAATGGCGCCTTTTTTTTGCGCAAGTTCTTAATAACTGGGAGATAACCTCTCTGGTTTGGTTGATTGATCCCTGCAGCTGATTGACTTCAGGTGAATAGTGATGAATGGGTGTGGGATGATGACAAGTTTAATAAGCTCAGCATACTTTCAAATTTGCACACTTTGTGGCATGTGCAAGTCACCAGTGCGTTGATTTTCTGTTCTCAAGGTCTATATTATGGAAAAAGGTCTGATCTCGGGCTAATTTCTCGATTTGCATGATTGCTCGTGGAATAACACTTGCAGTGGACAAGTTAGAGAGATCTGATAATGGTTTTATGGTCCTATCCAGATTGCCACCCTTGGGGCTCTCTGGAAAGAAAGAAATGTGATAGTATTTGACAAAAAAAAAGGAGAGCCTCAGGCTTGCAGAGAAACTGAACTCCTTTCTTTGCTTTGGGACATCAACCGGGGGACTTCAAAAGATATTCCTTATCATGTATGTATGTAGAATTTAGTTGTTGCAAAGTTAATCAGGTAAGTCGTTGTTCTTCTGTCTCAGGAAGTTCCTCTCTTGCCTTAGCCATTTTAATCTCGTCTCATCATCTATGCAAGTGTTTAGTTATTCTTTTAAGTGATGGATTCTTTTGAGTGATGGAACTAATTATTCACTAGAAAAATGTGCCAAATATTAAATTAGTAAGAATCTGAATTACAGAGTAAATACCTTTTACAGCATAAAGTCTAAAAACGCTGGTCACGTTTCACAGTCAATTTGCACGCATTGGAAATATTCATTGTGACTCAGTCACAAATATATCTTAGTTTTAGTTTGTAAAAAATGTGTGATTAGTTCACCTTAGTGCGTTTCTGTTTAAGGGTGTTATTTATATTATTATTATTATGCTTTTTTTTTTGGTGTGTGCATGTGATTCTCTTGCATATATTTGTATCATTTCCCCCCTCTTTCTTTGTTTGGCCTTTATAAAAAAAGTTCCTCATGTTTGAAAGGTATGTACTCTCTCATGTAGGTGAAATTGACTAAGAAAGTCACTGACCAAGTGAAACAATTTATTGAAGACGAGGACAAGAAAATCACAAGTACAAGTCCATATGCAGTCATTCCTTCATATGATCAAGCGAAAGCCCTTGGAAAGACAATCATTGATGTTGGACGCATTGCTTCTGGATTGCCTTGTGGTAGCGAGGGGTTCTTATTAATGTTTGCGCGCTGGAAGAAGCTAGAAAGAGACTTGTACAATGAACGTAAGGAGTAAGTCATTGCCATTGCCATTGCCATTGCCATTGCATGAGTTATGCTAAGTGGTTTGGCTATGAAACTCTTTATCTTGAGGAGATCTTTACTGCTTGAAGTTCTCTCCATGCTCTATGTTACTTGGTTGAGTTTCTACTTCTCATATTGACCCATACCTCTACTGACAGTATAATCTTATATGCAGACGGTTTGATACAAAACAAATTCCAGATGTTTATGATTCTTGCAAGTAAGTAGAATTATAATTTACTTTAGATCATTCATTAAAAATGAATGCATATAGTGTAGTCAACATAAAAAAAATTATCTTAACTGGAAAAATCTTATTCTGATTGTTGCTAGATCTTAATTTTCAAGCTTATCTGTAATGTTAAGTCTAACCTTGCCAACAGTAGTTACTTGTAGTTACTGTAATAAAGTCTTACCTTTCATGGGTTTGTCTAGGAGCATAATTGCCCACAAGATCGTAAATGGAATTTGACATGGGCTTAATACAGCAAGCTTCCTCAACCTTTGTTTCTGCAAACAAAGCTGACAATGAATTGTTTATCATTGTGCCATCAGGCCTTACTTATGAGAAAAGACTTACTTGGGACCTCAGAAACATAAACCTATAAGGAAAACAAACAATTTCTGGAGAGAAACAAAAAAAACTGAAAAAGTTAAGGAAGCCGGACCCACACGTGGGTGTTTGGATGTATGCATCTTCGCGTCATTAACAATGCTAATAAAAGTGATATGACTGAATTTTTCTAACATCTCACGGCTCAGAAATTTTTTTATGTTGCATGCCTATAAAAGATAACATTGGTTTAAATGCAATTAAACAGAGGATGTTGATATTAGTTAGGGGCTGACCCAGGATTTTAGTCGAGGGGGGGCGAAATGGAAAATACTTATTAGTTGATAATAATAGTTATAACTTATCAATGGTAAAGTCAAATTTTTTTTCTACTTGAGCTAGTAACTAATAAAAAAATACAACTATAAAAAATACATTGCATATACCTAATTGGATCCAATGTAGTCCAATTTTAAGCCAAAATAAGATCACTATCGATAACCTTAGCAATGAGCAAATGAGCATAATAACTAGAATATATAACTAATATCACAAAATAATTAGGAAAAGTATCTAGGTGAAGCTAAATTTTTTTTTGAAATTTGCAAATTTAATATAATCATAATACAATTTCATAGAAAAAATAGTTTATATGAGGCTCAAATTTTGTGCGAGTTGCCTAATGGTATATATTTTCATTGAATTCTATAGTTATTATTTTATATATTAATTTTAAATAGTTTTTGTTGGAGGTTTTATACAATTATACCACTTGTGAAAAAAAATCCATTTATTAATGTTAATGAGTTTTTATTAAACTAAACATTTTTTAATGTTTGCAATTACTAATAAAATTGCATTGAAAATAAAATAAAAATGCACTTGAAGATTATCGAACTCTGGTCTTTTACCAAAAATAATTAACCTACAACCACTACACCAACAAAGGCATATTCAAATACTTGTATAAAAAATTTTCATATTGTATTCTACATTATATAATCGATTTTTTTTAAGGCTAAAGCATATAAACTAAAAAAGTTGAGGGGGCAACTGCCCTCCTTCGCCCCTTAGTAGGTCCACCCAAGATATTAGTATCTTGCCCAAAAGCTGTTTTGCACATTTCTCCCTTGCTTTGTTGAACTTCCAGGGGGAACTACTCACTCTTGGTATTTTAAAATTAGGTCTTTTTAGCAACTTGAGCTTGTGACGCAAACTGGCAGTTTTTTCTAGCATTAGGAACTTGGTTGTGATAGCTCTGGGATGCAAATTTCTAGCATACTACAATTGGGGTAACTTGTAATTAGTGTCCAGCCCCAGTGTGTTGTTTCACACATTTCTTCTATGTTTTATTTCATTCCCGTTTGGCCCATTTTGAATATAAGCTACATCTTCTCAAATCGAGCTTATAGTGAACGTGGTACTTATAACACAGGAATTTGATTCATGTAAACCTCATATACTTGTGAAGGCTTACCATGATTAGGTATAGGTAGACTTGTACATGGGCACGAATGTAAAATATACTGAGTGGCTATCTTGTTTCTAGTGAATTATTAACAATATGGGTTAAACATGAAGCCAGCACTTTTGCAACCACCATAGCCTAGCAGTTATCTAATAAATCGGTCATTATTGATACAATCATTTGTCAGTCGTTTTTTGTGTGCCTGTATGTGTTTTTAGTAACATGCTTGGTATGTTATGGTTTGTTCATTGATCATTCCTTCTGACTTTTTTTTTTCCCTTAATGAAACCATTACCTGACAGGTATGACCTGTTGCACAATGCACATCTTAATCTAGAGGGATTAGATGACCTTTTCAAAGTGGTTCAGGTAAAGACATAATTTACTGTAATGTGCTTTGCGCTTTGCTGGAAGGAGTAAAACACCCTACTATGATAAACTTAAGCGAATGAGTTTTCATGGCCCTGTAATGTGGACACTACCCTACCTAAGATGCATTATGTATGTAATTTATGTATTCAACGTAACCATTGAAAAGAATAACCTTGGTTCATCTTTTCAGTTACTTGCTGATGGTGTCATTCCAAACGAGTATGGAATAAATCCAAAGCAGAAGCTCAAAGTTGGCTCAAAGGTAAATCTCCATTCTTTGTAATACTAATTATATGCCTTGTTACTCAATCTATTTAAAGTGTTCAAAAGCAACACAAAAACTCGTATTTGCATGATTTCTGGGTTTTTTTAGAACATGTTATCAAATCAAGAATGTTGCAAAATTATTATTATTATTATTACTACTGTTGTTATTATTATTATTATTATTATTATTATTATTATTATTATTATTATTACTACGACTACTACTACTGTTACTATCATTACTGTTATTATTATTATTACCTCCTCAGATACGGAAGAGTGAAACCCAATTAAGAATACATTAACTGCAATTGGAATCTTTTAAAAATAAAATATCCCACTTCTCTGCCAAAGCCAGACAACTATTTTGATATCAGTATGATTTGACTCCACTGGTTTAAACTTATTGCTAAAAACTTTCATGCCAAATCACTCACGGAGCAGTTGGGAACAAGTGATTGCATATACAATTCCCTGTAGCATTAAAATGTTTGGAACTCCCATATCCCATAGCCAATCCCCTGGTTTAAAATTTTGTTTAGTTAAAATATCAACAACTGTAGATCATATTTATTTACTGATTGAAGCGTGTCAATCTGAATTTCCTAGACTATTAGAGAGTTAGACTAGTTACTTTGAGGCTAACCTTCCTCCTAAGAACAAACATTGGATAAACTGATTGATGCCTTTCTCTTGGCATTGATCTTATTTAATACAGCATCCACTGCAATAACTTATTATTACTGGTACACCGACTCCATATATATCACATACTTCTGAAGCAACATAACTTCTACTAAGCGACATAATCGAGTAAGGAGAAGAATTAGGCACGTGACATCCCCTCTTCCTTATCATGAACCTTGTCCTCATGGTTTTGACCTGGAGCTGCTTCTTCAGTTTAAAACAGGATTCCCTTGGAGCATCCTCTTCACCTAGACTCTCCCATTGAACAAGAACCTCGGTAACAACTCAGTGCAGTTGTTAACAATCTGGGAATTCAGAATACATTAGGGAAGAGGTCTAATGACTCCATCATGATCAGTAATTGGAAGAGAAGCCTGTACATTTACCTCAGTTCCAAGTTGTTTTTTCATACAAGAAACATGAAACACGGTGAATTTGAGTTCCCTCTGGCAATTACAGTTTGTAAGATACTGCTTCGATTTTTCGTACGTCCGGTCCATACTGCAGTGGAGAGGCCTTCATATTAGTACGGAGTGCAAATATCTGTTGATGGTAAGGTTGGAGGCGTAAGAAGACCATTCCCCACCTTAAATGAGCTTTCAGTGCAGTGTCGATCTGCCATTACATTCATCCTATGTTGAGCAAACTGTAAATTTTCTTGAAGTAGTTGTAAAACACTTTCCTGCTCTTAAATACCCTGTCCACCTTATCAACTTTAGCAGTGCCCTTAACATATGACGACAAGCAAGGGGGAGAGACTCTGTACACAACTTTATACGGGGTAAATTTATGGCTGAGTGAGTGTTTGTGCTGTATCAGAGTTTTGCAACAGCAAGCTATTTGCACCAGTCCTTTCACTGCATACTACAAAAATTTCATAAGTAGTGTTCCAGGCATTTGTTGACGACTTCCGTCTGCCCATCACTTTATAAATGGTAGGCA
Organism: Berberis thunbergii; assembly: GCA_003290165.1. Taxonomy (NCBI): domain Eukaryota; kingdom Viridiplantae; phylum Streptophyta; class Magnoliopsida; order Ranunculales; family Berberidaceae; genus Berberis; species Berberis thunbergii. The sequence goes on along the minus strand of QNQO01007335.1, from coordinate 538,375 downwards.
GAACTTAGGCTTAATGTTACTCCTTGAAGTTAAAGAATTCATACCAGAAATTTCTTACGAATGTAGGTTTACTATCATTCAGAATTGACTGAGGCACTCCATGAAGTTTAAACTTTAAATTCATTATATGAACAATCAAGCAATCATCGGTGTTGTATAAGGATAGATGGTCCACCACCACCATGATCTATCTCAACCTTGAGACGGAGGAAGTCCATTGAGATTTCACTCCATACTTGTGATGGAATGGAGAGGAACTGAAGAAATCCTGCTAGAGAAACATCCTCAACCTTATTCATTTGACAAGAATCACATTCTCGAACAAGACTACGGACATGCTTCTCAAGTTATCCCAAAATAATTTTGTTTTGACACGTTGATAAGTTTTGTTGAATCTGGAATACCTTTTCACTGGACCTATTGAAAGTCAGTGGAGAATCTTATCTTATCTTTAAGAGAAGAGTTTGGAGGTAGATAAAACCTTTCCTTATACAATAAAATCCCATTGTATTTTGTTTACTGTGTCAGGTCCAAGGCACCTTCAAGAAGTTTACTTAATTTGTCGTGAAGGTATGGGTTGGTGTTGTTTTCATGCTGAAGTTATGTCCATGTACATAATGGCATTTAAATAGCCTCAAGTTCACCATTATCCACTCGTGTAGAAATAGTCTACCACTATATTGAGTTTTTCACTATGGGCTACTAACTTAGCAGTAGACTTGTGGTGGATGGAATCACAAGTCCAGGGTTCCAACCCTGCCGACAACATTTGGGTGGGAGGGGTTAAGGGATAAAATAAATAAAAAATTAAGAAAACAGTTTTCCACCGTGAAGTCATAGCAAAGTAATTTACAAATCCAATTTGTTGATACGGAGTTCCTACCTTTTGTTCATGTTTGTCGTGAAATGATTTATGTTATTAAATCGGATTAAAGCAATTAATCCTCGATTAATCTTTTCTCGCTAGTATAGCATTACGATTTTTAAATTAATCGTTTGAATAATACCTTGGCCGAGTAATCGGCGATTTTTGGCTTAATTACTAATTTGTCATGATTAATCTTTCAAAACTCACTGATTAAGCGGTCCATGGCAATGTGTCATAAACAAATGAGAAAAATCAAGATTTTTATTTTATTTATTTATTGCCTTAACCTCATCAATACATATCCATAGAGTGTGTGAAGAGGCTCGAGAAAAAGAAAGATAATATGTAATGTGAAGAAAAGAAAAAAGAACGACGAAAGGAATAACAAGCAAAACTAAATAATATGGAGTATCTGATATTGAATTCTTAATTTTGTTATAATTTGCCTTAAATTGTGAGGGAAGTAAACATATTACTTAGAAGGATAAAGAAAATATGTATAAAATATAAGTCAATTAATTTTGATTAATCCTGATTAATCTGATATCGCTCAACCGATTAGGCTCCAATTAACGATTTAACTACATAGGAAATGATCACTCCAAAAATATTAGGGTGTGCTAGGAATTCGTGTAAGTGAAATTCTAATAGGAATTTGGCTTCTACTATGAATACTAATGCCTCAACTAAGATGACTTTTTCATGCGCATTCACTAAAAAAATACTTGTGAAAGAGATGATGATTGAAAAGATAAAAGTGCAAATAAGTAAAGTTTAGGAATTGTAAAAGAATGTAAATACAAACCTTGAAAGATAAATTGCAGAAATTGTAAATTACATGAATGTAAGAAATTGAAAAAAATAATAATGATAAATCGTTTCTGATTTGAACCTTGAACTTTTGTTGAGAGATGTCTTTCAAATTTGTACAAATGATGTTTGAGTCATATTTATAGATTCAAAAGTAGTTAGAATCAAATAATTTTCTCATCCATAATTCAAAAACCTATAACCAACATTCTATCTCATCTCGATCCTAGTGCAGTTCCTAAATTATCAGAAATGAAGGAGCCCAAATTGATTTGGCCTCAGGGGCTTTAACGTGTTCAAGCTCTAGATCTTATATGGGCTCATGGTTTTCTGACTCGTATTTGAAATTCCAGATGTTGACCCAAATAGTTCAAAAAGGAATTTATATTGAGTTCCCACCTTTTGTTCACAAAGGAATTTTAAACTTTGATGGTATGTTTTACTACAAAGCAGATACAATTTCCATTTCTAAATAGCTAGCACTAAGTCCAACAGTTCCTTATCATAATTGGACAAATACAAGGATTTTCCTTGGACGGCCTGGGTAAGGAAGACGATGGGACGACTTTCTTGTGTCAACACATCACCTAAACCAAAATATGATGTATCACACTCCACAAAAAATGGTTTATCAAATTTGGCAAGGCTAGAGAGGCTAGAAGAGGAGGGTTGCTCATGGCATGCTTCAACTTGGTGATTGCTCTTTCGCGTTCTGTATCCATAAAAAATATTTTTTTTCAAGATATCTATGAGAGGTCGAGCGGTTTTCCCATAACATCCTATAGAAATTTGCAGTAACATGTGACTGTCAACCTCAAAATCCACAAAGTGAAACTTGAGCTTTTTGGGCAAGGGACAATCAAGCATACATTGAATCTTGGTTATGTCAAAAGAAACTCCGTGTTCAAAATTAATATGGCCCAAGTTTTCAACATTACTACAACCGAAAGGACACTTGCTCCCCTTTGTGAAAATGTATTTTGTCAAAGAACTTGGAGAATTGCTTGCAAATATTCAAATGCTCTTTTCATGAGTTGTACTCTAAAATATCATCAAAGAATACTAGAACAAACTTTATTAGATAAGGTTTGAATATATCATTCATTATGCTTCGGAATGTTGATGACGCCTTGGTGAGGCCAAAAGGCAAAAAAAATGTAGTGCCCTTTGTGTGTATGAAAGGCTTTTTTATGAATATGTTTTAGTTGTACTAGAATATTGTGGTTTATGAATATCTTATGGTTGTACTAGAATATGGTGGTACCCTGAACATAGATCAAGCTTTTGAAAATAACCTTTCTCCGAATCTCCATGCAATTCATCTCACAATTCATTAACGACTGGTGTAGGAAACATGTCTTTGATAGTTTCACGGTTCAACTTTCACGGCTCTATAATCCATACAAAATCTCCATGATCCATTGTTTTCCCAAAAAGCAATACCGGAGAAGAGAAATAACTCTGACTTCGTTGAACTACTCCACTTTTAATCATGTCTTGGACCATATTTTTCAATTTCAGGGGATACCTATATGGCCTTAAGCTAAGCTTTATATTGTAAGGGTATGCGGTGATCTTGACATCTTGGTGGAGGTAACCCTTTAGGTTCAACAAATACATCATGGATTGATTTAAATGATTTTGGATTTGAGGGTGAAGTTTGTCAGGTTTTTCAATGTCAGTAACACTACATATTTGTAGGAGCAAACTCCCCTTGTCTTGTAAACATACTTTATAGGCATCCTTGATGTCCACAAAATCCAAAGCAGTGGATGTACCCCCCTTTATATTGCAAAACTTATCATTCCAAGTGAATTGCATGGTCAATTGAGCAAAATCCCAATAATTGTTCCTAGACTTTGCAGCCATTGCGCCTCCCAAACAACATCACATCCTCCCAACCCCATCCCAAACAACATCACATCCTCCCAACCCCATCAAATAAAAATCAGTTATAATTGCATTCCCTTGGAGCAACACTTTGATTTCAAGCATTTCCCTTAAATGGGAATCGATCACCAATAGCTACAACCATTTTGAAGCACCCTTCATTACTTTCAAGCCAACTTTACGTGCAATATGGGGATCTAAAAGATTATGTGTGCCCCAGAATCTACCATCACCATAAAGGAAGTTATTCTGAATTTCCCCTTCACTCTCATTGTCTATGGAGCGGGTGTGCCCACTATTTTGGGAAAGGGTTGGGTTAATTTTGCCTCTTTTCATCATCTTCATTAATTTCAATACTTCTTCATATACATTGTTGTCATCCTCTGGGCAACTATTACGAACCAACCAATACTCTTCAAAAGCCTGAGCTATCAAGGAGCGGAAGGCTAATTACTTAACTAGGATTTTAACATTCCTCCACGCTTCCAAAGTCAACGTCCTCATCAGCCTATTCTATCGAAACTGACCCGGTGGTAGCCCTTTCCCTTTTACGTAGCTTCACTCATCTACTAGTATTCGACAACTTAGCACTATGCCCATACATAATATCAAGTTGTCTTAATTCAGCCAATAGGTCACCTTTCTAGGGAATTGAACCTTGGATGTGGGGTTTGGCTTGGATACAATTATTAAGAACCAACCAGTATTCTTCAAAAGGTCGAGCTGTCAAGGAGCAGAAGGCTAATTACTTAACTAGAATTGTAACACCAACTACCCTCCATAAGGAACAATTTTCAAACTTTGCATCTATGACTGGGAACAAACTTCTCATCACAATTGAGGCAAAACCCTTATCCCTTCTTTCTTTGACCTCAATTGAAGTTAACTTTGAAGTGTAGTGATGATAACTTTTAGAATTTCGTAGTTGGTAGTAGTTACACTTCTCCACACATCAGTTTTATCTTGCACTCGAGCGAGGCCAATTGCTGGAACGAGACTGAGGGGTTTGTGCATTTGAATACTCAACTCGATTTCTTCTTTTAGCCCTCCTATGAAGCAACTAACCATGAGAGTCTCGTTATGACCCCAGCCATGCTATTTGCCAACTCCTCAAATTGAATTTGATAGTGTTCAATTGTGCTTGTTTGATGCAATTTTGACAGAAGTGCAGTTGGGTCTATTGTGATGACCAATTCGTATGACTAAGCACCATAAGTATTCCCCACTAGCTATAGCTATAGCTCCTAATCTTTCATCCAACAAAACCATTGCAAGCCTTTCCCTCCACGTGAAAAGAAGCTATTCGTAATCGTTGAGAAGTAGGTATTTGTTGATGTACAAAGAACTGTTCAGCTCGATACAACCAACCCGTTGGATCAATTCCATCAAATCAAGGAAAATCCAATCTAGCCATTCGTTCTGAAACGCGCGATCATTCTCCATTATAGTCTATGAGCATGGTGGTTGGAATGTTCATCCCCTTTGGCAGTCTGTTGGATGGACATATGCTCCATTTGAGATTTCATGGCCAATACCAATGAAGTGTGTTAATCTGAAGAGTTTGTCTAGCCAGCCAGGCTTGAGTGTTTTTACATTTTTACCCCTTCTCTTTAAAACACAACCACAAACATTATCTATAGAAGGGGTAAAAGTGTAAAAAGCCCAAAACCTGACTAAAAAGTGGCTATGAAGCCTGACTGCCTAGAATTGGGGCAATCTGAATTTCCTAGACTATTAAGGAGTTAGATTGTTTGCTTCAAGGGTAACCTCCCTCCTAGTCTCTTTCTTGGCACAAATTTTATTTAAAATTTAATTACAACATCCCTTGCAAGAACTAACTATTATAAGTACACCAACTGACTCTGACATAACACATAACCAACACAACTTATTCCAAATTCTCCAACTGACTCCTCACATAACTACACAACCGACTTTTCTAGATTACAAAAGATAACTTCTACTACAACAACATAATCAAGTAAGGAGAAGAATCAGGTATGTGACACTGATGTTGTTTTTTCTACTGTATTGTCACCTTATTAGACAAATTTTTTTGGCATATTTGTACCCAGATTGTCTTCCAATTTCCTTGAATTACAGGTTAAAATATTTTTGCTCTTTTGAGTAACTAAGTTACTATTCCTACAGTTGATCATAATGGTTAAAGGCTTAATGATTTATATTATATTATATGCTAACTTTGTACTTTTCAATTTTTACCTTCATGATATTTCAGATTGCTCGACGTTTGTTGGGTAAGATTCTAATTGACCTAAGGAACACTCGTGAAGAAGCCATCAATGTTGCCGAGCTGAAAAGCAATCAAGATTTAAGTTCATCGTCCCCTAAAAGTAAAAAGGAAGATAGGGATTACCAACCAAAGTCTCAAAGTAAAAATGATGAAACGAGAAGAACTAGTTTCACAAGTGAAAAATCATTGGACCAAGAAGACGATGATGATAAAGAGACCCAATATCGATTAGATCCCAAGTATTTGTCCTATTCACAAATGTTTTGTCATATAATTTCATACTTATCAATGGAGAACAATATTGTCTTATATATTCTGGGTATTTCTTTTCAGGTATGCCAATGTCAAATCACCTGAAAGGCATGTGCGGACACGCCTTTATTTCACATCAGTGAGTGCACATTATTAGTTTATGCTGTTTTGTTTGTTATCATGCTACTTTCAAGATTTTTGTTATTTTCCCCTGTTAATTATAAGTCTATTTTTATATTTGGATGAACTACTTATATGGGTTATCGCAATCTTATAATTGGTTGGATGGCAGGTGGATGGTTAAACCTGGGTGTGTAAAATGCAGACTAGGTCACCTACTTCCTTGACCTTCTGGCACTGGGCAGGCGTCAACCCACATACATGGTCTTATGACTTTGTGGAGACCTATGTTTTTGGTAAACAGTCGCCCGGGTTTGGTCACTGCGACCCCCTTTGTGAGGAAGCACCCCTTCTCTCGAAGTTACGGAGCTATTTTGCCGAGTTCCTTAGAGAGAGTTGTCTCGCGCCCCTAGGTATTTTCTACCTACCCACCTGTGTCGGTTTCGGGTACAGGTACCCATTTCTTGAAGGTCGTTCGAGCTTTTCCTGGGAGTATGGCATGGGTTACTTCAGCGCCTGGTACTCGGACATTGGCTCGTGGCATTTTTTCTACCCCTTATCCTGAAAAAGCAGGGTCACCTTGCGTCCTTGAACCGATAACCATTTTTCGGCTAACCTAACCTCCTTCGTCCCTCCGGACCAACAAGGGATAGTACAAGAATATTCACCTGTTGTCCATCGACTACACCTTTCGGCCTGATCTTAGACTGTGACTCACTTTCCGTGGACGAACCTTGCGGAGGAACCCTTAGGTTTTCAGGGCATTGGATTCTCACAAATGTTTGTGTTACTCAAGCCGACATTCTCGCTTCCGCTTCGTCCACACCTGCTCGCTCGAGTGCTTCCCTCTTAGGCGTAACGCTCCCCTACTGATGCATTTTTACATCCCACAGCTTCGGCAAATCGCTTAGCCCCGTTCATCTTCGGCGCAAAAGCGCTCGATCAGTGAGCTATTATGCACTCTTTCAAGGGTGGCTGCTTCTAGGCAAACCTCCTAGGCTCTTGGATGTCTCTACACCCCTACCTCCTTTATCACTGAGCGGTCATTTAGAGGCCTTAGTTGGTGATCCGGGTTGTTTCCATCTCGACGATGAAGCTTATCCCCCATCATCTTACTGGCCGACCTTGGACCCTGTTAGGGTCATATCTAGCATTTAGAGTTTGCCTCGATTTGGTCGTCGTTGGTGTTCTTTTCAATCTCAATGCATTTCACCGCTCCATCGAAAATTCCCTCTGCCCCTACTGTACTTTAGCTTGGCAGTTTCCGCCGCCTGCCTAGGGTTGAGCCCTGGGATTTGACTGCGGACTTGAAAAACCACTTACAAATGCTTTACGCCCAATCATTTCGGATAACGCTTGCATCCTCTGTCTTACCGCGGCTGCTGGCACAGAGTTAGCCGATGCTTATTCCCCAGATATCGTCATTGCTTCTTTTCCAAAAAAAGAAGTTCACAACCCGTGTGGCTTCTACCCCCGCGCGACATTGCTCCTTCAGGCTTTCACCCATTGCGGAAAATTTCCCACTGCTGCCTCCCGTAGGAATCTGGGCCGTGTCTCAGTCCCAGTGTGGCTGATCATCCTCTCAGACCAGCTACTGATCATTGCCTTGGTAAGCTATTGCCTCACCAGCTAGCTCTCAGACGCGAGCCTTTCGGGTGGATTCCTCCTTTTGCTCCTCAGCCTACGGGGTATTAGCAGTCGTTTCCAGCTGTTGTTCCCTTCCCAAGGGCAGGTTCTTACACGTTACTCACCCGTCCACTACTGGAAACACCACTTCTCGGTTGTAACAAATCCCCTGATGGATCTATAGTTTTTTATATGATTACTTGTAGACGTTATATTTATACTTAACTATGGTTCCATAGGAATTAAAAAAACCCCTTCCCGTTTAAGATTTATCAACAACACCTTACCCCATGGATCTATTACAATTTCCTGAATTAAATCATGGATTTCTATATTTTGATTGTGTATACACGCTATGCACACTAAAGAAGGTTGTTCTATTTTAATCATAGAATGATTATTTTCCTTCTTGGATCTTAATCCAGTCAAAACAAACTTATCGAGTTATCATAATTTGTATGACAAATTGCCCGATTCTTCAACTTCGATGAAATAGCAAGAATTCAGTTCATTGGTATACGAATACATTTGATTTGGGTGAAATCCAACCGGATTCAAATATTTCCTATTGATTCCTGTCACAAAGGAACAACTTTAGTGGAAGGTGCACCTTTTTTTTTTTTTAAGATTGAGTCTTTTTTTTATGTTATTTCGTACTGTACAATTCCTTAGTTTGTGGGATTATTTTCCCGTGAGAGGTGATGAGAAGAATTATCGAATGGATTGTTAACTATGACTAGATCGCGAATAAATGGAAATTTTATTGATAAGACATTTTCAATTGTGGCCAATATCTTATTACGAATAATTTTGACAACTTTCGGGGAAAAAGAGGCATTTACCTATTACAGAGATGGTGTGATTTGATTATTTTTATTTAGCGTTCTCAGTCTTACAAAAAAACACATGCTTTGGGATAGAAAGAATAAATTTTATTGAACAATTTAGGTAAGCATTTTTGTTCAGTTTCATCATTGTATAAGTATAATCTAGTCATTTTTTCAAGTATATCCTGATCAAAAGACTATCTAGTGCTTTGATTTGATTGGCAAATTCGTTGCTTAGATTGTTTTGTTTTTGGTGCCCTTGATAACATTTAGGAAAATAACACTTGGTAAACATTTAGTTGCTAATGTAATGGCATAGTCACGAAAAGATAAAAACTGAACAGTACATCACCAAGAACCCTAACTTTTATTCAATCTCTACCAAAAACTGCCAACTAAAACATCGAAGTTTTTCCGCAATACTACTCTTGTCTTTAGTTAAGCTTTTCCACAATACTATTCTTGTCTCTAGTTAAGCGCACCCTTATTGTCAAAGTTTAGACTGAATTAAACCACTTTACTAAGGCTGGACATATACCATCGTAATGAATTATTTCATATACGAGGAAGACTATTCTTTTTTATTTTCTTGAGAATCGATGCATTAGACAATCTGAATCTGCAATCTCAAAGGGGACTGATAAAGGTAGACCCCAACATGTGGTTTTTAAAATAAAAGTCATTTGAGGAATACTCCTCTCTTGCAACCCCCCCCCCCCCCCCCCCCCCCCCCCCCCCCCTCCCCCCCTCTTTCCTTGACTTAACTTGAATTATTGATTACCCTATTTACCCTTATCAACTCTTTTTCCTCATCCTTTTTTCTCCCCCATTCCATTTCCTCCATTAAACTTCAATCTTTGTCTTCCTTCTTCCTCAACTCTCGTATTTTCTTTCAATCTTTGTCTTCCTTCTTCTTCTTCCTCAACTCTCGTATTTTCTTTACTATCTTCATTTCCTCCATTAAATCATCTTTTTCTCTCTCCTCACTTCATTCATTTTATATGTTATACCCTCACGTCTCATATCTTCTCCCCACTCTTTCCAAATTAATTCCTTACAAGGGGTTTTATAATATGAGACGAGTCAGGTTTGTGCGTTGTAGCCAGACAGGTACTTTTTGGCGAAGGTTCCAACAACCAGGTGGAGTCTTGGGCTTTGTTGGAAGGGATGCTATGTTGCCTTATGCATGGTGTAGGATGGTGTCTCTTCAGACTGATTTGATGCTGGTTAAGCAGTGGTTCTACGAGGAATTTAAAGTTCCTTGGTTCCTCATTGATACATGGAAACAAATACAGAGAATTAGCAAGTTCATGGAGTGTACTTGTATTCACGTATACAGGGAAATAAATATAGTTGCACATGTGCTGACAGGTCTTGCATAGTCGGAAGAAAGATCGAGGTCTTTTGACATGGATTCTTTGCCCAGAAAACCAAAAGCTCTTCTGGTTTTAGAAAGGAATAGGACAACATCTGTTCGTAGAACATAGATTTTCATGTTTAAAATTTTTTAAGGATAAAATCATAATTCACCCCCTTCATCGTTTGCTCAAACTGTGAGAAGTCAAGTTTCACGATTAGGCCAACTGTAAAGTTATCCCTTTCACAGCTAGGCCAACTGTGTGACATTGAAAACCTATGTTTGAGCCACCGTCTAGCTACAAAAAATGTTTTCTGGGAGAAATGTTTTGAAAAGTTTTGCAGCGGTTAACTCAAGCTGCATATTAGTTTCACGATTAGACCAATCGTGTAACGTTGAAAAATCACGGTTTTGAACTGGTAACAAACTTTGATTTTGATTTCTTTCATGGGTGTCGTTAATGCTCTATGGAACTGGGAAATACACTATGAGCCACCTCAATCAGTCTAACAAGCTCCATCATCACCAAACCTTTGAGAGAGAATTTTGGGGAAAGAGAGAGAGCAATGGTTTAATGGAGGAAATGGATTAGGGGAAGATGATAGTTGTAGAAGAAGATGGAGATGGATTTGAGAGTGAGTGGAGAGGGTTTAATGGAGAAATAATGATAGTAGGACTGTAGGAAGAAGATGAGAGTGGGTAAGAATAAAGTTTGAGAAACTTGTTAGGAATTTGAGGAAGGTTAAATGGAGGAAACATATGGAGTGTGGAAGAACATGTGGGGTAAAGATGAATTTTTTATTATTATTATGGTCAACCAAGTTTGACTAACTTAAATTTGGGTATGTCATTAGTATCAAAAATTCTAGCCAGCCTTGTTTGCTGGCCTCTTTTGGGCCTTTTCTTGGCTTTTTTTATAATTTTATCTCTTCTATAAGTGGTGTTTGTGGTTGTGATTTAAAGAGGAAGGGTAAAAGTGTAAAAAAACCAAGAAAAGGCTTAAAAGAGGCCAGCAAACAAGGCTGGCTAGACTTACTCCATTAGTATTAGGTACCACATTTGGGGTCTGGGGTCTGCCATTATCCAATTGGGGTCTGCGATTATCAGCCCCCGTCTAAAAACTAATCCTTTATCAACATTCAACTCCTCAAGATTATATGAGCCAAGAGGCTCTCAACTAAAACAGATCAAAAAGCCAATAGTAACGAAGAAAAAATAATCTGAGTGAATATCAAGGACACTTGAATTTTGAAAGGCTGATGATTGTTTGCTTATAAGTGTTTCTCAGTGACAATTATCTTTCCAATTATTGAGGATGTCCTATCAAGACAAGGTATGCTAAGAAGACAATATATGAGATGCCTGAACATTGACCAAAAGATATGCAAAATGGATAATTGGCTATTGTAATCAAGGTCGTCAAATATAATTGGATTAATACAAATTTGTCTCAAAAAAAAAATCATAAGAAAATAATTTTTCTTGTTCAAATTGATGCGGCCAAAATCAGATTACCAAAAGAGAGAAGAAAAGGGGTATAAATTGACGGTGGATGCGACCAAATGATGATTGCAGCACTGGCAGGCTAATTGCAGAAAGTAGTACCCACTTTTCATCATGTATGGTTGAATGGGGTGAGATCTTAAGAGACACAAATACTTAATACTTGATGTATACTTCCTGCATTTTGGATATATGAATACAACACCTTTGTTTTGCTGATTATTTAAAAAAAAAACAATAGCAGCAAGTAGATAGGTAGCTAGCATGGGATTATATTACATGGAAGGTAAGACATGTGGACTCTTGGATGACAAAATGAAAGCACAGACAATTCAAAAAGGGAAGCTTCAAAGCTCTTGTCTAGAGCAACAAGCCATGTGCTCATCTAAAAGAATTGGTTTTGAAACTATCCTTTCAATTCAAAAGAGATGCTTTCATACAACGACCTGATCTTTGTGACAGATCACTAAAATACTATATCCCAATTAAAACTCTTACTGGAACTCAACCTGTCAATTGTGCCTTGTAATTTTCAAGCCTTCATTATGTCTCCACCCATTGAATGAGAAACGGGTTCTCTAAGAAAATCCATCAACTTTTTTCGACTTTATTGTTTACATGGTTGTTAGTAATCCTGCCAGAATCTTCATCGTTTGTTATTAGTTAATCATTTTACCACTTTGTAGCACTTTGATCCATCATTTTTTTATTACTTCTTGTTTCTTTTGAACAGGAATCACATATTCACTCTTTAATCAATGTTTTCCGCTACTGTAATCTGGATGAATCTCTGCAAGGAGAGGATAGCCTCATCTGCCATAGTGCTTTGGAACGTTTGTTTAGAGCACGGGAACTTGACTACATGAGTTATATTGTTTTGAGGATGTTCGAAAATACAGAGGTAGGTGAACTTGTGATGATTTTCAGAAACATTGTTTCAATGATTTTAGCTCTAATTGGAAACTTTATTTGGAATCTCGGATTACTGATAAAAGATAACATTTTGAGAGACTTCCTTTGAAACAAAAGTTGTTCATTATCAGGACTAACCACATCATGTGTGCGCTGCACGTTATCTTTACGTGTAGCTGGCCCATAGATGTTTTTTTATTATTATTTGTCAATAAAGAGCATTTTGCATGCATATAGGAATGAATGTTATACTAATTCATCAAAAGCAATAATAATAACAATAATTTTAATGATAGTGATAATGTAAATAAATAAAATCATCTACTTATATCCAAAACAATAAAATTTTTGGAAAAAGTGGGAATCACTTTTGTTTTTTATTAGCTTCTTTATATATATTTAAGTGAGTGGGAATTACACTTCTCATTCTACACTCTTCTCTGTCATCTATCCTTAAAGTAGTTTCATAATATTTCACTCCCTTTTACTTTAGAAAAATGAAAATTATTGAATAGTAGCTACTAGATAATTTCAAACAAGTGGAAGTATAACCAAATGTATGACTATCTTGTAGGTGATGTGACCAAACTACTACTTTGTTAGAATTTTGTGAATACCAAATTCCTTTTTTAGTTTGTGCAATTTGTTTGTAATGATGATCTTTGTTTACACTGTGAATCTATAGGTCGTTGTTAATAGAGTTGGCAGTTTTCAATGCCATGCCACATTTCTCTTTCCATAATCCATCCTACTTTATGCTTTATGGGTTTCAGTTGTAGGAACTTGCAATTTATCCTTGATCAAGTGTGAAAGGTAAAGGGGATCGAGAGTAGTTAAACTATTTTACAGTTATTGTTTAAAATGTATACTACAAAACTACCTTTCTAGCTGTGTATTTTGATGTGTAAAAGCGGTAACATCAGTAATTGAGCACATTGTGAAAGATTAATATCAATACAATTATTGAGGGACCTAACATGATTCACGTGCATTACTAAGTAATGATGATACTTGGTCATTGATTGGCCACTACTATTGCAAGGTGCCCATTGTATAATTGAAAATTACTAAATTAGATATTATATACCATGTGGTTGCTTTCAAATCTGAACCCAGAGAGTCATCTTTTGATGGACTTAATACGAAGGACCTGGGCATTGTGATTAGCTGTTCCTCGTGACTTGCTAATTCAAAATCAATGCAACATCTGTTCTTTGATTGGCAATTACTCTCAAGAAATGTAGAACAGACTTGCAGCTATTACTATTATTTTTATTTTTGTTTTATTATTTTCATTTATGTTGCTGCTGGTGTTTATTTTTTTCTAGATCGAGATGTGAGCTGATAGTATAAAGGTCAGGTCTCATTATTAATGGAGGTTTTTGAGTTTACTGATTATAAAGTTCCCTTTGAGAATTAAGAATTCATTAGTGACAGTTCTTGTTTGATTCAATATCTCTATTGTGCTTCCACATCAGAGTTTATATGACAATGTCACACATGCCTAGCTTACAACTTCACAAAATGAAAATGACTAGCACCAAAAAACAGTGGTAGATAGGAAGAAGCCATCTACTGCTAACGAATAATGGGAATCAGAGGAGAGATCTTTATAGTGCTATGAAGACTTGAAGCCATCTTTCCTTGTTATATGAAGAATGAAAATTAGCATTACTGCTGTAGGAATTAACGTTGGCAGTGCATTTGTTTCTGCAGGTTGCTATAGAAGACCCAAAAAGGTTTCGGATAGAAATGACATTCAGCCGTGGTGCAGATCGGAGCCCTTTAGTGGTAGTGGCAGTGGCTTAGACCATAAGATTATCATGATTTTATTTATTTTTGGCTTTGTGAAACTTCAATTCAACGAAACAAAATATACATGATGTTCACTGAAATAACATGAACTATTCTGGCAGCATGGATTCTTTTTCGCTTACATGTGTTTGTTCTTTTTTGAAGGCCCATGGTCAGAGAGCTTTATTGCAGCAAGAGCACACATTGCCAATAAGGGGTCCAGAAAGGCTGCAAGAACAGGGATCATATCTTACGCTAGAGAAGATGGAGATGATGCTTCATCCCTTTGCCATGCCAGCAGAGGATTTTCCACCCCCTTCTACTCCACACGGTTTCTCAGGCTACTTCTCCAAAAGTGCAGCAGTCTTGGAGCGCCTTGTGAACCTTTGGCCCTTCAAGCACGGAAATACTAGTGCCAAGTAACTGTCATTCTCTCTATCTCTTTGTAATTTTTTGTTATACATAAAGAAATCTTACGCCTTATTGATTCCATCCCACGAATCAAATCTCAAAAACTATCCCGGTTCTAAGTGTATGATCTTCATTTTCTCTGTAAATCTTACGATACAAGTACAGTTTGTCTTTTATCTAGAAAACAGATTATACACTTCACATTTGAAATCTGAATATTCAAAATAGGAAAAACTGTATATTTTCACCTGAGCTGTGAGTAGCTGCAGCTTTGTTTATTATTATCCTGACTTGGGAAATTTTGTTCCGTATCTTTGCACAACGTAGCTTACATATTTTTAAATAGTTTTTTTTTTTTTTTTTTTTTTTCTTCTTCTTCTTTTGTTTTGGATGCAAGGGAGGGGATTGACAAATTATCACATAATATTGCCAAACCTTATCCTCAAATCATTTTTTGGGGGAATTATCTAGAAGTTTTGGCTGTCAAAATGTTCTTATTTTATTTGAAACTGGAACGTCGAGTTGGAAGATCGTGACTCCAGTTGAAGAAAAGGTGAAAAAAATAATATATATATAGGTTGGTAAAACAATAGACAGTGGTTGGTACACGAAAAACAGTACAAAAAGTAGAAACTTGGAGAGAATATGAACTAGTTGAAATTTGCATTGGAAAGTCTTTTAAAGACAGAAACGAAAAACAAGTATGGTAGTCGGTTGACTACCTCATGTATCCTAAGAAAAATAATTTTTTTAAAAAGATGTGAAAAAGAAAAAGAAACAGCATCCATGACGTGGCTAAGTGTTTTAACTGACAAAAGTTATATTCCGTTTTTGTCAAAATAGAATGATTTGAAATGCAAAAAAATTATAAGTAATACTAGAAGCTTAACTGAATTATAGTATTTTGGGCTTATTGTACAATTGGCATTCACTAGGAAGCTTAAAACATCCATAGTAAGCAGATCCCATGGGAAAAAGAAAAGAAAAAATCTCTATATTTGGTCACTAACCACCCACAATAAGCCTAAAATACTATGTATTTTTTCTTTTTTCTTGTTTCTTTTTTCCTTTTTCAAATGTGGTTTTATCGATGCTCATAATGGATTCTCTAAGTCGATAGTATGTTTTCTGTGAAGTTTAGGTTTAATAGAAAGTTGTGACATTGGTTCGACTAGGGAATAAAGAAAAAGGGAAAATTTTCTTTTTGGAAAAGAAATCTTATCAAATCTTAAAACCTAATAATACATTTGCATGAAATCTTTTTAGACAAAAGAAATCTAATCAAAATATTTTTGGAAAAATCAATTCTTTTCAACAACCTTTTAAAGATTAAAAGATATTCGAACAAAATAAAATATCTTTTTCAAGATATCTTCTACTTTCTAAAGATACTAAAATTAAACACTGGAAACTAGAAACCAAAAGCATCTGAAGTCTGAATCATGAAAGATATGTGAATTGTGAAACATGAAAATAAAATTATATTCAACCATTGACTCTTGTATGAGCTAACCTCGCTAGTCATTCAGTCAAAGTCAATTTTATCGAGCACATTTTTCGTAGTTTTTTTTTTTACCACATTTGAATCAGTTATCCCTTACAATTTGATCTACGATTGTATGATGGATTAGGAACACAACATATTAAATGAACATTATTTAAAGGAACTCATTATTAGGGACAATTAAGTGATTTAAATAGGAGCAAAATACAAATAAACATTAGTTATTGTATGCATTTCAACGTTATGAGAAATCCTATTTTTATAAAACAAAGATAGATGTGCTTTGGAGCCCGTTTTAATGCAGAATGAGCGAATTGAATGAAAATAGTGCTAACTAATTATATGTTACATTATGTGAACAATCAAATATTAGGAAGAATCGTGAAAAAAAAAATCATAACTTATTTCTACGGGGTGGAGTGGTGGTAGTACAAAGAGTTTTCCTTCTTATTTTTTATTTAATTATTATTATAAATGTCATGATGTTTCCTTCTTTATTTAATTATTATTAGTTATGTATTGGTAGCGAGCTGTGACCATAAATCGTCCACTTCTCCAACCCAGTCTACATGCCAATTCAAAAATTAATAAGAAAAATTGCAAGCCTGGTATATAAAACGCGGGCTTTTGTAGATACTCTGATAGCGTGCAAGACGTGATTTAAGAACGTGTAGTGTGTGACAACTTATTTTTTTCAATTTAAAGATAGACAGACAGGACAAGACAAGACAAGAC
This sequence comes from Berberis thunbergii, assembly GCA_003290165.1. Lineage (NCBI taxonomy): Eukaryota > Viridiplantae > Streptophyta > Magnoliopsida > Ranunculales > Berberidaceae > Berberis > Berberis thunbergii. The sequence goes on along the minus strand of QNQO01007335.1, from coordinate 521,512 downwards.
AAGACACAACACAACATATTAGACATTTCACTTTTTTCAACAAAAAAAAAATTCAAATACGAAAATGCTAACAAATCAAGTTTTTGCAATCAAATTTTGTAACCATGGTGATGTGGCGTGATTTTAAAAGAATGATGAAATTCTCAAAGTGTTTATGTGTATCTCGAGGTTGTAAAAAAACTCCTCTAATGCTGCCACATCATCCTAGTTGCAAAGCCTAATTCCCTAGCCTTACTAAATCAAATATAAAACAGTTAAGAAATGACACTAAAATTTCGTATTCGTGTATTAATTCACGAAACTAACTTAATTATAAAATTGCCAAATGAATAAAATGAAAAAGTTGGCCTCTTATCATTCTTTGCTATCAAGTTTTTATGTGGTTGACTAATGTTTCCTATACCTAAATTAGGCGGAACAAAAAACTCAAAAGCTCGGAAATGATCAACTATATAATTTCAAAATTAATTTGAATATTATGTCAATCAAACCATCATTCTAGAGATTGGGCCATTTTCAACATCTTTAAAATGATGGATGGTATTGGGCTAGGCTGCCGTGGGCCTGGTTCTCTAGATTTTCTTAACAAAAGATGCAAAATTGAAGACCAGCCCTTATAGTCGTCGAGGAAATGGGCGAGGGGTGGGTATTACAACTCATTTCCCTCGAGATTCGCAAAACTGTGCATCTCAAAGGCATAGATGCTCATTTTTAGGGGATGAGCGGTCACACCCACCCCTCGCCCATTTAGAATTTTCCATTGAAGACCCAAATGTGAAAACAAAAGCAAGTTGGTGGAACACACACGCACGTGACCAAGTTTTTGAAAACCCTAATAAAAACTTTTTCTAATTGTCGAGGAAACGCGAGGGATGGGTATAACCACTCACCCCCTCGAGATGTACCAATCCTCGCTCCTCTACTTCGCGAGTTTCCTCGACAATTTAAGAAAAGCCCCCTGTGCAGTCACCTCTCATAAAGCAAAGCAAAAGAACAACTGTACCTTTCAGTACCCATTCCGTACGGACTCACCTAATTTCGGACACCCACTCATTAAATATGGGATTTATGAAATAATTTAAAAGAGATAGGTACAGAAATGTACACGAAAAGTACATGATCTACTTCGGGCAGCTTATTCGGGCAGAGACATCACCATCTCAGACAGACAGACACAACACACTCTGTTTTCTCTCTTCTCATTGAAGTTGAATTGACACATTTTCAACTCAAGTGGTTCAACTGTTACGACTCTCTCACTCTCTCTGATTCGGTTTCTCTTCTCTTCTCTTTTTTTTCTCTCTGTTTTACGTTTTCTTTGCCAAGACAGAAACCCCTTTCATTTGTTTCACTCACCGACTCCCATTTCTCTGTTTTTGTGTGGGATTTGCAGTCACTCTGTTTTTTTTTATTCAGAGAGGTTCGGGTGAAAGATGGTGGACAAACCGGAGGTTTTGGAGGCGGTGTTGAAGGAGGCTGTAGATTTGGTACTTTTTTGTTTTAATTGTTTGTTGGTGTTGTTGTGTTTTTGGTTTGATTTGTTTTGGAGTTTTTTTTTTTTTTTTTTAATGAATTTTTGGTGTCTGGGAGTGTTTAGGAGAACATTCCGATCGAGGAGGTTTTTGAGAATCTGAGATGTAGCAGAGAAGGGTTAATAACCCCGTCTGCTCAAGAGAGGTTGGCAATCTTTGGGCACAACAAGCTTGAAGAGAAGAAGGTTAAGTGTTATGTCTGGGATCAATTTTTTTTTTTTTTTTTTTTGCAAATCTGTTTGGGTTATTTATTGATTTTTGGTTATTGATTGAGTGGGTTTTATTTGGGGTTTCAGGAGAGCAAGTTTTTGAAGTTCTTAGGGTTTATGTGGAACCCTTTATCATGGGTTATGGAAGCTGCAGCTATCATGGCAATCGCCCTTGCAAATGGAGGAGTATGGATTGATTTTCCTCTCATTTTTTGGCCCAAAGTTTGTTTTCTGAATATTTGTTGCAATTGTTTTGCAGGGGAAACCACCTGATTGGCAAGATTTTGTTGGGATTATCACACTTCTGGTTATCAATTCGACGATTAGTTTCATTGAGGAGAACAACGCGGGTAATGCTGCAGCTGCTCTCATGGCTCGTCTTGCCCCGAAAGCCAAGGTATCTGAACAGAACATAGGCTGTTGTTAGGGTTCTGTCTTGGAAAATTGCCAACATTTTTGGTTTGACATATAGAATGGAAACTCTTAAGTTTATTCACCAATTTATGTTGATCAACTTAGTTGTGGGCATGGGACACTTTGGTTTGTTCCTCTGATTTTCATACTAGCAAAGGCAACTCATGCATCCAACATTTTCTATTTGTGGGTGGGTTATGGATTGTTGATGCTCTTAGCTAGGTTTTTTTTTATGAACTTAACCATGGATACGGAACAGTTGGGTAGTATTTATCTGATTTATCATATTGGTGTGTCTGAAGATGGAGCAACGTGCACGTAGCAGAACTTTAAGTTGGTTTTGAATTAATTTGACATGTAGGTTCTCCGGGATGGAAAGTGGAACGAGGAAGATGCAGCTGTTCTGGTCCCTGGTGACATAATCAGTATCAAGCTCGGGGATATAGTTCCTGCAGATGCCCGTCTTCTTGAAGGGGATCCGTTAAAAATTGATCAGGTATACACGGGCAAATTGTATTTCGCCGCTTAAGATGGAGCTAGTGAATAGAGTGGTATTGTTTTATAAATACCCTTTTGGTTGTTTAGTCTGCTCTTACAGGTGAATCATTACCTGTCACAAAAGGCTCCGGAGATGGTGTTTACTCCGGTTCAACATGCAAGCAGGGAGAGATTGAAGCTGTAGTTATTGCGACTGGGGTTCATACATTTTTCGGGAAGGCTGCTCATCTTGTAGATTCTACAAACCAAGTTGGACATTTCCAAAAGGTCAGGACTCGCAATCACATAGTTCGTTACCTCCATGGTGATTTTTGTTATTATTTATTATTTTTTTTATAATTTAGTTGCGTAATTCTGATTTTTGGTCTTAGGTATTGACGGCCATTGGAAATTTCTGTATATGTTCAATTGCTGTGGGAATGATAATAGAAATTATTGTCATGTACCCTATTCAAGGCCGAAAGTACCGTCCAGGAATTGACAACCTCCTAGTGCTTCTCATTGGGGGAATACCAATTGCCATGCCAACTGTCCTATCAGTGACAATGGCTATTGGTTCTCATCGCTTGGCTCAGCAGGTTTGTTCCAGTATTTTTTTTTTTCAAGGATGCTATGTCTTTAATAATTTTGCATGGAGGATGGTATACATATGACACAATGGGTAATTCATTGATGCAGGGAGCTATCACCAAGAGAATGACGGCAATAGAAGAAATGGCTGGAATGGATGTCCTATGTAGTGACAAGACTGGAACTTTGACGCTGAACAAACTCACGGTTGACAAGAATCTCATTGAGGTGATGACTGTAGGTGGTATATTTTCACAACCGAAAGTCACCAAAAAGTCCTGGCCTAACCCATTGCTTGAACTCGTCTATTTAGGTTTTCTCGAAAGGGGTAGCTGCAGACACTGTTGTTCTGATGGCAGCTCGGGCCTCCCGAACTGAAAATCAAGATGCAATTGACAGTGCCATAGTCGGGATGCTAGCAGATCCAAAGGAGGTAAGTGATGGTGATGATAATGAAGCATAAGAGTTTTCCTCTGCAAATTGATTGATTATGGAGTCTGTCAATCCTATCTGCGTAACCTTTTTTCCCCTGTATTAACACTACCAACAGGCAAGGGTTGGCATTCAAGAGGTCCATTTCCTCCCATTTAATCCTACCGACAAGCGTACAGCTTTGACTTATATAGATAGTGAAGGCAAAATGCATCGAGTCAGCAAAGGTGCTCCTGAGCAGGTATTTTTCATAAACATTTATATATTTAAGTATTTTGTATGGTCTATGCATGCTTTGTTCTGACTATTATGTCTTGCAGATTCTGAATCTTGCTCACAACAAGTCAGATATAGAGCGAAGAGTTCATGCTGTGATCGATAAGTTTGCTGATCGAGGCCTACGTTCACTTGCAGTAGCTTACCAGGTAAATAAGTTTTTATGCTTCAATAACTTCCATTGTTTACTGAATACTAATCTTCAAGGTGTTTTGTCTTGGTATGAAACAGGAAGTTCCAGTTGGAAGGAAAGACAGTCCCGGAGGTCCATGGCAGTTCATTGGTCTTATGCCTCTCTTTGATCCACCTCGCCATGACAGTGCTGAAACTATAAAGAGGGCCCTGAACCTTGGGGTAAATGTTAAAATGATCACAGGTGTGTGTCTTGTGATATAGCATCATCTTGTTCAGTTTGCATATGTGACATTCCGTGTTTTGATTGGGGTTGTAAATGAGATATGAGCCTCAATTACATATTGATCTATTCAGAAGGTTTCTGAAGTCACAAGTGTTGAAATCTCCTAGAAACCTTCAATTACATAGTGGATCATATTATGCTTCGTACATGGAGTAAGGATGGTTTTATTTATGTCTTATTGATTTTGCAAGTATTCTATAATCACTTGGCGCAGCGTCATCATTTTCTCATATCTCTGTTTCACAATATAAAATTATGTTCTTCCCACCCTCCCAACCCCTGAATGGGTAATTCAGTCTCCAGTGTTTTATTCATGTGCCAATAATGCTTTCAACTTCAATCAGGTGATCAATTGGCAATAGGAAAGGAAACTGGACGCCGTCTTGGGATGGGAACCAACATGTATCCCTCATCCGCTTTATTAGGCCAGGCCAAGGATGAGTCAATCGCAGCCCTGCCAGTTGATGAACTTATAGAGAAAGCAGATGGTTTTGCTGGCGTTTTCCCTGGTATGATTCTGATATCATGCTATAGCTAGGTTCTCGTGTCCATGAGAGGGAGGCTGGTAGTTGCTGCTAGGTGCTTTTGCATGGAACTTGCTTCTTCTTCTTTCCTTCTTTTGACTGGTTGTTTGGTTTTGCTTCAGAGCACAAATATGAAATCGTTAAACGCTTGCAAGCTAGGAAACATATATGTGGAATGACAGGTGATGGAGTTAATGATGCTCCTGCTCTTAAGAAGGCTGACATTGGCATAGCTGTTGCTGATGCAACGGATGCAGCTCGCAGTGCTTCTGACATCGTTTTGACAGAACCCGGTCTTAGTGTCATCATAAGTGCTGTATTGACCAGTCGAGCCATCTTTCAGAGGATGAAAATTATACGGTAAAATGTGCCTGGAAACATCTGATTGAGTTTGGGTTATAGATTACTTAATAACCATTTAATAAAACTGGCTCTTGCCTGATGTAGAACAGTTATTGATATGTATGGATTTTTGCATTTTGCAGATCTATGCAGTTTCTATCACAATCCGTATTGTGGTAAGCTATCTGCTATCTTTTGGGTTTAATAAGAATTAAGAAAAATAGGTTGTTGGGTAATTGGGTTAGGTGATGCTGAAGATAAGCCTGGAATGCATTCCAACTTGTATTTCCATTTTTTCAATTAGTGAGAAATTTTTTTTTTCGTCCACATTTAGTAGGTGGGGAACCTTTAGACAACTAGCTCATTAAAAATGACATAGTTTTACATACTAGAGCTTGTTTGTTTTCTGAATTGTTCAACCTATTCCTTTGTCAACTTCTATAACTTGTGCCAATGGAGTACCAGCTCAGTGGTATGCTTGTGGCAGATGGAATCACCAGGTTCAGTGTTCTAACCCTGCCGGCGGCATTTGGGGTGGGAGGGATAACTTGTAGTAAAAAGTAATAAATAATACCCATTTCACATTGATCATGTAGATTCTGCACAAGCAAATCCAAGTCCTTTAGAGCCTGAACTAATTATTGTATCCATCCCTCCTTTCCTCGGTCGTTTTATTCAAATTTTTTCTAATTGTTTGTGCTTTTTACCCACTTCTTGATTTCTTGGAACAGCTGGGTTTCATGCTGCTTTCTCTCATATGGCAGTTTGACTTTCCACCCTTCATGGTGCTAATCATTGCTATCCTGAATGATGGTTGGTTTTCTTTATCCTTTTTTTTTCCTAGTTTAAAATTGTTCTATATTGTTTTCGTCTTTTTCCAAACAGTTTGCTTAACAGGCTAAAGGATGCTTCTAGCTGGTCTGTTAACCAGTTTACTTTTTCCTACATATTCAAGTTCCATTTTCTTCAAACGTCTCTCATCATAGTGCCAAACTGATTCAGCTCAATATTTCAGGTACCATAATGACAATATCAAAAGATAGAGTAAAGCCTTCTCCTCTACCAGATAGCTGGAAGCTATCTGAGATATTTGCAACTGGTGTCATTCTTGGTAGTTACTTGGCAGTGATGACAGTCATATTCTTTTGGGCAGCATACAAGACAGATTTCTTTCCGGTACGAAGCTTCTTTTCGGGTTTTTCTTTTTTTTTCCTCTAGGAACTGTGAATTATATATATCCCAGCATTACTGTGCCTATTAGTGTTCAATTTGATCATCGAAAAATCTCAATCTATTGAAGAATATATGTGAGTATTCTGATGTATATTTGGAAGCCATGTTTAGTTTGTCTATGGTGAATATAATTTACCACACTCTCAGTTGTTCTGATTAGCTCTCTTCTCTTGCTTCATAAATTTTCAGCGTATATTCAAAGTTCCGAGTCTGCAAAAAACAGCTCGAGATGATTATAGAAGGCTTGCATCAGCAGTATACCTACAAGTAAGCACAATCAGCCAGGCCCTCATCTTTGTGACACGATCACGTAGTTGGTCTTTTCGTGAGCGTCCTGGTCTTTTGCTTGTGGTGGCTTTCTTGGTTGCACAGTTGGTGAGTAATCTGTATCAGGCAAATCTTGCTTCCTTTCTATTTTTTTCTTTTCTTGGGCTTACCGACTTTTTCATGTGCAGATTGCTACTCTTATTGCAGTCTACGCTGATTGGGATTTTGCTGCAATTGAAGGGATCGGATGGGGATGGGCAGGTGTTATTTGGCTTTATAACATAATATTCTACATCCCGCTCGATATCATAAAATTTGCAATCCGTTATGCACTGAGTGGAAAGGCTTGGGATCTTGTTATTGAACAAAGGGTATGAATTAAACATGTTCTCTGTTACTGTTTCAACTAGAGGAGAGCAAAACCAGACTGAACTCTTTTTTCTTTTTCTTTTTTTTGCAGACAGCATTCACGAGGCAGAAGGATTTTGGGAAAGAAGCACGGGAACTTAAGTGGGCACATGCTCAGAGGACCCTTCATGGATTGCACCCACCTGACACCAAAATGTTTAGTGAGCGGACAACTTTCACAGATCTAAATCAAATGGCTGAAGAGGCCAAAAGGCGGGCTGAGATTGCAAGGTATGCACCATTTACAATTGTCATATTATCAGTTATAAAAGTTTATAGCATCCAAAGATTGTTTCTTTCTAAGCATGCTGAACCTTCTTTTCGTTATATGTTTTCCAAGTTACTATTTCATATGTTATTGAATCGGTGATTAATCCCCGATTAATCTCTTCTTGCTGGTAGAGCATTATGATTTTTGAATTAATTATTTGAATAATCCCTTGGCTGAGTAATCGGCATTTTTGGCTGGTTTACTGATTAATCGCTTTCAAAATTCAACGATTAATTGGTCTTGGCAATGTGTCATAAACAAATAAAAAATAAGGTTTTTTTATTTATTTATTTCCTTAACCTCATCAATACATACCCATAGAGTTTGTGAAGAGGCTAAAGAGAAAGAAAGAAGAATATAATATATATATAAAGAGGAGAAAAGAACGATGAAAGGAATAATAAGCAAAACTAAAGAATTTGAAGTATTTGATATTGAATTCTTAATTTTGTTATAATTTTCCTTAAATTGTGAAAAGTGGTGTCTACTACTTCAATACACATTAAATATCTTTTTCTTGAAGCAAACATATTACTTAGAAGCATAAAGAAAATATGTTATATAAAATATAGGCCGATTAATTCTGATTAATTTTGATTAATCCCGATATCGCTCCTTAATCGATAAGGGTCCAATTAACGATATAACTACATCGACTATTTCATATAACATTTTTAAGTCACTATCCCATATAGTTTTATTTGAGAATCAGCCAAAAACAGATCATAATGGGATGGAACTCTGAACTATACATGTGAGATTCAAGGCATTGGTTTTTGTGAGGTAATATAATGATCCCGTCATTGGAGTTTGATTAGGCAGATAATGTAAATGTAGGGATACTAGTGTTCTGGTTATTCTCAACCATCATCTTGGATGAGTGTACTATTCAATTATTAGAATCCGCGACACTGAGATAATCTCTGTCATAGCTTACGTAGGAGATTGTGGATTGGATGTGCATGATGCTTGACAAGCCGTTAAGAAGAGCCAATTTGCAATTAACCTTTGATATTTTCATTCTTTCGCTTAATGCCAATTCATCCCTATCAGAGGTAATAAAAGAAAACTAAAACATTCAATTTAATTGTTTGCGCCTGCATTTGCAAGTTGGTCCTTGACACTGTTTTTCCAGGAATATCTTTTTACAGGTTGTTTTTTTTAAATGAAACCTACTTTAATGCAAAAATAAAGTTAGAAAAGATAAAGTGCCTGTTCTGATAAAAGCTTACCTGATTAATCTATATTATCTTATTTCCCCTCAGGTTGAGAGAGTTGCATACGCTGAAAGGCCATGTGGAATCAGTCGTGAGGCTGAAGGGGCTTGACATAGACACGATCCAACAAGCATACACAGTCTGAGTCATGTATTCTTTTTGTTTGGTTACTGCTGCTGTTCAGAGCGGAGTCATGTTGTTCCAGAAAGCTCCTCAATATAGAATGCTTGTGCAATATGTTAAAAGTCAGCAATATACCTTACCCCATAGTAGAAAAATCAAAATGCCCTTCTAGGAGAAAAGTTGCCTTGGCTTTACATGTTCATACAAGTCTGCGTCTTTTTAGTTTGTTGGTTTTGTATTTTGATATTTGTTCTTATAGTGATATGCACTGTTGCCCTGTGAAAACATTGTGCTGCATTTCATCCCATTTTATTGAAGTATTACACTAGCTAAACAAAGAGGTAGAAGTACTAATTCTTGAAACAAAAATGGACTTATTAACCAGGTATAGGGTCCAAATTTGTGATTAGGCCCACTTTATTTTTCAGCTAGCATATGGGATGCAAGGCATATAAGCCACCCAAAGCAGCATGACAGGAGAGAAAGCTGGAGACCAGGCGCCTTCATGTTCTGTGCCTTCAGTAATATGGATTCAACGCTTGCATCCTGTGTTTCTCGATCTTCTTCTCCAGTTCATCTTTCTTGACCCCAACAATTCTATCGACTTCTTGACCCTGTTTGATCAGCAAGACTGTTGGCATAGTCTCTATTCCATACTGTTGAGCCACTTCCTGTTGCACATGTATCACCATTGTCATTCAAGATCAAGCAATTATGTAATTAGGTGTTATGTTTATCAGTTGAAAAGAAAATGAAAGAGGAGAATGAAATGCGTACCATGCACTCATCAACGTCAATCTTGACAAAGACGACATCTGAGAATCTGGCCGCCAGGTCCATGACAGCTGGCTCCAAGAATTTACAGGGGCCACACCATTTCGCGGTGAAATCAATCACCATCTTCACCACAATAGAGAAAAAATCAACATCCTCAAACATAGAAACAGTCTAACTTTACTGCAAAATGAAAGAGGGAATAGAGAAACATACCAGTTGAGTGGATCCTGTGTAGTTGACGAAGTGTTTCCTCCATTCACTATTTGTGTGGAATGCATGAATTTTGGACTCCGTGGGGAAACCATAGGAAGGAGAAGAAGAATATGGGAGAGATGATGAATAAGAGGAGGTGTATCCAAATGGATTCATTTTTCTTCTCTTCTAAGCTTATATTGTTTTTTCACTACAATGATAGTATGGAACTGAAAGCTTTCAAAAACTTGATCTCTTTTGAATGCCATTGGAAGGGTTTTATACAGAGGAAGAGAGCATTTTTTGATGGTTATGGATGGGCACTAGATTCCTTGAGTGCATGGGTGGGAGGATTTGATGTGACTTGCCTTCTCATTTAAATGGTCATAGGTGCATCCACTGCGATTTTTGCATCATTTACCTAAGAGTGAGGCTAGGGAATCAGGATGATGTGGCATTGTTAGAGGAGTTCTTTGCAACATCAAGATACATATAATTTTTTTTTGGAGATTTCATCATTCTTTTGAGATGACGCCACGTCACCTTGGTTATAAAACATAGTTGCAAAAACATGGTTTCCTAACATTTTTTATTTAAAAAATGACAACTTTTTAGCATCAAATTGGCTCCCTTCATTTTCTAGAAACTATTTTATTTATTAAAATTAAAATTTAAAATAATAATAATAATAATAAAAAACTGCGATCAGTTGCATTGCACCATGTGTCTTGCACAGAAAAAAAAATTTACTTCAGGTTGAACCCAATCACGCATAGTTCTATAAAACCAATCTTACTTGCTTAACCTGTTGGAAGAAACAAAATCGGACTGGTACAACTATAGCGCCCACTACTTACGTGTGGTTAGTGACATATCATTGGATAATCTTTCATAGATTTTAAATATTCGTTTCATAGTTGATCAACACGGCAATTCAAAGCTATTATCAACCGTCCAATCCATCTAAAAAATAAAAAGTTTTGCGTATATCTTGCTCAAAATATGTCTATAAATAAAATGTTGTTTTCAGCTGACATTTTTCAGAATCTATTTTCATATGGTCCCAAGCATGGCTTCCTTCCTCACATCAACTCATTCCCTTTTATTCCCACCACATGTATAAGGTTTTCACCAAATGTCCAAAGGGGACTAGTTCCACTAGCAAAAAAAGCAAGTTATTCTTCTTTTGTACTGTTTTTGGAGAGAAAGCTCTGTTTTGCGTTGTCATAAATTCTGTCTGTAATATTCATACAAGATTGACAGAAGTGAAATGCTTCAGGCATCATATCCTCACATAAACAAATACAAAGTAAAATTCCATTCGCAACACTTCCATGCCATATTCTAAGTTTATGATGGTCGGCGTTGGAGTAAATACATCACAACCTCTACATTTAAACAATGTAATGTGCGTTAATTCCTGTTTTCAAAACCTTCTAGAAACCCATTAGTACTTAATCTCATCCAAACTAATTCCATTCACAGCACTTCCATGACATATTCTAAGTTTTTTATGCCACCTTGGAATATACATCACGAACCTCTACATTTAAACAACGGGCTTTAGTTTGATCTTGTCTTTATAACATTTTACAAACCCTTTGATGCATGACGTAATCTCATTCAAACTAATCCCATTCGTCGCACTTCCATGTCATATATTCTCAGTTCGTGATGGCATGCACCTTGGAGTATACATCACAACCTCAGCATTTAAACAAACCCTTCGTCCCTGTTTTACCTTTTAGAAACTTGTCAATGCGCATAACTCGATCTCACTCAACTATGAGTTAGTTTTAGGGTATCTCAAGCAGTGACGGAGGCATGATTTTTGTTGGAGGGGAGAGGCGGAGTGATGTCATAATTAATTAAATATAATATAAAAATTAGTTACTTTAACATGAATTTTTTTTAAAATACAGCAAAAAAGGGAGTACAACAAAGACAGTCATTGAAGATGATTACTACTATATTCATTGAAGATTATTACTACTTTTAGAAACACAACACAAGAGAAGGGTTTGAATCATTGATTACTACTACATGAAGAAAAAGAGGAGATCAGGTTGCTTACGATTTTTTTGTAGAGATGACCAATATAGTGATTAATGAAGGCACCTGGTACCTAAAGAAGAGGAATAAGGTGGTTTGGACCCTGTTGGATCTTGTGAAGATGAGCTCAAATAACTCAATAGTTATAGATATTTGAAGATGATGAAATATGGGGGTTTCCCTCATCTTATCCAATCGATGGAGTGTGAAGAAGAAACTGTGAATTTTGATTTCTTGAAGAGATTTGAGGGATTTAACCTCTATCTCTAACTCTAAAAGTAGAGTTTGGATTTGATATGTACATGATTTGAAGGATGAAATCCTGATTGAAGTGAAAAGTGAGAATAGAGGGGCAAATAAAAAAACTAAATGGGGGACAAATAAAAAATATATATATTCTCAAAAGTGTGCCCCCACGTGAATATGTGCGTGATCTCAAGTATAAACTAGATTGTCCCTGTTTGAGAGAGGGTTGTTGGATTACACTCTTTAATCCGTTTTAATGAGGGTTGTTTATGACTTTTTTAGATCACGTGATGAGCACATGCACGAGTTAAGAGTTGATTGAGTCAACTAATGGTGATGGACGAATATCAAATTAAATGTATATTTATAAAAAAAGGACTAGAGTCATTGATTGTATTAAACATCAAATTCGCCCAAAAGCAAAAGTAGTTGAAGCAACTATAGTTCTTTAGCATTTGGTTTGGCTTAATAAGCTAAAGCGCATCCATGATAATGCCTTTTTTTGGACTTTGGAGACTCAAAAACCAAACCACAGTATGCCAATAGCATGGAGACTTTGGTGGGTTTGGATCCTATACAATTGTAGATCCCATCGAGTCTGAGCAAGGGACTATTTGAAATAGCGCCTATAGTTGGGGGCTCTTTCAAATAACACTTAGCTTTACAGCTAGCCGCATACTTGAAAGGGTGTGAGCTTGAATATGACTTAGGAAACTCTTCTTTTACATGCATTATATATCTATTTCTCCTTACGGCTAAGAAGACAAACACCATAAACAAATAAACAAATAAACAAATAAATGAAAAGAATGATAAACAACTTTGTTGACTTTGCATTTGCATCGATACTGAGATGATTCACCTGTGTCTATTAATGGATAAACAATCACGTTTTCAGTATTATAATATGGTAATTATATTAAATTGTGGTCGTGAATTATACACAAAACTTTTGAGTTATTTTGTAAACATACTTAGTTAAATTATAAAAACATGTATAGAGAGTTTGGGACTTGGAGATTTAGGCTTTGTAAGATCATTCATGTGTTATCCGAGAAATGAAAATAGTAAAGCTATGAAAACCAAACTCCAAGCCGAAACAATATGATAAGCAAGTCAAACAAAAGCTCGAACTAAGTGAAGAAGAAAATTCAAGGCATTGGCAATGGAAGATCAAAATCAAAGTCAACCAAATACCAAAGTTAAGATTGATCAAAAGGATAAAATTCAATAGAGGAATCAACAAGTCTAGTTGAACTAAAGGGTGAAAGCGACAAGGCGACTTAAGCCGTTAGAAAATAGATTAGTAAAATGTTAATTATGGAAAGCCTGGTGACACCTGTACTTTCCCAATGGTCATAATAAATATTTTTATGCACAGAGTTTTGGTTTTGTATTTTTGTGATCATATAAATTCATTTACTTTTTTTTTAAAGCTAAACAAGGTTTTTATAGGATCCCATAACCCATAAAGATGCCGCAAGCTGGGTGTGAACCCATGACCTAATGGTACCATCCGCCAAGCTCTAACCGTTGAACTGTCATGTCATTGGCGCGTTTGGTTTATTTTGAATGAGGTGAAATTCTAAGTAGATTCTATATTAAAAAAAAAATTCTTTATTGGAGTTGCATTTTTTAAAATCTTACATGTTCACCTAGTGTGTTTTCGAAATTATATTTATCTCTATGACATTCCAAATATCGGGACGAGATTCCATTAATTAAAGGTATGTATAATGTAATGACTACATTTTTTTATTATAAAAATAAACTTAATAGATTATTTTTTGTCACTACTTAATATGGTTCATTTACCACATTAAGTTTCTAAAATAAAAGGGGGATTTGAACATAGTTTAATGAAAGTATGATATTTGTGAAATAAATAAAGTAGTTAATTTTTTAGAAAAAATAATTAATGTGTTTAATGAGCATGGCATATGCATATAAATATTTTCAAAATAATTTTTTTATTTTTTTAAATACTTGTTTTAAAAAAAAACATGGGTGTAAACCACCCTATGGTTTTTTAGTTTTAACATAGTTGTGGTACTAGCCGGCAAGAGAAGGAGATCCATTTTTTCCATGGCATGTGGTTTCTAAATAATGTAAGAGGATAGAAAAAAAGAAAGAAGAAAAGAGAGAAAGTAGGGTGAAGAAAAAATAGATACCAAAAAGCTCTTTGGCAGGGAATGTTTATATCACTCACGACTCAATCCAATTTGGGGTCTGATGAGATGCTGGGAGGGCCTTCTCTTAGCATCCTACAACACTTGCAACCCTTTTGAATAAGACCTCAACGTATATCAATTATATTAATCCCAACTTACTTCTCCCACCATGCCATCACTTGGTTGTTTCTACAGATAAATGGTGTTGCGAATTCGCGAGAACCCATGTCTCCTAAAGCCCCCTTCTCCAATTTCAGGTGAGATTCGATTACTTTTTGAACTATTAGATTCGACCAACCCCCCTTGGTCGATTAGGCCTACTTTTGAAGTCAATCTAAGTCACAAGTTGAACAAAAAGATTCGTTTTGATAAAATCTATAAAATGTGCAATTACACGGACCTTTGTCGACCAACCCTAGTAGAAACATGTTTTTTTTATAAAGTTTATAATAGGAAAGAATATCATTCTCTTTCTTAATGCCTTTAATGGGTTTCAACAAGGTTTCTCAAGCAAAGTTGAGCAGAGAATTTAGAAGCTTGAAATGGGCAATTGTTTTGTGCAAGAGAGAGTTAAACCCTTCTCATCCCAAAACCTTTATATCTTATAAGGATGAGAAACTTCACTTCTAATATACAAATAAGTAAAATTTTGAGCCAAAACCTTCTCTATAAGTCTATTTGAAACACAAATTTGAGAGAAATCCAAAGTGAATTTTCTCACCGAAAGACGAAGTTCAACGTTGATGAAATAGACCTTTTGAGATCGCGAAACTAGATTCGAGAAATGATCTCTTGTTTTTTTTTTTTTTTGAAAATCATATGCATAATATATCAAATATTTAAGTACGGTTACAGATTAGTTGGCCAATGAATGTTGCCAAAGATGAGCCTCCACATTGAGGTCTCTACAGATATATTTACAATGCTAGGAAGGGAGCAAAAGGAAGAGACGTTTGATAATACTGATGATAGGACACCAAATCCAGTTAATAGCAAAAGTGAGTGGTTGAGACTCGCCATCATGGAGCATGTTGATGAGATTCGTTGAATCTCCAAAAAGAATGCTAGTTTGCCACTGTTGTGCCTGGATGAGAAGGAATGTTGCCTTTGTCGTGTAACATTCTGCCATTGTATTTGTCAAGAACCATGCCCACTATTGGGCATTTTACTGTAGCAAGATCTTGACCATGGAAGTCAATTGCAAAACACCTAAGGCGCCTTGTTTAGAGGAGTAAAAAAACAACCATCAAAATTGATGAAGATTGTATTAGGGTCTAAAACATGAGGGACTGGCCTAGGTTGATTATATCTGAGATTTATTTTGTGGTGCCATGTGAAAGTATTTGGGCTTGGAGTTTAGCTATATAGGAGGTCATAGTCTCGGATAGGGGGCCCAACGGGGTCTCGTGTGCAAATGTCGAGGTGTGAGAGGCAACCTGAGTGCTTATTTTGGTTGTTTCTAGGATTTTGGGAATAGATAGGATACTAATGGAAGGTCTATCTGGATTGGTGCCCGTGTGGGTAAATGTATGATTACTAGTAGTGAACCATTGTTTGTGCCAAGGGGACTAGGTTTGCCTGAAAGAGGAAATGAATAATTGGGTGTCAACTTTGATCTTGTTGAAGACTATGTTATTGCGAAGCTGCCATATTGTAAGTAGGATAGTCGTGAACTGCGATAGCATTTGATTTTTAGCCACGGGATAGGCTCTGGCCATGTCCTACATGAACTTGAGGAACCTTGAAATAGAGGGTGGATTGAAATTGGTATTGAGCCAATTAATGGGAAGACAGTAGAGGAGCCAAAATTTGTTGATGATTGAGCAGAGGAAGAAAATGTGAATAACATCTTCCTTATGAGATTGGCAGAAACTGCAACTGTCATCTATAGGCATGTGGATCCGCACTAGGTTGGTCTTAGTGGGCAAAATGTTTTGGCTGATCTTCCAGTTAAGGAAGATAGCATTAGAAGGGGCTATGATTCTCCAAAGTTCCTTAAATTGTTTATCTCGAGGGCAAAGAGTTGGAGCATAGAAGTGGAGTTTTCCAGTGTGTCAAAGGTGAAGGCTAGGGTCGCACTTTTTTTTAACTAAAAAAAGCCTTGTTGTCATAAAGCCAAATGAGTTTTTCTGGGCGGCCAGTTGGTCTGATAGTAATATCCAAGATATCACGGGCAATCAAGGGAGGGAAATAGACATTATTAATGTCATATTCCATTAAGATGTCTGTCAAAGAAGGGAAGTCAGAGATCGGTGACAGAGCGAAGATCGGGAGAGATGGGATTTAAAGGTAGGGAGTCAGCAAGGAGAAAACTTGACTTTACCCAACAGTCTTTCCAGAGATCAATAAGCTCGCCCGAAAGGACTTGCCAGATAAGATGGCGTTTCATATTGCCAAAGGTGGTGAGATTGCCTCTTCAGGAAAAGGAGGCCGTAGTGGGCGGATTGGAAAACAGGAAAAAATTTCTTCTTATAAAAATAGATAGCTTTAAATTGAAGAACTCGAGGGTTGTGAAGAATTGCCACACTATTTTTTCCATAAGGGCAAGGTTCTTAGTACGGATAGATGGAATGTTGAGGCCCCAAGATGGCAAGGCATGATAATACGATCTCAAGTATAAAGATGTCTGGCTTTGCTACCCATTGCCAATTCCACCAAAAATTTCTAGCTAGTTTATCCAAATTTGTGGTGATGGAACGTGGGAAAAGGAAAGTTTGCATAGTGTAAACGAGTATTGAATTCAAGACAGATTTAATCATTACTGTTCTCCTATCCTGATGAAGGATTTTTATTTCTAGCTTGAAAGTCTAGTGTTGACTTTATCGACGAGGAATTGGAAATTAGAGATTTTGTTTTTAGATAACGGTAATGGGGAACCCAAGTATTTGTCATTCTGGTTATAGAGCTTGCATCCCATAATTATTTTGATCATTTTGGCATGTTGCAGGTGAACATTTGAACTATAAGAGATGCTCTACAGAATGTCCTTAACCGAGTGGGCCTCCACAAGAGATGCCCTACAGTACCGTTGGAGAATGTCCTTAACCGAGTGGGCCTCCGCAAGAGATGCCCTACAGAAAAATATAAGATCATTTGCAAACAACATGTGACTGATTAAGGGGGGATGACATCTGATTCGGATGCTTTTAATGATCTCCTCCTTTTTTGTTCGAGCTAGTATTTTGGGCAGCTTCAGCCACGAGAATGAACACGTAAGGGGAGAGCGAGTTTCCATGTCTAATGCCCTAGTGGTTTGATAGTGGGTAAAAGGGACATTAAGTAGGGCTCTAGCAGAAAAGGTGGAGATACATTGTTCGATCATTTGGATCCAACCACGAGTGAATCCTACTTGTTCAAGAATTTGAAGCAGAAGGGTCATTCAACTCTATCATAAGTTTTGGTCATGTCAATTTTTATTTTCATTCACCCTTGTTTCTTTTTGCGACAATGTTTCATCTGAAAAAATATTTCATGTGCTAAATTAACATTGTCTGCTATGGAAAGCCCTTCAAGGAAAACTCTTTAATTGGGGGAAATGATGGTGTCCAAAAGTGGTTTCATGTGATTTATCAAGATTTTAGAGATGACTTTATAAATGACATTGCATAGCCCAATGGGGAGAAATTTGTCAGGTGTGATGAGATTTGAGATCTTGGGGATCAAAGATAAATGTCTCATTAAGATTCGGTTTAAGAGTTCGGGTGGTGAATTTTTTTTGAACCACTTCAATCACATTCTGCTTGACCGTCTCCCAGTAATGCTGGAAAAAGAAGGCATGGAAGCCATCAGGTATGGTTTGTGTTGAATTTAAGTAATAAAAATACAAGAGATTAAAATACCCTAGCCCGACTCGTTTATATAAACCCATTGACGTCTTCACCAAAAGCATGCAAAACTTCAACCCGAACCTAGTTATAGCGAGTCAGTTTAGTATAAGATTCAAAGTTTTGTCAAAGGCAAGTACTACTTCATACCACTAAAAGTATTGTCCCACACTACCAATCCAACATTTTTCTCCCACACCACCCCCTTTATTTCCTACACCACCACCTTTCTTCCGCACTACCAATAAAAACCAAAAACTTAAAATTTTCTCTTTATTTATCTTCTTTTCCTCTCTCCCTCTCTTATCCATCAGACACTACCACCACCCCGCCACCACCACCTTTCTCCATTCTTCGACCCCACCTTTCTCTCTATTTTCTCCATCAAGCATCACCACCACCTTGCACTTGATTCACCTCTCACTTGATTCGACAATAGTTGTTCGTCTTTCTGGGGTCTTTCCTGACTTTACCCAAAAGAAAAATCGTTCATGGTGGGCCGAATTAGTTAACGATTTCGATTTTAATGGCGTTGATGGAATATGCAATGACATGAATGAACCTGTTGTTTTCAAGGTAATGCTAACAAATCGTCGTTCACCCAATTCTTATGTTTTTTGCTCTTTTCGTTGTTCTTTGATTTGATTTGTTTTGTTATCAATAGTAATGTAATTCCTTTCGAAAAATCCTAAACATTTTGATGGGAAAACAACAAATAGGTTTTTGAACCACAATTCCATTTTATGGAATGAGGGCATCTTGTTTGAACTACATAAGAAATAGAAACTCATTGGGATTCTTCCATCTATTAATTGGTGTATAAATCACGGTTTGCCTAGTTGTAGTCTCCATGTTTTGTTCTTGTTTGTGGTTTGCTTCCTGAACTTGATGTCTTTAATTTTACGTTCAGGAACTGTATTTATGCCTCCTAAGTGGTCTCTTGGCTATCATCAGTGTCGATGGAGTTATGCCTCAGCCTTTGATGTTAGAGTGCTTGAGGTGAGTAATTACATCAATTATGAAATTCCTTAATCTCTAGAGAAAGTGACTACCTACTGCTTTATATTTCACTAATTTATATAAAATAAACATATTTCTTGTTTCTCATATAAAAAAAATTCTCAATCTGATGGTCTTAAATAATACCAGTTCATATGACTTTGTTAATTGAAAAAAGGAATAAAGAATAATTGTGCATTCTGCGTTGTTTCAGAATAAACTGTGGCTATGGCCTACTATCACCATTTGTTTCTCCTCCACATTTGTTCGTTTATCTGAACATTGTGTATATTTTGCAGGTGTCTAAGACATTTCGCAAGAAGGGTATTCCTTGTGATGTCATATGGATGAATATTGACTACATGGATGGCTTTCGTTGTTTTACTTTTGAAAAAGTATGTTTTTAATTGACTCCTAACTAGGCTTATATAATTAATAAACTAAGAATGGTTGTGATTCCTAGAAGGCATGATTCAAATATTATCAATCCGTGAAAAGGGGAAAGATATTTGGATATTTTCGTCAAATATCAGGATATACATGAATATATCCTAGATAATTTGAATATCTTCACCTGAAAACGAAAAGATATCATGGATATATCAATAATATTTCAATCCATGCTCGCAGGCAGGAGGATGCCAAATTTATTTGAAATTTAAACCATTTTCTTTTAGTCCGGAGGAAACTCGTCTGGATGAAATTCATTTCTTGAAACAGGGCGAGAAGATAAACACGTGATACCTCCCTTATGGTGTTAACACCTTTGTATAAGGAGGTGTTGAACTCTATAGTCTAGGGGCCAAGTATTTGAAATTGATTATGCCAAAGCCAAAGTGAATGCAATAATTTATGAATATTATCATGAACTCTCAAAATGTCAAGGTTCTTTGAAATCGTTATGCATTTATGTTATGTATACCCAGGAGCATTTCTCCAATCTGAAAGAGTTGGTAGATGACCTTCACCTTAATGGGTTAAAAGTAATCTGGATGTTGGACCCAAGGATAAAGCAAGAAGAAGGTTAGTTTGTCTATGATAGTGGTTCGGAAAATTATGTCTGGATTCAAAAAGCAGATGGAAACCTTTTGTTGGTGAGTTTACTGGATGCATTTAGCATGACACATATTTGTAACTGTAAGCATCAAATCTCATGGATATTACTTTTTAGGGGAGGTATGGCCCGGACCTTGTGTCTTTCCTGACTTTACCCAAAAGAAAAATCGTTCATGGTGGACCTTGTGTCTTCTTACTATGAGCGATGTCAGTTCTCTCCCTGTTTAACTTAGTTCTCGGGATTCTTTTTTGGTTCATATGACAGGTTTACTGGCACCATAGTTGGAATCGGAGACTCTGATCCGAACAAGTGGTCTGCTTCAAAATGGAGATGCCTCAAGGTAATCACTTTTTTGAAGAATATTTGGATTTATTAAATTGATTTGTTTACTTTATTCTATTTTTAATTTGTTTGTATTGTTTGTTTCTGCAGGTTAGGTGGGATGAACATTCTTATGTTCCTTGCCCAGAGAAGGTCTCAATAGATACTTGATCCATGTTCATGCAGATACTTGTTTGTATTGTTTGTATAATATGATCCATGTTCATGCAGATACTTGGAGTGTCTGAGTGGTCAGGTTCCCACAGGAGGATCTTTACTATCCCAATCCTCTTATGCAAGGGAAGATGCAAAGAACGCAGCTCGGGGATGGTATTCAGGAGCACTTGCCCTTCCCACAGCAGGTTCTCCTACCGCATCTTTGTCTTTCCAACTATTATGTTGTATTAGATTTCATACTGTACTAAATAGTTGCTCCTATGGGATCCTAAAAGATTTCAGTCCAACACTCTGAACAAATGGAGTATATATATTTAATTAAACTGTTGCTGTGGAGATTCTTTAGTATATAATAGCATGCTATCTCTTGATAATGGATGTTCTAGGTGTATAATTATTTGCAGCCTTGGTTGAATGCCCAATTATGAAACACACAATCCATATGAATCTCTTCCAATGTCAGAATGAATTTTCTATGATTACATTGTATTTTTTTCGTGGGTAAAAAGTCACTTGTTTTATATACTTAAAAATCTTCTAGTAATGCTTCTTCAGTTCTATTGTATGAAAGGACATGATCATTCAAAGTAAAAGGTCTGAGTAGGAAGAAATGTTGGTGGTGACTAGATGAAGTTCAGGCAAAAGAAGAGGGCCCCTGCCTTTGTTCAAGTTATAGCATAGGGCATTTACAACCTCTTCAACAGTGACTAATGTGGTATTTGCATTGGGTTGAAATAAAAGGCATGGGATGCATTCGGATGTTGAATGTTACCTAGACTTCTCCCTACAGTAAACTTTAGTACCTAAACTGTCCCATCTGTTTACTACCAACTTGCTTCCTGCAGTGATCAAAACTCCCAACTAATCCTTTAATTGTATCTCTTTATTTACAT
Organism: Berberis thunbergii; assembly: GCA_003290165.1. Taxonomy (NCBI): domain Eukaryota; kingdom Viridiplantae; phylum Streptophyta; class Magnoliopsida; order Ranunculales; family Berberidaceae; genus Berberis; species Berberis thunbergii. The sequence goes on along the minus strand of QNQO01007335.1, from coordinate 500,069 downwards.
CTGGACTTCTGTTTGAAAGTAATTTCACTGTGAAAGTTTAACTATTAATGGATTTGGGAAGCTGCTAAGTCTTAAAATGTGTGAAATTGTGTCAATATGGTTGCCATTCCTTCTCTATGATAATGAGATGCAAACCCCAACATATTTCAAAACAGGCCTACCTTTTCGTAGATTTTCTTCATTGTTAGGCATCATTTTGCTTGTCCCTTTCAATTATTTAGTAGGGTACTTGTAGTCTTTTCATTGTGTATCAGAAGCTATTTATATTCTTCACTGGTTTCTCTCTTAACAAAACTGGCATTTTTAACATGTACTTATTAGCATTCTGCAATTATTTTTATTCTTCAAGTTTTGATTTTGTTTTTGTTTCCTCTAGTTTATATGCTACAAGATCAAGAGGCACATGCTGCAGAGGTACTCCAAAGACCATGGATGACATCATTTCCAAGTTAGAGCAGCTTGTTCTATTATTTCTTTTTTATTTTTTTTTATCGTTGTTTGTAACATACACTTCACTGCTCGCTTCAGATGGAACAGACTTTTATTGCAATTCAACCTGATGGTGTCCAGAGAGGTCTGGTAAGAAAATCCTTCTGATGTTTTAGTACCTTCAGTGCACTTTTATTGTTTTGTAGTATGTTATTTTCATCAAGCATAACGGTGTGTGTAATGGGAATTGTTAAATCCATGCAAGCAAAAGTCTTCAAAACTCATGTCCTGCTGATTTGCACAACTCATTATTGCAAATAAGAAAGGGGAAAAAATGAACATCTGAAAGACTCTGATTTTCAGCAATCCGTGAAAATCTTGGATCTGAGTTATTTATTGTGGACGCTAGTTAGATTTCTTCCATATTGTTTCATTTTGTCTTAGAACTTTCCCTTTCCTAACAGTTTTCTTTTCCTTACAAGTTTCAGAAATTATAGCACGATTTGAACGCAAAGGCTTTAAGCTAGTTGCCATCAAGTTGGTGGTTCCTTCCAAGGGGTTTGCCGAGAAACATTACCATGATCTCAAGGAAAAGCCTTTCTTTAATGGTCTCTACGATTTCCTTAGTTCTGGCTTGTGCTTGCCATGGTGAGGAAAATGAAGGGCTTTACCTTTTTTTTTCTTTTAGTTTCTACCCCATTTGTGAGTCTTTAAACAAGTTTTTGTTTTTTAGGTCTGGGAAGGTGAAGGAGTGATAAAATATGGTCGCAAACTAATTGGAGCTACTGACCCACAAAAATCAGAGCCATGAACAATCAGGGGTGACCTCGCTACCATACTGCCTATTCTTTTGAATAATGCCTCGTCTCTTATGAAAAACAAGGATTTTAGTAATGAATGTCGTAACCCGGGTGAATCTAGGGGAAATGCATCCTGGAACTGTGGTCACTATCTCGTTTCATCCAAGTCAAATAAAAAGGGCATAGAACTAGTTATGTAGAAACTGGTAGGCAATGGAAAATAGGGAGTTGCTTGCATTCGTCTAATGTGCAAATTGTTTTGATTTGGATAGAAGTGGCTGATCCAATTATGTTTTCTGGAAAAAACTATACTTTGTGGGTTCCCTTGAAACCCCTGCCTTGTACGATAATCTGCTTTGTGGCATAAGGGAGAATACCATTATGTTTTGAGATTGATTTTTTGTATACTAGGGGTTGATTTGGGGCTCCCATTTTGCTTCGATTTAGTTTAGTTAAGCAGATCTAAAGTTTTCAGGTTTACAATTTTTATGAATTTTGTGATAATGGGTTATGAGATTGCAATCTTAAAGCTGAAAGCCATTATTTTGGCGTTTTTGTTTGTTTCATCATTCAAACAATGATGAAACTTGGTTTTGTGGTGTTCAGGTTTTGCAAAGAAATGGTAATGCTTGTATTCTGCAACAAAGACCGGTCTTTCCTTCATTCCATTTTTGCCTTCTTGTATGTAGGTGTGATGTAATGCATCATTTATTTCTATTTGTTTATTTGATTTGCTATTGGAGTTACCTTATTGACACGACTTTCTTATATTTGCTTCTTTGAATTTTGCAGTACAAAATCTGTGAACTAAATCTTGTTGAATTTTATAGGCTTGATTCATCTAGTGATGCCTACAAGAAGAAAACTTGCTTTCAAGTATTGGGTTTGGCTCTTAATTTAGATGCATACTTCACCAATGTTCATTTCATTTGAGCTTATGTTTGTTTTATGAGAAGTAATGGTCATTGAGATGATAGGATCTTATGTCACCGTGGCATTACGTAGTTCAAGTTGTAGGTTCTCATGGTTTTCGCATAGTTTCATTTAGGACATTTGCATATTTACTTCACTGTCATCAAAGTTATGCAATGGGGTTCCTTTCAATGCTTTTGATCTAAGGTGTGGGACTTGCATTTGAGTTCATGTTTCAAATTGTTCTATGAAATGTGTCCTAGACATGCATGCACGCACTGGACAAACACCCTAAACTACTTTATTCGAAATGTTACAACGCACAACACTCCCCATTATCTTAGTCACATTGACAGATATACGTCATTAACATTCTCCAAACACATTACTTTATATAGTCATTGATAAAATAGAAGCTCTAGATTATAGTTTGGAAGCACATGAGGCTCATTCTAGAGCGATGTAAAACCATACCAGATTGTTATTAAGAAATTCTGGCAAACATGCTAAAACTGAAATGGATTTTTTAACGTGGTGATGAATTTACATTGTGCTTGGAGTTTCAGGTGGCTTCTGAGTTCTTGGAGGAATCAGATGCAAAAAACATCTCTAAAACCAAAGTAATTGTATCCTGCCATATTGGTGGGGCAACCCCTTCGAAAGACGACCTCAGCTCTATCGTTGCACACTTGCAATCTACTGGAGCAGATATAATCAAAGTTGTCTATGATGCAGTCTACATCACTGACGTAGCACAATTATTTCACTTGCTTTCACATTGCCAGGTCAGGAAGGAAATGTAATCTCTCCATGACCTTCTATAGTACATTTCTATGTTGTTCTTCTCATCCTCTTCTTATGCCCGTCTACATGTGCCAGTAATTGCCTCTGCAATGGGAGATAAAGGCCTTATAAGCCAACTATTGTGCCCAAATTAAAGTTTGGGGGATTCTTTATCTATCGAGCTTTAGGTAGCAATCGAATAGTAAATGGTTTACCAAGTTTGGAGAGTCTGAGACACGTTTATAAACTTGAGAATCTAAATGCTGATACAAAAGTTTTTGACCTAATAGCGAATCCAGTAGGTCACAGTAAAGGCCCTCTGTTGCATAATCCTGCTCTCAGACATGTTGGATATAACGGAGTTTACGTTCCTATGATGGTTGATGACATCAAAGAATTCTTTAGAGTCTATTCTTCTCCTGACTTTGCAAGCTTCAGGTACGGCAAATTTTACTATAATTTACATTCTAAATCTACTGTTCTGCAAGCTGAGTATTGAATTGGCAATAAATGCATTCTGCTGGTTTTCAATTCAAATCCTCATTCGTTTCGATTCTTACAGAATAAGCATAAGGCAAACTGAACTATCTCTAGTAGCTTTTGTGATTTAGTTTTGGACTAAAGTTTTTCTCACATGTTGTTTGTTATCTTGTTGACTTGTAGTGTTGGGATTCCACACAAAGAAGCGGCAGCAAGATGTTGTGATGAAGTTCACCCACTTGCTAAGGCGTCAAAAAATTTTGCACTGTGATTTATTTCAGAATGATGTGAGATTTCATTGTGAGTTGTGCTTGATTTGGTAGCTTGCATTGTAGTCCTAAACAAAACTCTAGGCACATTTTTCACTTGATATTGTTTCTATTAAAAGAATACTCAGTTTAAAATGTGGTCTCTAGCTGAGAGGCTCTCTTCTAGTACAAAATCCAGTATATGCTCAATTGACCCATATGCGAATAGGAAAGAGTAAGTAACAAGGATGTCGGCTTGTGTGTCAGTAAGAGAAGTAAATGATGGGAAGTTGTTCGAACATTGGGCAGATACCTCACTGCTAAAAGTATTTCAAGTGTTTTTTAATGTTTACATAGCCAACTTCGCGAAAATCTTAAGGATCCAGATTGTCATCCACTTCTTAGATATTTTCTACTAAACATCAAGTTCTAGCCATCTAGGAGTTTACTTTGAGGCAGGGGACCTCAATTCTATTAGGTTATATTATAAAAACTCCTGACTGATGTCTTCCTTCATGAATCAGTCTATAGGCAGGGGACTGTTTGTTATACAATGATAGATGTCAGCCCTAAGGGAGTCTTTCAGATTTTGTTTGTCTAAGTCTTCCTTCAAGAGTCTTGTAGTTCTACTTGCATAGGGGAGTCCTTGACATTTATTGTTATTGCAGATTTTCATTATTTAGGAACCTTAGGAACTCTATGGAACCCTTGCTGCCTCCATTTTTCTGCCAGATTTTCAAGTACCTAAGTAATATAGATGTTGAGGATTTGAAAGATCTAAAGTCAGGGTACTCTATCACATTCGTAAGTTATCTCTCTTTTCCCTATATATATATATATATATATGAAACTTGGTTTATGTGCATGGATTTTTGTAGACATGTTTATTAGTTCAAATGCCTATCAGAGGACTGATTTTTTGCAAATTTGATGTTCTTGTATAATATAAATGGACTGATGGAGTATATCTTCTTCTTCGTGATGCAGTGAGAGCAAATTTTGAATTTCTTGACAAGCTCGGTGTAGAGTATTGGTGCTTCCACGACAGGGACATTGCTTCTGATGGTAAAACCTTAGAGGTTGGTCTTCCCTCCTACTTTTGTCTTGGTCAGTTGAACAAGTTTTCTTGTCTATAAACCTCTCCCTAAGGCAAATTTATTTTGATTTTTCATAGAAAGTGATTAACTTAAGGCAAGTTTTCTTCTACAGCCAACACCAGAAACATATGACCTTTTCGATGATATTCTTTTACTCTCAGATGGACAGGTTGTTTACCAGGGTCCTCGGGAAAATGTTCTCGAGTTCTTTGGATCAATGGGTTTCAAATGTCCTGAGAGGAAGGGTGTTGCTGACTTGAGCATCAGAACTTGATTCAATTACCTCAATTTTCTTTGAAGTCTATTAACATTATTCTAACTTGCAAACTTTTTGTCACAAAACTGGAGTTTATCTAAGTCACCTTTCTCAAACGAGTCTAAATGGTATTCTCAACCAATTCATCTCCAGTGCAACATGCTTACAATTTGTAGAAGTTTTCGTCAAGAAAGTGGAGTCATCCTTGAGATCACCTCCCACCTGTAAAGCCTTTGCCCATTCTGTTTCTGTGTGGCTCAAGGTTTTTTATGAATTTCATTTGGTTTCTAATGTTATGATTTTTTTTCCTGAGAATGTTGTATATCTTGAAGGAAATAACTTAATATATATTGTCAAGTAGAGATTGAGGCATGCTGCTCTGGAGGAGGAAAACAAGATGATGGATTGTAGTACAGAGATGACTCCCACACTACTGGGACTCTCCAATGCTTTATCTAGGTGCTTTATTTGATCATAAGCATTCTAGCTCAAATTTCATTGCATGAAAAGATTCATCTATAAGAGTTTCAAGATGTTATGAATCACAATCATTTGATTTTGTAGTGTTTGTGACTAATATTTTTATTCCTTTTTCTGTGCTGAATAATTTTTTGTTTTCTACATTTGAGTTAATGCCATACTTATGTTCTTCACCTTTTTGAAAAATTGTATGTCTTGCATCAAGCATCAAAGATCTTCAGGGGCTTGATCAAGTTCATTCTTCACTGTTCCTATCTGATAGTGTATGACTGTATGGTTCCACAGTCTATGTTCTGGAGCTGAATATCTACAGCAAATAGTGGATGGAGTAGCTGCAAGTGTCAATATAGAGGATGGATCTTCTGTTCCGACTAATGAAATAGTTGTTCATATCCTTGATCACCTTTACAAGAAGTTAAACGAAGTTTGTCTCGCGCAAGGTGGCGAGGTTATGTAAAGCTGTTCATAATGATCACACCCCAACAAGATTTCTCCTTACATGTCTGCAATAGCTTTGTTACAGAAAGCTGCAGAGATGGGTTCTAAACTAAGTGATAGTTCAATATATCCGATTCTCCTCAGAAGATTCATGGGCTACTCATCCAGCGCATTGAGCTCAAATGGGTCACTACACAAGGCCCCTTCCATAGTTAATCAAGCAACGACTACTGGCTTACATGTGGCAAATCAGAATTTTTTTAGTAAGAATGTTTAAGTTTAAGTGTAATACATTATCTTATTAAGAGAGTTAAGAAATGTTTAAGTATAATACATTATTTTATTGTTTGATAGATTTTGTGACTCAATGTAATATATTATCTTATTAATTACATTACCTTGCTTCCATTCATGGAAATGTTTAAGTTTGGCACATTAAAATTTTTATTTTCTAGAAATAAAACTTATAAGATGTAAAAAAAGTCATTTGATAAAAAAAAAAAAAAAAAAATTGCTATGTATATTCTACCATAGCATTTTTGAAACGCTATAAAAGGCTAACTTACTATAGCGTTTTTAAAACGCTATAATAGACCCAGGGTCCATTATAGCTCCGACAGACATAGCGTTTTCTAAAACGCTGGTATCCTACCACAGCGTTTTTGAAACGTAATTAATATGCTTTTTTCTTGTAGTATAAATAACAGATTTTCAATATTGATGTAAAAATTGATGCTTGTATTAGCCATACAAAATTTTCACAATGCTTCAGCTATGAGATGATTAATACAAAAATTGCAAATGGGAATCATCCATAAAAAAAAAATAATAATAAAAAAAAAAAAAAAAATCATCCATCAAGAACTAAAAAAAAACCAATACCCCAAACCAAAATTATACACAAAGTATCAATTTTTATTGAAATCTACAAAATAACCACTTCAATTCAGATCTCCTCAAGGAAACAATAATATCAAACCAAGTAACAAACTTCAATGTGAAAAATGCAAAAAATGGGTCAATGGGTATAGATGATTAAGTGCAATCCTACCATGATAGGAGAAACAAAGCGTCTAATGGTTGAGACCCTTGAATCCTTACCCCATATGAGATTCTTCTGAAAGATAGCTCATTGATAGAGAGATTTTGTAAGTCAGAATGTCATTCAAAAGAACCTCATTCTTGTTCTCAATTGGGTGAGTGAAGACCTTGTTGGAGTTGGAGACGTGAAGGTTGTGTATGCAGAAGTAAGACATGGTTGAGAAGCTAACCTTTAAGGTTCAAAGTGAATCAATTGAGGAAATGAAGAAGAATCTGTTGGTGATGACTTGAGAAGACGGAGTGACTGAAGAGAAAATAAGATACGGCGGAGAGAGTGTGAGGTGTTGGTGATTTTACTTTGGCAGCGACTACTCCACACCACCATTGAGTTTTTTTTTTTTACTTACTCACACCACCAATAAATATGCAAACTTAAAATAGGGTAAATTTTTACCAATTTAAACCATAACTTTATAACGATTCTCAAGCTCATCAAAACATGACAGTTGTGGTCCTATGAGTTATCTAATAAACACAACTTCAATCACTTGAAAATGTCTTGAAATGAGCAAGTTATGATCATTTTACTAAAGTCGCGCAAATCTGTCTTGCAATAAAAACGGATAGTGTCATTGACTTTCGGCCAACTTATATGCTCGATCAAGATCAATTTTCAAACTCATAAAAGCACAAAAATTGTACTGCTTTGAGTTATCTAATAAACACAACTTGAATCATTTGAAAATGTTTTGAAATGAGCTAGCTATGATCATTTTACTAAAGTCACGCAAATCTCTCTCGCAATGAAAATGACATAGTTTCGACCGAGTTAATAAAAACACAAATATTGTAGTACTTTGAGTTTTCTAATAAACAAAACTTGAATCACTTGAAAATGTTTTAAAATGAGCAAGTTATAGTCATTTTACTATGGGTGGGCACGGGACGGGATGGGACGAAATGGACCCATCCCGTTCATTCGGGATCAGGACGGGGCGGGATAGACCTCATCCTGACCTCGTCCCATCTCAAACGGGATCGGTATGGGAAGAGCACGTACTAAATAGTCATCCAATAAAAAATAACAAGATGAATTTTATCTCACATTACTCATACACCAATAATGTCAAATTTATATACATATAGCTTATATCATAAATAATAATAGATATTAAATAAATAACTATTAAACTTTTTTTGGAAGTCAAATAAATATTAAATTTCATTTATAATTAATGATTCAAATCATTTAGATTTCATATAGAATTTCATCTTACATTGATTTAATTTCAACACATCATAAACTTTAATTTAGAAAAGTATATTGATTAAAATTAATAATAATAAATATTAAATAAATAAATCCAGGACAGGACGGGATGGGCGGGATTGAAAATCTCCATCTTGATCCCATCGCACTCTATATCGGGATGGAACGTGATCGGGATGAGTTTGATCAATCCCAAAATGACCCAAAAAATCGAGACGGGTCTGAATGGGATCGGGATCGGGATCATGGGATGGGATGCCCACCCCTACATTTTACTAAAGTCGCGCAAATCTGTCTGAAAAATTTGTTGTTTTGCAAAAACCTCGCATTGTCTCAGGCGAACAATATTTTTTTTTTTGTGATTTCTGAAGTTTAATTTGTTTTTGTGATTAAAATTTTTTCTAAAGTTTCCATGAGATTACTTTGTTTTTTTGAAATTTTTTAGGGAGGTTGCGATTTAGGGTTTGATTTTTAAGGGTTTCGATTTTGAGGAAGATGGAAGAGATTTTTCGAGGGAGATGGAAGAGATTGGTTTCAATTTTACAAGAGATTTAAAATGTGAGGTGAGATTTGCAAGAAATTTGAATGTGGGAAATGGAAGAGATTCGAATGGAGGAGGGATTAATGAAATTTCGATTTGAATAAGGAAGGGGAAAATGTTAATATTTTGTTTATATAGGTGGTGTGGGAAAGTACGGTGGAGTGAGAAAGAAAGTAGATGGTATGAGAGAGTATAATGGTGTGAGAAAGAGAAAATGGTGATGTGTAGTAGTTGCTGCCTTTTACTTTTTACTCATGTTTAGTTTGTTTGTTTTTTGTCATTTTAGAATGGGTTGGAACCGAATCATTTTAATATATATAATTGGAACAAGACTCGAACCGTTCTACAACAAATTCAGAGCGTATCTTAAATTACCATTTAAAACCAAATCGTTTGGAACAAAATTGTTCGGTTCAGTTTGGATCCAGGGTTACTTGATCCATTCTTGGCTTCACAAAAGCAATGTTTATTGCTTGTCTAGGGGAACGTGAAACCAATAGATGAAATTGTAGAATCTCCATACCACAAGATAAGCGTTGGGAAGATCCGCACTTGCATCTATGCGTGACACGTGATTAGACCAAACCCACCTCTCTCTCTCTCTTATTCTTTTCGTCCCCCCACTTGAAACTGAAAGCAAAGTGTTATGTTGTGGTCTTTTTCTTTAAACACACTTGAGGCCGAATTTCTTTCCCACCTGACAATCTTTCCTTTTCCTCTCTGAGAGATGGATCGCTCATCTTCATCTTCCTCATCACCACCAACATCTTTGCATCTCGCAATGGCAGCCTTAGTTGGTGCTTCATTGATGGTCATATCCGCCTTCTACGTCCACAAGCGAAGCGTCGATCAAGTCCTCCAACGCCTCATCCAACTCTGCAAGGGCCATCCTCATCCAAATCTCAAAAGGCGTTTTAAAACAGTGGCAGATCGAACGGTCGAAGATGGAGGAGGAGGAGGAGATGATGATTTTCACGGAGGAGGAGATGAGCAGAAGCAGGAGGACGGAGATGATGAAGAAGAAGATGATCTCGGTAGTTGATATTCACCTAATTATTACACAGAATACTACCTAATTTATAATTTTTATTCACTTTGACAATCTATTTTATAAGCAATTTGGTATTGACGAGCGGAGTTTGAGGTGATAATAAGCAATTTGGTATTGACGAGCGGAGACGGGGGTGCAGTTAACCCAACTCAATTACCCTAATTTTCTATAAACCCCAATAACTATAATTTCTCCGGGTTTTCTTCTCTCTTTTTCCACGTTCCTTCTCCCCTCCTTTTCTTCCAGCCACCACACCAATCCACCCTGGCGACAATCCTCGCTCGATAGAAAAGCAGACAGTGCGATAATCCCGCCATCACCACCTCACCTTGCCACCATCCAACAACCACAGCTGGCACCACCATCAGACACCACCTCCTCTCCCTGTTCCATCACGCCACACAACAGCAAACCTCTTCATACATCTCTAGTCACCTCGCCACCTTCCCTGTCCAGCAACCAAGCACCGAGCCCCGCCACCAGAGCACCACCACGAAACAGGGGCATGACAACCCTGTTTCACGTCAAATCTTCACCTCGCCACCAAGCTTCGCCATCACCGCTATCTCTCGCCCATTCTCGTCCTTTCTCCCATATCTCTCTTTGCATGTTCTTCTTCTTCAGCAACACAACCACCACCGCCACCCTGTTCCACCTCGCGACAGAGCACCGCCCTGTCTCCCTCATCCATTCTCTCCATATTCCTCTTCAGTCTCCCTCTGTCCATCCATCTCCCGACCCTCTCTCTCTTGCAAGGATTTGAGAGCGTCGGAGGAACAGAGCTCGCAAGCAGCAACAGAAACAAGGAGCGCCTCCCTGTTTCACAGCCTTTGCTCCTCTCCTTCTCGTTTTTCTTTCTCTCGTGTCTCTCTCACCATTTCTCTCTCTCTTGCAGGGGAGTTTCACTAGAGAATAAGAATCGGAATGAAGCAGCAGTGGCGGAGCACAGGACGCGTCGCACTGAAAAAGACAATCGTGCGACTTTGGCGGGAGAAAAACTGATTTTTGAATCAGTTTTGGCTATTCGCACCTCGGTGATTGCTCTGAGCTACCACAGTCCATCAACATTTTTTCTCGGGATTTGTGTTTATGCAGAGATGAATTTCGACTCCATTGATATTGTCACCACGACCACCGCTACCATGGAGAGCTAAACCCTTCGCCAAGGCTAAGATGAAACCAATTGGGTTTCAAGAGTTTGTTCTAGTTTGACTTTTTTTATTTTATTATGTGCTTAACTGCAAAATACATTTAATTTCTGAGTATTAGTAAATTACTTTCACCGATTATATCGGATTTGATCTAGACTAGTCGGTAGTTAGAGTTTTCTTTACAAATATTTAAAGCATTAGTTTTAATTGGTTAAGTTAGATTTGTGTGATTGAGTGTGCCGTAATAAGACACTCAATGCTTGGAGTTGAAACTTAATAAGTTAGACTTGTGATTGAGTGTGCCGTAATAAGACACTCAATGCTAGAAGTCTATAATTGTAACATTGGATTTAACAACTGAATTGTTCTAAACGATCACATCATCGATGCAAGCACGGGATTCTCATCCCTAAAACTTCTTGCTTTAGAAAATAATAAGTTAGATTAAAATAACTTGAATTCAATGCCTTGATTTCCCTTCTCATATTCTTAAAAACTTTTTATTTTGCTTTTTAATTTGATTTTTAGTTTAGATATTTTGATTGTTGTAACCCCCATTTAAATTAGTTTAAGTTAACTCTTGAAATTTAATTGTAACCACAGTCCTTGTGGGATCGACTTGTACTTGCCCTTGTCTACCAGTTAGACACTGTGCACTTGCAGTTATTAAGACTAGGTTAAATTAACCTATTTATTTAGTTTAGTTAAATCTGCATCAGTAGTGGTGGTGGTTTTGATCTCGAAGAGGATTGGAACCAGAGGCTTTCGAGGACTCTGGATGAGAATCAGCGTTACATTTCTGGATTTTCGTCTTATTTGCCAAATGCAGTTTTAGCTAATCAATGGAAGGACAAAGGAGAAGAGGTTGTTAAGTCTGTTCATCTGAATACTACGCAAGGCTTTCGCCCTTCTTTCTCCTTCACTAATCTCAACTCTTACCCTAGAGGCGATGGTATGATCTTCATTTCCTTTCAATATCCCATCTTTAACTACTTAATTATCTCAAATTAGGGTTATGAGCTATTGGGAAATAATGTTTATTGGGTTGCAAATTTTTTTCAGCAGACGAGTAATAGATTGAAATCTCATTAACACTGTAGTAATTTATAAGTGGCAGGAGCATCACTGGTTGCACTTATAAAAGATTAACTTTAGGTGTTTTTTTTTCTTCAGGTTAGAACTTTGGCTCTTGAATAAGAAGTGGTCCACTTTGACCGGGTGTTTTTTTTAGCATTAAGCATTCAGTGGTCAGCACTTTTAAATTATTTTGAATTCATAACCTATTAAGAACTTCTGGTTCTGATTAGAAGTAAAAACAAACACCCGGTCAAAGTGGACAACTTCCTATTCAAAACCAAAGTTCTTAACAAAAAACAAAACACCACCTTAGTGCTTAAAAAAAACCCCTCTTTCTATGGGTTCATCTTTTGGTTGAGATATAATTTCCGTGGGTGTGTACAATCATAAATTTACTCGTATGCATCATCTTGGAGCATGAAACTACACATATGATACCGTAGATCCATGCAAACTTATTTTGACAAGTTCAAGACAAGCATAAGCTATTAAGTTTTGAAGAATGCAATTTTTATGAAATCTCATGTGAAACTAATTAGCATGCTTATGAGAGTGGTCATTTTTTTTCTTCAACTCGCAGAAATCATATATCCTCAAATCTTGTTGAACTACGTAACAAGGACACTTCACCTATTTGACGAGGCATTAAGCATGTCTACGAGCGCCTCAAGTACCTCTGAGGACAAAAATCTTGCTAGAGAGAAAATTCATATTTGTGGCGGTTTCACATTATTTTTTTAAGGTTTTCTATGTTCCTAATTATTCTTGTGCCTCTTTAAATTATATGACAATAACGACAAATGAGAATCAAGTCAATAAACATAATAATATAACAAATAAAGTATTATTTGCCCCTAAGGAAGAAAATAATCACTTTCTTCAACTCTTAATCAATTCTGCCATATTCGAAATTTCTAGTCTATTATTAAGTATTTCTTATGAATAAGTCTTAAACCAACTAACCAACAAAATAACTCATAAAACTTAGCACAAACTAAGTCATATTCATACAAAGTCAAATAACTAAATTGAAACTAAGAATTAACAAGGCCATAGGCCATAATTCACCTTGTAAAAGTCAAATGTCCTCAATATCCCCAAATTAATTCCATTATCTTTCTTCATTATTGCAAGTGGCTAAATCCCCTTTCATTAGTGACTTAATAAATGAATTAATTTATTAATAGTTTAAACTAAGTTATTCAAAAAAATCTATGTTATCTAAAAAGGGTGATATTGGCATCTCAAGCACCCCCAATACCTAGCATCCCACCAAATGCGAAGTGCCCTAGTGCTAAAAAGCGTTTTTAGTTGAGGTGAAACACCTCAATAGCGCCTTTAGCTCTCGACGAATCCCCGACAATATAGCACTTCACTTTCAAAAAAGTTTGGGCATATTGGGCACGCTGATGCCCTTTGAAAACTACAACTCACACTCCTTATTGAAATTGTTAACTTTTTCATACATTTTTTTATGGCTTCAAATTGTAACAATATTTTGAGTATTTTGTATTAATATTTTACAAGTGATAAGTACAAAATGAAGTTTATTGGTAAAATAATATGGTTATTCACTACGTCTGTGTGGTTTTTAGTCGACATTTCTGAAACCTTGTATTTTTGTTGGGGTATAACATGTATTGAGTCGTTGTTAGCGTGAATTTAGAAAAAAGAAAAAAAATCACACACACACACACAAAACAATAAAAACACACTAAGGTTATGCCTTGAAGCTTACCCAATCTCCCCTTCTGCGCATGCGCTCTTCACGTTGAATATTTTTGCAAATTTTACAGATATTAATAGTGTAATTTATTTTGGTTATGGATTATGATTTTTTTTTCTAAAAAAACCTCCAGTGGGGAGGGGCAACTATGGGATATCATACCTTTATTATACCAAAACATGTTAGAAACATTTCGGGGGTACATTACGACTTTACCCGAATAAGAAAAACTAATGGGACTATCCCATACGAAACAAAAGAAAACTGCACAAATCTTGCCTAAAACAAATAGAACTCTAAAAGATCTTACCTAAGGTCAGGGCCACTTGAAAATGACCTTGAAACCTGAATCCGAACATCTATATATACCCAAGAATCCGTGCACAAATTGAAACGTTCACTACTTGTCAGCAGAATCCAGGTTTCCACTTAACATCCTGAAAAACTTGCATTTGCATAATAATCAAGCTTGCAACCTGGACAAAGGAGCTTACAAGAAACAACTTGCAATAAACTTTGCAACTTACCGTCAATAACAAACAAACCCCTTTTGCACCTTGCAATCCAAATCCTGCGAAAACAAACCAATACCATTCCAACCATATTCGAGACAGCACCAGCATCATCTGTTGAGTCCCATCGAATTAGCTCAAACAAATCTCTGCCCAAGCAACAACAATTCCGTAAAATCAATCACTTTGTCCAGCCAGAAATAACCATGTCAAGCAAAACAGAGAACACTGTCCAGAATCAGGACGCCAGAGTATCACACTTTATCCATCGATACAGGCCACGCTGTCCAGAAAATCAGACTGTCCTGAGATCGCACCAAACCTATTCAACGAACACAGGCATTGCTGCTCCTGATCATATCGCTGCTTTGAAATAAAACCCGCAGTCTGTCCAGTCTGTCGCCCTTTCAAAACAGAGTATCTCCCCTATTTTTCCAGATAAATTCTGCTCCATTTCATCCCCACAGTTCCAAAATACTCGCCGAATTGATCCCTGCAACCGTCAAACTGCCATAACCAAATTGTATCAAAGATAACCACGCTCATTTAACAACCGTAAGTCTAAGATATGCCGTCTTATTCTTGTCAAGAATAATTAGTGACTTTATTCTTTTAGGAAGCGATCCCCATGAATAAGTACGAGAACTATGCTCCCTTTGTGCCAAACTAGCCAAGGCGTCCGCCACTGAATTGGTCTCTCTGAACACATGGATGCAATGCCACCCAGTATCCTTAATCATCTCCCGTATCTCCCTCCACCAATTGCTAAGGAACCAATGTATCTTTGTTTTTTGGGAAAGCCATTGTTTAACCACCATGGAGTCCGTTTGAATGACGCATGGTCAGACACCCTGATCAACACAAAATCTCAAGCCTTCAAGCAAGGCCCTTGTTTCTGCTGAATTATTTTGTTCCTTCTCCGAAAAAACATTGTCTAGCCGCCACAAAGTTACCCTCTTCATTTCTAATAACAAAACCTCCAGAAGTAGTCTTCTCCCTGCAAAATCCATCTACATTGAGCACGTACCATCCCATAGGAGGAAAATTCCAATACACCGCCCAGGGAGGAATCAAGGTTACTTTTGTTTCCTGGATACCCAATCTATTGAGCAACGCCCCATTAGTGTCATTTGATTTAGGATTAAAAAAATTTGCAACACATTTAATCCAGTGATACACCTTAATGATCACATAGCTTGACAAGCACTCCTTTCCATCATAAAGTTTTCTGTTTCGCTGAATCCAAAGCTCCCATAAAATAAAAAGAGGAGTGAGGTGAATGAGGGTACCTGATAATGTAGATTTCCTCGCCTTCCTAAACCACGCCTTTAACATGGTATATATTTCAACCGGTCTATGTACGTGAATGTCAAAAATCAAGTCGAAATGTCTCCACACTCTGCTTGCTAATTCACCCTCCAAGAAAAGATGTTTTATTGTTTCCTCCTCAGATTGAACACAACATCCACATTTAGAAGCCAACTGAAACCCAATTCTTCTAATTTCACCATCTATGGGAATAGCCCTTTTAATAATTTTCCATGTGAAAACAGAAATTTTAGAAGGCAAAAGAGGGTGCCAGATCCAATTCTAGAAATCATCAGGTATCCCTCTGCCACCTAGAATTTTACAAACAGAGCTGATAGAGAATATACCATCATTATAGGGTATCCAAATTCTAGTGTCTCGATCGCCATCATCGCCTTTCACTATTGTCTTGTAAGCCTCTTGAGCTTGTCTTTGCATTCCCGGGGTTAACAATCTGAAATTATCCCTGCACATTTGCCTTAAGGAAGGCCAAATATCATTAGTCTCCGCTTCCTCATTTCTTATAAATATTTCATCCTTAGCCCAGTGTTCTTCAAAGAAACTGACGCTACCTCTAGTGATCCTCCAAGTGGAATTTTCCACTATAAAATTTTTATGCACCAACAACTCTTTCATAAACGGTGAGGCTCCAGCTTTAAGCTCCTGTTTTCGGATTGGTACCCCTGCCTTCAAATATTTTTTTTCTTAAGAACTTTGCCCATAAAGAGTTGGTGTTTATCAGATTCCAAAGGGCTTTAACTCTAAAAGCTTTTATAGTATCGTCCAAACTTCTAACATTTAGTCCACCTTCTTCCTTAGTAACACTGATTTTATGCCATGCAATCCATTTCCGCTTATGTCTCCCTTCATGATCTCCCCAAAAGAAATCTGTAATCATTTTCTGAATAGAATGCAAAACCTTCATAGGGACCACTGTAGCTGCTATAGTGTAAATCGGCATAGACAATAGAACATGTCGGATCAAAGTCAATCTTCCCCCAGGAGACAACAGTCAGGATTTCCAGCCTTGAATTCTATTGTGGATCTTATTTACCAAATCATCATAGTAAGAAATTCTGCATCTGCCTTGATAAATGGGAACTCCAAGGTATGTGAACGGGGACTGTTTGTAAGAGAAGCTTGTCCATAATTTGATCAAAAATAGTTTTTCGGCACTAATTTTCTCATCAATCATGAACAAACTTTTCTCCGTATTAATTTTCTCTCCTGTTATAATCTCGTAATAATGTGACATTAGTATGTAGATGAATATAAGATCTTCATATTTTTTTGCTAAATTTTAATAAAAATTTGACTGGAAAAGTCTCAATCAAAATGCATGGACATGAACATGATATTGCCGGCTCGACAATTTTCTAAAAACTAGGACTCGATAACACGTGAAACATCATATATATATATATAATCATATGAATATAAACAATAATCCAACAAAGAAAGAATTTAAATACACAAGAACAAGAAAAAAAATGAAGATGAAAATGAAGCACACACATTGCCTTCAACTTTATTGCAACACCGTTCATTCTGTTGCAATGTCTTTACTGCAATTAGAAAAAAAAACATGAAGAAGAAGAATAGTAGCAAAGAAGATGTACGAAAGTGGAGAAGATGACACTTTGTTGCAAGAAAAAAAAACAAAATAAGGAGAGACGAAGTAGAGGAGAGAAGAAGCAAAAAGAGAAGAAAAAGAAGCAAATGAATGAGTCTTTTACATTTCGATGAATTAACAACCTTTAAATTAGGTGGTCATGAGCCTAGGAAAGAAAGGCATCCAACCAAAACCTCCCACGCCTTTACTGGCCAAAGTGACAGTGACTTCCTTGTGGTCTCAGGCGGTCGCTTTCTTGCCTAGGCCCCTGCTTAAAACTATGATTATATATATTACAAATCAGAATGGTGTTTGGGGTTGGAGATAAGGCGGCTGAGATTTATCCAAATATAAAGATCCAACGATCATAGATAATTTATCATATTTCAGTATCTCTTACACTCTTTCAATTTCTCCTACACTTTTTCATCTTTCCTGCTTTCAATTTCTCCTATTTCAAGTATAAATTATTTTTATGTATTTATTTTTTACTAAATCTATTTTAATTTCTACACATAAATTCACAGTGAGTGTTTTTAGTATGACATTGTGTGCAATTTCTTGGGAAAAGTGAATGGCTTTGTATTGTAACTTTTATGTTTTCAATTGATTTCTTAGGCAAAGTGAGTGTGTTCATGGTGACGTAGGCACGGACGGGTTGGCATGTCATGAGGTTTACACAGAAAAAAAAATTATGCCCAATGGCACGAGGGACACACTATTATATATACATATAAGACCTAAATAGTCCATTTCCTCCCCGATTGATACCACAACAACAGCAGCAAAGCAACACTAAAAGAGAGATGTAGCTGCACAACACAATCGACCACTCCCCCTTCGATCAACCTAGCCTTCGACCACTCCCCTTCCAATTGACCGCATCCATCTACCCACTTTGTTGCCAAACTTATTCTCTCCCATTGAAGCCCCAACCTTCTTCTTCTTTAACCAATCTTCTTTTTATTTGTGCCAAGTTTACTTGTTTAAAATGATGTACAATGGCATAGGTATATACATGTCCTATAGTTACATATTAATTGGAAAAAAATTAACAAATGTTGCCTCTTGCGAGGCAATGCTTAGGAAAGCTAGCGCCCAGCCGTGTCACTTCTCTTTGCCAAGCACCTCATGCTACATAGATGGTCATTTGCACCCACCTAAGAGTAAGAAATAAAATAAAAATGGTTGTTGAGTCTTGATTGTGTCCTGACCGAGATCTGGGTGTATCGGAGGCATGTCCGATATGTTGACCACGTTGACCATATGCTTGACACCTATTGTCACATTGCCAAGTGTCTGACGTGTGTTAGATAAGTGTATATGCTGGATATGTGTTGGACATAGATATGACAAGTTTTCCGAAGATTATACTTCTTTGGCCTCAATAAGGTATTTGTTCTTTATTGTGCTTGTAACACGTTCATTTCAGTAAAAAGTTATTAGATTTATTTATTTGTTTTTATTTTTGTATTTGTGCGTGTGTGTGATTTTTCACTACTTTTTTTTTAATTAGAATTTTATCTATTGTATTAAAAAACTGAGGCACTTGAGCATTAAGATGTTGTTTCTGTAGTCACATTTTTTCTTTTCTTTGTGTGCGTTTGTGTTTTTTTTGTCTTGTTTATTTCCACCAGGATCATTTTAATGTATTATCCTAATGTTGTTATATAATAATCCTAACCTATTTTTATTGGTTTAAACATATCTTTATTTTGAAATTGTTGTTTTTCCTTTGAAGGATCTGATTTATCACAAAGATGTTGGGATAAAGCTGCTCAAGCTCTTGAGCTTGGGGTTAATTCCTTGTAGTATGAGAAGCAATATTTGATTTTAAGAAACACGACCCAACATTTTGAGAATCACTCATCTCGAGATACTCACGCTATTGCCCACATTTTAAGGGCCACCTAGATGTAAACTTACGTGGCATTTGCTAGGGACCCAATCTTTCGAGGTCTTTAGATAAAAATCAATGCTACGTTTCGGATTTCCCTTCTTGTTGCCAAATGCAGCTTTGGAAAATCACATATATCGATGGCCACCGACATGTTAGGATTTGTCCAACTAAACCATCGACTATGATGTTACTTGTTGGGGACCTAGCAAAGTCCCCACCTTGCACCGCTATTGTTCTCAACTTAACCACATTGAGATGAATATTGGTGATGTAGGAGATCCAAAATATCAATACTATTATTATTATTTTTAGAAAATTCAAATTTTATTTGATTTCTTTTTTCATTTAGGTTATCAATTTTATAGCTAAAAGTAAATTGGAAGTTTCTATTTTAATAAATTCTTGCTTTTTTTATTTGAGATCTAAAAGTGTTCAAGTTGAGTTATAATGGGTTTAGGAAGTTTCTTTTTATATTATAGATAGCTTAGGAAACTTATTTTTAATGTTTTAGGAAGATAAGAAGTTGCTAGGATGGAGTTACCTATATAAGGAGCTCCAATTCCGAATTTTGTAACGAATTATTGACTGAATATTATTCTTGATTTTTATCTTTTCTTTATCTCTTCTTCTTCCCTTTTACTCTCGTCCTCGCAAGTTCGAGGCTTTTATTGCATCAAGTGGTATCAGAGCAAGTTAAACTTGGTTTCTACACCAAGTTCCTGTGGATTGATTCCTTGCGATGCAATTATCTTTTACAAGATGCAAGTCTTTGTGTCATCATCCACCATTATACTTTTTTTAATTTTCTACCATCAACCCTTCCACATCCATGTTATTTAAAAAAAGTATTTAAAAAAAGTATGTATGACAAGAGCTATTCACTTCTACGTATTGGAACAAACCCATGAGCAAATACACAAATTCATTATCAACTTGCTTATGGGAAACAACGTCAACGTACTTCCTTTTATGACTGTAGTTTGAATCAAGAAATGATTGCTAATTGGACTCGGGAGTTGTTTGACTTGGAGGAAGAATATGCAACCTACTTACACCAATACAATGACAAACTTCTTGAGTATATCCCTTCACTACCACCTCTATATCCTACACCTCCACAATCGCCACCTCAACCTGACTTTGATATTATTGAAGCGTTACTTAAGCATGCAATATCTTTATGTAAGCCCACTCCTCTTGAAACACCAATCCCTGAAAATCTGAACCCTACACCGTCATCTATGTCACCATTATCACCCATTACCTTCACATCTCCTCCCAATAGCTCCATCAATCCTTCCTACATCAAGACTCACACAGAAGATGATCGTAATGCACAAGTAGAAAGTCAAGATGATAAAGTGCCTGTTCTGATAAAAGCTTACCTGATTAATCTATATTATCTTATTTCCCCTCAGGTTGAGAGAGTTGCATACGCTAAAAGGCCATGTGGAATCAGTCGTGAGACTGAAGGGGCTTGACATAGACACAATCCAACAAGCATACACAATCTGAGTCATGTATTCTTTTTGTTTGGTTACTGCTGCTGTTCAGAGCGGAGTCATGCTGTTCCAGAAAGCTCCTCAATAGAGAATGCTTGTGCAATATGTTAAAAGTCTGCAATATACCTTACCCCATAGTAGAAAAATCAAAATGCCCTTCTAGGAGAAAAGTTGCCTAGGCTTTACATGTTCATATAAGCCTGCGTCTTTTTAGCTTAGTGGTTTTGTATTTTGATAGTTGTTCTTATAGTGATATGCACTGTTGCCCTGTGAAAACATTGTGCTGAATTTCATCCCATTTTATTGAAGTATTACACCAGCTAAACAAAGAGGTAGAAGTACTAATTCTTGAAACAAAAATGGACTTATTAACCAGGTATAGGGTCCAAATTTGTGATTAGGCCCACTTTATTTTTCAGCTAGCATATGGGATGCAAGGCATATAAGCCACCCAAAGCAGCATGACAGAGAGAAGGCTGGAGACCAGGCGCCTTCATGTTCTGTGCCTTCAGTAATATGGATTCAACGCTTGCATCCTGTGTTTCTCGATCTTCTTCTCCAGTTCATCTTTCTTGACCCCAACAATTCTATCGACTTCTTGACCCTGTTTGATCAGCAAGACTGTTGGCATAGTCTCTATTCCATACTGTTGAGCCGTTTCCTGTTGCACATGTATCACCATTGTCATTCAAGATCAAGCAATTATGTAATTAGGTGTTATGTTTATCAGTTGAAAAGAAAATGAAAAAGGAGAATGAAATGTGTACCATGCACTCATCAACGTCAATCTTGACAAAGACGACGTCTGAGAATCTGGCCGCCAGGTCCATGACAGCTGGCTCCAAGAATTTACAGGGGCCACACCATTTCGCGGTGAAATCAATCACCATCTTCACCACAATAGAGAAAAAAATCAACATCCTCAAACATAGAAACAGCTCACTTTACTGCAAAAATGAAAGAGGGAATAGAGAAACATACCAGTTGAGTGGATCCTCTGTAGTTGACGAAGTGTTTCCTCCATTCACTATTTGTGTGGAATGCATGAATTTTGGACTCCGTGGGGAAACCATAGGAAGGAGAAGAAGAATATGGGAGAGATGATGAATAAGAGGAGGTGTATCCAAATGGATTCATTTTTCTTCTCTTCTAAGCTTATATTGTTTTTTCACTACAATGATAGTATGGAACTGAAAGCTTTCAAAACTTGATCTCTTTTGAATGCCATTGGAAGGGGTTTTATAAAGAGGAAGAGAGCATTTTTTGATGGTTATGGATGGGCACTAGATTCCTTGAGTGCATTGGTGGGAGGATTTGATGTGACTTGCCTTCTCATTTAAATGGTCATAGGTGCATCCAGTGTGATTTTTGCATCATTTACCTAAGAGTGAGGCTAGGGAATCAGGATGATGTGACATTGTTAGAGGAGTTTTTTGCAACATCAAGATACACATAAAATCTTTGGAGATTTCATCATTCTTTTGAAATGGCGCCACCTCACCTTGGTTACAAAACATAGTTGCCTAACATTTTTTATTAAAAAAATGACAACTTTTTAGCATCAAATTGGCTCCCTTCATTTTCTAGAAACTATTTTATTTATTAAAATAAAAAAATAAAAAAAAATTATAATAATAAAAACACTCTTCTCTAATACTATTAAGCTAAAAAAAACTGCGATCACTTGCTTTGCACCATGTGTCGTGCACAGAAAAAAAAATTTACTTCAGGTTGAACCCAATCACACAGTTCTATAAAAACCAGTTTTACTTGCTTAACCTAGTGGAAGAAACAAAATCGGACTGGTACAACTATAGCGCCCACTACTTACGTGTGGTTAGTGACATATCATTGGATATTTTTCACAGATTTTAAATATTTGTTTCATATTTGATCAACACGGCAATTCAAAGCTATTATCAACCGTCCAATCCAGCTAAAAATAAAAAGTTTCGCGTATATCTTCCTCAAAATATGTCTATAAATAAAATGTTGTTTTCTGCTGACATTTTTTAGAATCTATTTTCATATGGTCCCAAGCATGGCTTCCTTCCTCACATCAACTCCTTCCCTTTTATCCCCACCACATGTATAAGGTTTTCACCAAATGTCCAAAGGGGACTAGTTCCACTGGCAGAAAAGCAAGTTATTCTTCTTTTGTACTGTGTTTTTTTTTTTTTTTTGGAGAGAAAGCTCTGTTTTGCGTTGCCATAAATTCTGTCTGTAATATTCATACAAGATTGACAGAAGTGAAATGCTTCACGCATCATATCCTCACATAAGCAAATACAAAGTAGAATTCCATTCGCAGCACTTCCATGCCATATTCTAAGTTTATGATGGTCGATGTTGGAGTAAATACATCACAACCTCTACATTTAAACAATGTAATGTGCATTAATTCCTGTTTTCAAAACCTTCAAGAAACCCATTAGTACTTAATCTCATCCAAACTAATTCCATTCACAGCACTTCCATGACATATTCTAAGTTTTTGATGCCACCTTGGAATATACATCACGACCTCTACATTTAAACAACGGGCTTTAGTTCGATCTTGTTTTTATAACATTTTACAAACCCCTTGATGCATAACGTAATCTCATTCAAACTAATCCCATTCGTCGCACTTCCATGTCATATATTCTTAGTTCATGATGGCATGCACCTTGGAGTATACATCAAACAAACCCTTTGTCCATGTTTTACGTACCTTTTAGAAACCTGTCAATGCATAACTCGATCTCACTCAACTATGAGTTAGTTTTAGGGTATCTTAAGTAGTGACGGAGCCATGATTTTGTTGGGGGGGGGGGGGGGAAGTGATGTCATAATTAATTAAATATAATATAAATTAGTTACTTTAACATGAACTTTTTTTTAAATACAACAAAAATGGGAGTACAACAAAGACAGTCATTGAAGATGATTACTACTATATTCATTGAAGATTATTACTACTTCTAGAAACACAACACAAGATAAGGGTTTAAATCGTTGATTATTACTACATGAAGAAAAGGAGACATGTGTTTTTGGTAAACAGTCGCCCGAGTCTGGTCACTGCGACCCCCTTTGTGAGGAGGCACCCCTTCTCCCGAAGTTACGGGGCTATTTTGTCGAGTTCCTTAGAGAGAGTTGTCTTGCACCCCTAGGAATTTTCTACCTACCCACCTGTGTCGATTTCGGGTACAGGTACCCCTTTGTTGAAGGTCGTTCGAGCTTTTCCTGGGAGTATGACATGGGTTACTTCAGCGTCGTAGCGCCTAGTACTCGGGCATTGGCTTGTGGCATTTTTTCTACCCCTTATCCTGAAAAAACAGGGTCACCTTGCGTCCTTGAACCGATAACCATCTTTCGGCTAACCTAGCCTCCTTCGTCCCTCGGGACCAACAAGGGGTAGTATAAGAATATTCACCTGTTGTCCATCGACTACACCTTTCGACCTGATCTTAGGCTATGACTCACTTTCCATGGATGAACCTTGCGGAGGAGCCCTTAGGTTTTCAGGGCATTGGATTCTCACCAATGTTTGCGTTACTCAAGCCGACATTCTCGCTTCCACTTCGTCCACACCTACTCGCGCAAGTGCTTCCCTCTCAGGCGTAACGCTCCCCTACTGATGCATTTTTACATCCCACAACTTCGGCAGATCGCTTAGCCCCATTCATTTTCGGCGCAAAAGCGCTCAATCAGTGAGCTTTTACACACTCTTTCAAGGGTGGTTGCTTCTAGGCAAACCTCCTGGGCTCCTGGCTGTCTCTACACCCCTACCTCTTTTATCACTGAGCGATCATTTAAAGGCCTTAGTTGGTGATCTGGGTTGTTTCCCTCTCGACGATGAAGCTTATCCCCCATCATCTTACTGGCCGACCTTGACCCATGTTAGGGTCATATCTAGTATTCAAAGTTTGCCTCAATTTGGTCGACGTTGGTGTTCTTTTCGATCTCAATGCATTTCACCGCTCCACCGAAAATTCCCTCTGTCCCAACCGTACTTTAGCTTGGCAGTTTTCGCCGCCTGCCCAGGGTTGAGCCTTGGGATTTGACGGCGGACTTGAAAAGCCACCTACAAATGCTTTACGCCCAATCATTCCGAATAACACTTGCATCCTCTGTCTTACCGCGGCTACTGGCACAGAGTTAGCTGATGCTTATTCCCCAGATACTGTCATTGCTTCTTCTCCGGGAAAAGAAGTTCATGACCCGCGAGGCTTCTACCTCCGCGCAGCATTGCTCCGTCAGGCTTTCACCCATTGCGAAAAATTTCCCACTGCTGCCTCCTGTAGGAGTCTGGGCCGCGTCTCAGTCCCAGTGTGGCTGATCATCCTCTCAGGCCAGCTACTGATCATCGCCTTGGTAAGCCATTGCCTCACCAGCTAGCTCTCAGACGCGAGCCTCTCGGGTAGATTCCTCCTTTTGCTCCTCAGCCTACGGGGTATTAGCAGTCGTTTCCAGCTGTTCATAAAATAATTGTATCACCATGAAGAGTATGGTTATAAAAGTGATACTATTCATGGTGGTCCAGCTTATTGTATCATTTTTTTTTGTTACTGTTTTTCATTTTTAGACTAAATTTAGTTTTGACTTAAAATTGTTTGGTGGATTGTAACATCTCAAAAGTGATATTGTTTGTAGAGTTGTTATAAAAGTGCCAATTTGGTGTAGTGTCGAGTTGGAATATCGTGACTACAGTTGAAGAAAAGCTGAAAAAATAAATTATATATATATATATATATATATATATATATATATATATAGGTTGGTAAAACAATAGACAGTGATTGGTACACGAAAAACAGTACACAAAGTAGAAACTGGGAGAGAAAGTATGAGCTAGTTGAAATTTGCATTGGAAAGTCTTTTAAAGACAGAAACGAAAAACAAGTATGGTATGACGTGGCTAAGTGTTTTAACCAACAAAAGTTATATTCTGTTCTTGTCAAAATAGAATGATTTGAAATCCAAAAAAAAAATTATTCAGTAATACTAGAAGAACAAACTTGAGGAAGAGGAGGGAAAATGTTATGGAGATTTGGTCATGCTTTGCATAAGCATCTGTGTTAAAGAGATGTAAATCCGTTGGTTTATTTGCCATGGCAAAAAATCGTGGCTATAATGACCAACGGCTTAAAACCGTGGCTAAAAAAATAAAAATCGTGGCTATAATCACTACCCAAAAGCTGGCCACGGCTCTAAACCATGGGTTCATTTGCCACGGCAAAAAACCGTGGCTAAACAAGAGTGTTTTGCACGTGTCGCCTGTGTGGAGAGAGGAGTTTCGCGCTCTGGCGAAAACAGGTTTCGCGCTTTGGCGAAAAAAATTGGGGAAATTGAAAAAGTGTTGTGCGGTCATTGAGAAAAAGAGTTTCGACGTATTGCGAAAAAAATTGGCACAGAGGAGAGATCGAGGAGTTCCATTTTCATTTCAAATCAGATTGTGGAGAACACTTTCGCCTCCTTCCATTTTCATTTTAGGGTTCCTTAGAAAATCAGAGTCAGAGAGAGGAGCAGAGGAGAGTGTGAAGAGAAAGAAGAAGAAGTGAACCATAATCAATCAGTGGAGGATCTTTCTAGCCGGGGAACGACTTGGTCTGGTAATGCATTTGTTTTTTACTTCTTCGGTTCTTGAATGTTTTTTTTTGAATTTTTTCACGACATATTAGATTGAAGTAATGTTTTAGCCCTTTGTTGATGCATGATTTTGTTTATTGTTTGATAAACCTTTGTTGATGATTTCATTTTAGGGTTTGTTAGAAAATCAGAGTGAGAGAGAAGAGCATAAGAGAGTGTGAAGAGAAAGAAGAAGAAGTGAACCATAATCAATCAGTGGAGGATCTTTCGGGCCGGGGAACAGCTTGGTCTGGTAATGAATTTAATTTTTACTTCTTGGGTTCTTGAAGGTTTTTTTTTATTTGAATTTTTTCAAGACATGTTAGATTGAAGTAATGCTTTAGCCCTTTGTTGATGCATGATTTTGTTGATTGTTTGAGAAACCTTTGTTGATGCATGATTCTGTTAGACATGTTAGATGCATGATTCTGTCAGACATGTTAGATTAATATAGAAGTTGAAAACCCAGTTAGCAGGGCTTTATTTTAGAAATTGTCATGCCTCAGTTTCTCAACAGTCAATAAAATGTGGGACTAATTATGTTCCTAATTATAAACAAACAAAACATTAGAATAATGGAAGAGTTGTCTAACATTAAAAATAATAGAACATTATAAAAAAAACAAAACATGAGAGATCAGAACTAAAGAAAAACAAGCATAAAGTCCTTATAACGATCATGTAGTCTGCTAATTGATATGTTATCTGTCAGCCCCCAAAACACACAAAAAATGAGAAGTCTGCATTTAAATAAAAATTTTGAGAAGTATATAATTAAACCTATTGACATCTGGTGAGTCACTCTGGACCCCTGTATATTACCTTAATGATAAAGCCACACACATGCCCTGCCTAGTAGTAGTAGTGCCTTATTCTGTTAAGTTATGCTCTTGTATTTAGGTCCCAAGTGCAAACCAAGGAATTGGGAGGGGAACTGACCTCCCTACAATTCAGAATATCAACTAACTGCTCAAAAAATTGGACAACAGCAAAAGGGTGATTTTGTTGAAGTCAATGCCTAGCCCAGACACCACTTCAAACCACAGAAGGATGGACTTGATAGCTTCCTATTGGTCATACTTGAATTGGATCCATGAACCAAATGGTATCATCTGCAGGATGGGAACGAAAATACCACCTTCCTTGACCTTGAAGCCTTTGATGAGGTTGAAGTGATCAACCTTGAGACCATTTGATTTAGTGCTTCTACTACCAATGAAAAAAAGGAATGGGGAAAGGGGGTCCCCTTGCCTGATTCCTCTAGTGGCCTTGAAATGCCCTTCAGGAAAACCCTCAAATTTGATGGAGAAAGTGGTAGTTTTGAGCAGATAGTCTGTGAAAATGCTATCTCATCTACAGCTGCTGGTGAACTTGAGTTGCCATCCAGTTTCCTGAACACTAGCTTCTGCCCAGTTAGCTTCTGCTAACTGGGTATTCCATAATGGTTTTTCAATTTCTTATATTTTTTTAAATAAATAAAAGTGAATGTAGTTGGATTTTCAGGCATCTTTTATGTCTGCAATATTAGAAGATTAATGAATGAAACGAAAATACACATATCAAAGTAGCTAGATTTGTGGGGAATATTTGTAAGGGTTCCAAAGGGTTGAAGTTTAAGTTCAAATATCAACGTCAAAGGATTTTTTAAGGTTGTGTCAGAATTAGGAATGTTTAGAGGATCAGATTTCTAGTCACTGAAGGAGATAATAATGTGAAACAATTCAACCAATGAACTAAATATAGAGATGAATCTTAGTAGAGATAAATTATCGTTGTCAGTAATTATGAATGAAATAAAGATAAATCCACATGCTGAGACAAAATTTGTTGAGATGGAGTAACCACACTATAGTTAATGTTAAACAAAGACAAGAAGAAACTGATGCAACACAGATTAGTCAAATTAGAGATCATTAGCATCAAAGGAAGCCACATAAAAATTATAGACACAAACCTAATGATTCAACAAGAATGAATTGGTAAAACGGGTGATTAACAGCAATAAGAACAAACATGAAAACCACAACCTATTGTCAAATCCTCAACTGTAATGCAATTGTTGAATGCTTTTTTATTTTTTTTTGAATTTTTTCAAGACATGTTAGATTGAAGTAATGTTTTAGCCCTTTGTTGATGCATGATTCTGTTGATTGTTTGAGAAACCCACAATATTGATGTATCTGATAATTTTAGTAGTTCACTTTAGAATGTGTTTATGTTTATTGGTATCAAAGCCATGTTAAGAATCTTGAAACAACTAGTTTAGATTGAACTACTTAAGAATCTGTTGATCATAGAATTAACGTTATCTAAGGACCAGTTAGTTCTTAGTATAGTACTTCCCGACCCTTTTGAAACGGGATCACCGAGAACTTTTCTAATACCTCATCACGGAGCATCAAGAAAAGTCTGAATTGAGGAAGTCTGGACGATAATAATGTCTGATCTATATCAAATAGATTCTGATGTGGAACAATGTGAAGAAGTTCAATTTCATGAAGAACATGGAAATTTCAAAGCTGATGTTTTCATAGAAGAATCTAAGTTAAAAATGATAGCTTCACAGCATCTAAAATTTAGATAATCTTTTGAATCATGAGTGTTTGACTAAAGTTAATCTTTTAATTGACTATGCTACAATATTGTTTGAATCAAAGCATCTTGAAAGACAACCCCAACCTGAAGAGCTTATTGGAATTTTAATTGACTATGCTACAATATTTTTGTATGCATTTCTAATGCTATTTTAGTCATCCTCTTTGGTTGAGACCAATTATTTTGTCTTTGTTTCTTATTTTGACTTTTGAGTTGGGAAAGGGAAGCTTTGTAGCTAAGTATTCAGATTAGCTTTTTCAATGCTTTATAAAAATCTATTTGTGGTGATATGTTGTGGAAGGAAACAATGTATAAATGTAGTGTATATAGTTGTTTCTTATTTCTTTTTGTTTGATAATGGTTAATATCTATAATGTCATTGATAGAAATGGGTAGTACTCGCGGCAATCTATCCACCAATGATGTCACTACATCTACAAATGATGACAGTGAAGTTAAAAAGACCATACAGTTCAATGTCCATGGTTTAGCAGTTGGACCTGGTGCTAGAAATTTTAATATACGCATTGGAAAGCTTGTTGAAACCCTTGTGCCCATCAAATTCAAGGGTTGACACCATGTTACTGACAACTGCAAAGAGGATGTGTGGAATGGCCTCCAGGTGAAATTTTACATCATTGATTTTCATAATGTCTTATTTTATTGTCAACTTATATCTCAATGGCTTATTTTCAGTGTGAATACGATATCCCAAATTATGTGAAAAGGAGTGTGCATTTGAAAATGCCAGAATATTTTAGAAGGTTCCAGGCAAATCTTAGGAAGGACTATTTGGATAAATATCCTACCATTGAGGAACAAGAGAAGCATGTTCCAAATGGTGTAAGAGAGGAGGATTGGAAGGAGTTTGTTCGCTATGAGAGCAATACCCCTGAAGCGAAAGCAATTAGAGCCCAAAATGCCAAAAACAAAAAGGCTTCAAAGTATGTATGGGGGTGGCCAAAAGAGTGTTGCGGAAGTAGAGTTTGAAATGGTAATTGAGTTTCTAGCTACTAGTACAATAATAACCATTTAACTATATAGGCTGAGACTAATCTTTCAAGTATATAGGTTGAGAAGAACCCTGATGGGGAGCCAGTCACACACACTGATATATGAATTGCTTGTCACACGGGAAATGATGGAAAACCCACGCATGGTGCTAAACTATATATGGTATGTGCCCAATGATGTCTTTTATACACAATTCTTAATTTACTTTGTAGTTGTTTGAATATTATTTGTGTTCTGTGTTATTTTATTTTTTCATTCTTTTTAAGGAACAAGTTAAAACAAAAAAGGTCGCCTTGCAAGAATCTTCAACCCAAGGTACCACTGACCTCACTATTGATAATGATCCTCTAAGCCAAGTGTTTGGCCAAGAATAAAGGGGACATGTTCGTTGTGTTGGAACCACCGTCTCTAAAAGGAAATATGATGCTTCACTTCCTGCTCGTTCATTGCTTTTGGATAAAACATTCGAAGTAAAAAAATTTAGCGAAAAATATGATAGATTGGAAGAAAATGTTCAATGGATACGAGAGAGACTTGAAAATGGAACTTATGTGAGACCATCAACAAGTGAGGGAACACAATGAGGGACACCAAGAACTGAAGATACACCTTCATCCTGTGCACAATTGACAAGGCAACTAGAAAATCCATTACCTCCATCTCCATTACCACCATCTTCTCAAGGTGTTGTAAGGTTTCCTTCTCCAAGAAATCATGTTCCTTCAGTGTCAAGGACTTACAAAGTTTGTGATTGGCATAAGAATGCCATTGCGATAGCAAAAGAGGTTGTAGATCCTATCCATCGATTCTCTTGCGATTGCCATGGATCATTGAACCCTGCAACAGAGATTAGACTTTCCTTATGCTTCAAATATATGACTGAGGTGAAACTTTACAAGAGTGATCCAAAAGGAGACATGATGGGGGATTTGGACGTTGGTGATTTCTTCATATGGTGTAAAAATCATGTGGAACTTGATGATTGATAGTTACAACTACCTTGGTAGTTACAACCTTGAACGATATCCTTGATGCTTGCTATTTTTGTGGACTTGCATGCAATACTGTAGTACTTAGTAGTTATACTTTCATTTTTGTTTTTTGACTTACACACTCCTAGCTGATTTGGTTTTGGTAGTCCCAAATCTGTAATTTTAATTTGGATTTGGTAGTCTCAAATATGTAATCTTAGTAGTGTTGTTTTCTTGTTGAATATATGTATATATATATACTTACCTATGTTTTTAAAATTTATAACAACCCTTTTTTAACTCCGCCAATGTAAAGGTTCCTTTTTACATTGCCAGTCCAAAGCCCGGATAAAGGAGGAGGGATGAGGGTATGTTTACCTTTATCAATTTTTGTGTTAATTAGTTTCATTATATTTTTTTCATTGTGATATGGTTATCTGGTTCTTATATATATATATATATTAAATTTTCTGATGTGCAGGTGGCTATTTTCATCGTCTCAATGATCTATCTTATGGAGTCTACTTGCAATATATTAGGTGGATGGGTATACTGCAGGTACGTGTTGTTAACTGCTTACAAAAAGGGCACTTTTATACAGGATGGATTAGGATATTAGAGAAGTGTCTCGTACACAACATTTCTTGAGGAGCACAACGAAGACCAGTGATAACCTATAACTCCAGCCCACTAGTAGTGCCATCCCTAGTCACATAGACCAAATAAGATAGTTTATTATGCAGGAAACATTTTCTCTAGAAATTGCTCTACATTTGTTTTTTTCAATGCAGTAAAATAGTTCCTCATGTTACTTATCAGAAAAAAAAAATGTTCACTTGGCTCTACTCTGGAGAAGCTCATGAATCATGTGAGTTATGCTGTAACTTTACATATTCCCGACAGGTTGCATTACTCGAATGAACATTTAATCAAGAATTGCTAGGTTCCTGGACCTGACCATACTCCGACTCAGACTCTCAGCCACTTGATCGTATCATCCAATTTGCCAAGTCTTCCCTCAAACTAGGTTTGTTGGTGGAGTTTAGCAGGGTACCAAAAATACATGCTGCAGGGTGCTATTTCAAAAATGCTCAAGTGAAGTGTTTAAGGTACAAGCTTTTTCCAACTTGAACCCATTAGTTTATTAGTACTACTAGCTGTTTGTTTTACATCATATGATGAAAACATGATTGTAAACTAAAATAGTTCGTATGACATGTGACAAACATTATGGCGGGTAAACATTTTCCTCAAGGAAGACCGGAAATTGAGGAAAAGGTGTCTGACCATATTGCATAGATCTTGCAACTTCAATTTTCTCTGAATGCCGATGCTTAGGAACCTTTGAGGCTTCCAGTTGCAACTTGCTTAGCAATGCAGCATTAACTCCCCAGATTATGGCCCACTTCGGCATGATGCTCCATCATGGTGTCTAGCCCCTTTTGATCATGAAGGAATTTTAAGGTCTATTTTAACCTTCTTGCATTATTTCCATGTAAATCTTTTTTGTAATCCTGTACATAAATATTTTTTAGTAATAAATGGGATTCTAGTTCTTTAATTTCCTGTAGCTTGGTCTCATTTGCTTTGATACTGCAATACTGCGATGGCCATTGTCACATGCTTGATTGGTTTACACTACGGGCACGTGATTGTTCATTTTAAGGTAAATTGCCCCCTTCTTTCATGGAGTCTACGCTCTGAATAAAAAAAAGAAGGAAAAAGCTTATGAATTAATTCATTTGATTGTATATGCAGGATCACAAGGACAAAATTTTGCACTGGATGATCCCTTCGTTCTGCCTTTTGGTCACAGGCTTCATTTTGGATTTTTTCGGTGAGGAAGTATTTCTCTTACATTTTGACTATTTTTGTATTGAGATAATTATGTTTGCAGCCATTTACTGTGAATCTTTGACATTTTTTCTTTTACTGTCAAAGATGACCCTGAAACTTTGACGTGCAGGAGGAAATTGTGGCCAAGCTGATTGACTTTTTGGAGGCCCCTCATGCTACAACCAACACTTCACTTGCAGAGAAGGAGCAGGTGCTATCTTCTATGGTGTTTTAAGATGACTTAAAGAATTTATTTATGGCTGTAGTGGCTTATGTTATATCTTCTCATTTGAATTTCTGTTCCATAGGTCATGAGAGAGCCCAAGAATGTTCTGGGTACCGTAAACAATACCAGAAGATGTTCAGTATGAATGACGTAAGTTTTTGTTCCTTTGCATCTTCCTAATACGCATGTATATTGTTAGAGGGTTTTTGTTGAAATGTTAGTACCCAATTTTAAGTGAAAGGTTTGGTTTTTTTTAGCTTGGATAGAATGATGGGTATTGGTTATGTGGATTGAAGCTTGAGCATTTGTGTGTGACAGTTGCTGCTTTGGAGGGTTTTGTTTGACTCAAAACTTGGAAATTGGGCAGGTTTGGTGTTGAACTTCTCATTTTGATTAATGGGTGTTTGGTAAAAAAAATTATTTATTTGGAAGTTTTTGTCCTTTAAACAGGATGCTACCCCATCCAAATTTGCAGATAAAGTTTTTCAATTTTGAAAACTAGTCCAGAAAGCAATGAGTTGAAAGGACTAGATTATCAAGTTAAAGCTATTAAGGGATTGGTTGAGCTTTTACTTGGGAATACTGAAACAAGTAAGACTGATATAATGTAGCTATTTTTTCCTTTGTTTTGAGAATTTATTGTGAATATGCAGATGTTTACTTCTTTATTCAGCTGAATCTTATTTTGGAGAAGCACATGAGGGTACGGGTTGCACTGGTAAGGATAGGCCATTTATTGACCCTTTTGTGATGTTCATAATTTGTGCTATAATATAATATAATTTGTTCTGGCCCTTTTTCATTAGAGTAGTTGGGTTTCATTGTTGTTGTTGTGATATTTTCTGTTGCTGTTGTTGCTCTTGTAGGCTGTGATGAGGTATTTCTCACTACATTGGGAGCTTCGGAGTGAAGGGTTAAATTTCATTACATTTCTTGGCAAGACAGCTTGTTGCTGCAGCCATGGGTGGGAAAATTTTCCTCTCCTTTGGGGTACGAGGGTACACTCTGAGCCTCTTTTCTTTGCTTTGCTTTATTTTGGTTTGGGTACATGCAGGCAGTTTGGAAGGTCTGTGTCAAAAGGGTTGTTGGGGTTTCTTTTGTACTTCAACCCCTTTGCATAGACAACCATTATCTGTCCCATGGTGGTGTTGGGCGACCTTTCCTATGTCTGAAAAAAGGAGATTTTGAGCCTAGTTGATAGCCGTCCCTTCTCTCCTATTCTCTCATTAGTTTAAGTATGAGACTTTGGAAAGATCAGTCAGATGGGTGGTTGTTTGCCAATCCTATCTGCACTGATTTCAGAGTCTATGATTCAATACATTTAATAAAAAAATAAACAACTCTTATGTTTGGATGACGATGTTGTTCTTGCAGGCTGTGCTGAGAAATGTGAGGTTCAGTTTTGATTTTTTATTTTTGTGGTTTTTGTATTGATTAAAAAACAAAGATCACTTCACAACACAATGTAAGTGGGCTGATTGCTCTGACATACATAAGAGTTTTCTGAAGCACATTATCTCATATATTTCATACTTCTACACCTAAGTACCAGTATCTAATTCCGAAAGCATGAAGCTTACACACGTGAATTGTCCATATAGAAGTTCAAGTAATCAATAACAAATTTCACATAAAAAAATAATCTGACGTGTTTCGCTACCTTAACCGTCAGCATTTGTTCAATTTTTTGAAAATGACAAAATCTCTAAACTATCTGATTTCATTGACTGCAGTCACTGCAAACGTGTTTACGCTACTTAATTAGTGAAACTACTTAGTTATTTGCATATGAACCAAATGATCAGTTTAGGTTATTTGATTCAGGCAAACCCCTTGTCCATATACTCAGAAAACCAGTGATCCAGGTGAACACGTGACATCCCTTGTTTTCTTTATAATGCTTACAATGTGTTTGGTAAAATTGTTGTACTGTTTCATCTATGTTGAGACTTGAGAGTTTAACAACTCATTCAACTGAGTTCACTGTGTCAATCGGAAAATAAAGTTGGTGTAAGAAAAAAGAAAAAATCGAACTTATTACATTGCTTTGAGTTATGAACTACAAGTCTAACTTGTTACATGTTAATTTGAATTATTACCTATTACACTTTTAGATTTTAGCCATTTATTCAAGCTTCCATTTTTGCAGAGAACTTGGGAAAGAGCGAAATTGGCAGCTGTATTAGACCATGTTGGTATGTTTCTCTAATTAAACCTTAATCTTTACAGTCCATTCTATACAAAATTTCCATCTTTTCTGAATCAGTCTTCACTGAATATAAAACTCTTTGTAGTTGTTCTTATCTTGATTGTGTTTGCGAGGTTCCATTGCTTCCAGGAATCAACCACTCTAACCTTGATACTGAGTGTTGCAATTGCTTGGGTTCTCCAATCCTGCAGAAACATCACCAGAAACAGGTCAATTCCTAACAATATCGTAACGAAGAAAAAAAAACTTTGAGTCCAACGGGTATCTCATGCAAAAGATTGTTGTTCTAGTTGATTATCAGTGTACCCTAGCTGAAAGGGGCTTGTTGTTTTTGATGAATAGATTATAATTAGATATATATATTCTTTCAGCCAGTTTGTCATTTGAATATTTGCTTTTCTAAGTATTTGAAATACTACATATTAATCTTGACATATATACTAGTTAGCTAGAACTTAATTTTGAATAACATGGTTTAATCCCCATTGGATTTATTGAGCACTTTTCATTTGGACCAACAATTGCCTAAATCTATCTGTATACCTTATAGGTCAGTAGAGTCGATTTAAACTGTTTATCAATGGCAGTCTTGCTGATTGACGTGCCAGGGATTTTGGCTTGCTGAATGCTGGCCTTCGGGAAGGAAATCTGCAGCAATTCAGGCTGCCAAGGTGCTATGGTGCACTCTGTTTATGGAGATGCAGGGCACTCTGTTTAGTGTTGTCTGGCCGGGTGTTGGGGGCAAGCTTGGAGCAGTTGATTGCTCAGAACTGAATGGCCCTGGTCGAGGCTAGAACTTGGCGGGGATTGCAAGCAATGGAGGTGATATGTGCGGGCTGGAAAGTGCCTGGATGTAGTGATGCTTGGAACAAAACATGGCATTGCTTTTGCGCAGGTAGGTGTGCTGCTGCTGGGTGCAAGACGAGGGCGCAGTGTTGCTTCTCTTTCCCGATATACAAACTGTTGTGAGTACTCTGTTAGGAAGAGTTACTATTAGATGTTCTCTTAGAATAGCTGTCAATATTGTTAGTGCTATAAATAAGTAGTCTATCTGACTTCTAACATTCACTGTCTTATTTGTAATTCTACTTCATACTTATTTTGTCCATTTTTGTTTGGTTTTTATACTGATAAAGTCGTAATGTACCCCCGTTTTGATTGTAAATCAATTTTTTTGATAATTAATAAAAATCTGGCATCTCATAGCTGGCCCTCCCTAATGGAGGTTTAACTATAAAAAAAAAAGGTGTGGGGCTGTGATTTTGCTGCAGCAGCAACAAAAGTTAAAAAAAAATTCGATTATATTATTTTGCAACGGTTTCAAACCCTCGCAACAAACCAGATTTCTTTTTTTTTG
Organism: Berberis thunbergii; assembly: GCA_003290165.1. Classification (NCBI taxonomy): domain Eukaryota; kingdom Viridiplantae; phylum Streptophyta; class Magnoliopsida; order Ranunculales; family Berberidaceae; genus Berberis; species Berberis thunbergii. The sequence goes on along the minus strand of QNQO01007335.1, from coordinate 463,634 downwards.
AATTTTTTTTACTGGCCACAGCTTAAAACCGTGGTAATTCATGCTTGCCACGGCTTAAAACCGTGGTATTTCATTATTGGCACGGCTTCAAACCGTGGCTAAAATTATTGCAACGGCTTAGAACCGTGGCTAAATCATCAGTCGTCCTCAAGCATAAAATCGTTGCCAATATGTTTTGCCATGGTTTATAGCCGTCAATGGTGATTTGGCGACCCCTCTATTGCCCACGGTTCTAAGCCGTGACAATTGGTTACCCCCATGGTTCCAAACTGTTGCTGATGGCTATTTTTGGTGTAGTGCCTAGAGCTTTACACATTGGATTGTCAAATCAAATTTGACAATTTACTGACAACAATAAATAAATATACATAGTATTTTGGGCTTATTGTACAATTGGCATACACTAGGAAGCTTAAAACATCCATAGTAAGCAAATCCCATGGGAAAAAGAAAAAAACAAATCTCTATATTTGGTCACTAACCACCCACAATAAGCCCTTCTAGAGGTCTTAGACAAGGTGACCCTCTCTCCCTCTTCTATTTGTTATAGCAACAGAGGTACTAAGTAGAGGACTCACTCGAGCTTTTCGTAGAGGGGAAATTGGATTTTATCACACACCTATGGCGGCATCACCGATCACTCGCCTCTTATATGCTGATGATTCACTGGTATTCTTGAATGGCAGGAAAAAATCCATCACAGGATGTATGAAGTTCATAGATAGATATTGTCGAGCATCAGGAAAGAAAATTAATACTGTGAAAAGTTCGTTCATGATTGATGAGAAAGTTAGTGCTGAAAAAATAATTTTGATCAAACTTTGGACAGGCTTCTCCTACAAGCAATCCCCGTTCACATATCTTGGAGTTCCCATTTACCAAGGCAGGTGTAGAATTACATTCTATGATGATTTGGTAAATAAGATCCAGAATAGAATTCAAGGCTGGAAATCCCGACTGTTGTCGCCAGGGGGCAGATTAACTTTGATCTGTCATGTCTTATTGTCTATGCTGATTTACACTATAGTAACTACTGTGGTACCTAGGAAGGTCCTACAATCTATTTAGAAAATAATTGCAGATTTCTTCTGGGAGATAATGAAGGGCGACATAAACGGAAATGGATTGCATGGCATAAAATCAGTGTGACTAAGGAGGAAGGTGGCTTAAATGTTAGAAGTCTAGATGATACTATAACAGCCTTTCGAGTTAAATCACTATGGAATCTGATAAACACCGAATCTTTATGGGCAAGTTTCTTAAGGAAAAAATATTTGAAGGCAGGGATACCAATCCGAAAACAAGAGCTTAAAGCTGGGGCCTCCCCATTTATGAAAGAGTTGATGGTGCACAAAAATTTTATAGTGGAACATTCCACTTGGAGGATCACTAGGGGTAGCATCAGCTTCTTTGAGGAACACTGGGCTAAGGATGAAATCTTTCTTAGACATGGGGAAGAGGAGACATATGATACTTGGCCATCCCTGAGGCAAATGTGCAGGCAGAACTTCAGAAGTTTAACCCCGGGAATGCAAAGAAAAGCTCAAGAGGCGTACAAAACAATTTGTGAAAGGTGATGATGGTGATCAAGACACTAGAATACGGATACCTAATAATGATGGTATGTTCTCTATCAGCTCTGTATGTGAAATTTTAAGTGGTAGGGGGACACATGATGGCTTCTGGAATTGGCTCTGGCACCCTCTTCTGCCTTCTAAAATTTCTGTTTTCACATGGAAGATTATTAAAAGGGCTATACCCACAGATGGAGAAATTAGAAGAATTGGATTGCAGTTGGCTTCTAAATGTGGATGTTGTGTTCAGTCTACAGAGGAAACCACAAAACACCTATTCTTAGAGGGTGAGTTAGCAAGCAGGGTGTGGAGACATTTTGAATTGGTTTTTGATATACATTTACATAGACCGATTGAAGTCTATAGCGTGCTAAAGGCATGGTTTAGGAAGGCGAAGAAATCCTCATTATCCGGTATACTCCTTCATTTCATTCCTCTTTTTATTCTATGGGAGAAATGGATTCAGAGAAACAGAAACTTGATGACGGAAATGAGTGTTCGTCAAGCTATGTGATCATTAAAGTGTATTACTGGATAAAATGTGTAGCAAAATTTTTTAATCCTAAATTAAAGGAAACCAATGGGGCGTTGCTCACGAGATTGGGTTTACAGGAAAAAAAGTAGCAATGATTCCTCCCCAGGCGGTGTATTGGAAGTTTCCTCCTATGCGATGGTATGTGCTTAATGTAGATGGATCTTGTCGGGAGAAGAATACTTCTGGAGGATTTGTTATTAGAAATGAAGAAGGTAACTTTGTGGTGGCCAGACAATGTTTTTTGGGGAAGGAACAAACAATTCTGTAGAAACGAGGGCCTTGCTTGAAGGCTTGAGATTTTGTGTTGATCAGGGTATTCGTAAATGTGTCATCCAGACGGACTCAATGTTGGTCAAACAATGGATCTTCCTAGAAACAAAGATTCCTTGGTCTCTGAGCAATTGGTGGAGGGAGATAAGAGAGATGAATAAGGCTTTGGGGTGGCATTGCATCCATGTGTTCAGGGAGACTAATTCAGTGGCGGACGCTTTGGCAAGATTGGCTCAAGCGGAGAATATGTCTCGAACTTATTCATGGGGATCACTCCCTAAAAGAATAAAGTCCTTAATTATTCTTGACAAGAATAAGACGACATATCTTAGACTTCTGGATGTTATATGACAGGTACAAATAGTTTACGACAGTCTGAAGGTCGCCGAATACAATTCGACGAGAATTTTGCAGATTTGGTGAGGCATTGGTGGAAAATTTTCTGGACCAACAGGGGACAAACTCTGTTTCAGGCTGGACAGAGTGCAACTCTCTGTCTTCAGCACAATGTAGAGCTACAGGTCATACGGAGTGGTCGCTTGGGAAGGCACGCCAGTGGTCGCTTCTTTGGGTGCAGTCTCTCGTCAGTCTGACTGAGCTGGAAACTGGATAACGTGCTCTGTCTCGTTGGACAGGGTGCTCTATCTCATTGAACAGAGTGTGTTTTTTTTTGGGACCTGCTTTACACTAAGCAGGGGTGCGGCCTGGAAGGACAGCAAGCCCATTGTTGTGGAATTTGCAGTTGCTCGGGCAGCTTTATTTACTGTGGGCTTGCGAGTCAGCAGAACATACAGGTGTTGTTCTATTTTCGCAGAATATGCAGATGTTGCAATGGTGTTGTCCTGTTTTCACAGGAATTGGATTGCAATTTAAAAGGTTGGTTTGTGGTTGAAAGATGTTTAAATGATCAAGTGGTAAGCAGAATTCTGAGTCCAAAGTGAAAATGGACTGTGACAAGAGTGCTCTGTTTTTACAGTACTCTTTGCTACCTGTTTTGTTTATAAAACTTGCTGCCTGTTTTTGTTAGTTGCAAATTTTGCACTTTGCAATTTGCAATTTAGTGGAAGATGCAAGATGCTAAGGGTTTTTACTTCAAGCTACTCAGGCTGAATCTGGTGGGTTGCTCAAGGTGCACAATAAGTATCTGGTGTTGCTTGCTAAGTTCTCTTTAGATCTATTTGGATTTAGGTCACTTTGAGCTAGGTATTGTTCTGGTTTTAGGATATATGTCCATTTGTTTCATTTTCTTTCGGGTAAAGTCGTCATGTACCCCCGACTTGTGTACAAGGTTTTTTCAAGTAATAAAGGTCTGGCATCACATAGCTGCCCCTCCCCACTGGAGGTTCCAATTAAAAAAAAAACCCGCAATAAGCCTAAAATACTATGTATATTAACAAGATGTGCATACATTGCCACACAGTCTGAGATAGCGTGCAAAATGTGACCTCAGAAGCAGGAAAACAGATTTGCACGATCAATAAATTGTTATGATTCTTGCTCCATCGGATATGCAACAAATTAGGATGTTGTTGTGGAAATTTTTTACACACCCAAGTGGGAATGTAACTTTTTTTTCTTTTTTCTGTTTTTCAAATGTGGTTTTATCCATGCTCGTAATGGATTCTCTAAGTCGATAGTATGTTTTCTGTGAAGTTTAGGTTTAATAGAAAGTTGTGACATTGGTTCGACTAGGGAATAAAGAAAAAGGGAAAATTTTCTTTTTGGAAAAGAAATCTTATCAAATCTTAAAACCTAATAAAACATTTGCATGAAATCTTTTTAGACAAAAGAAATCTAATCAAAATACTTTTGGAGAAAACAAGTCTTTTCAATAACCTTTTAAAGATTAAAAGATATTCAAACAAAATAAAATGAAAAGGATACAAATAAATTATCTTTTTCAAGATATCTTATACTTTCTATAGATACTAAAATTAACACAAGTTGGACACTGGAAACTAGAAACCAAAAGCATCTGAAGTCTGAATCATGAAACATATGTGAATTGTGAAACATGAAAATAAAATTATATTCAACCATTGACTATGAGCTAATCTCGCTAGTCATTCAGTCAAAGTCAATTTTATCGAGCACATTTGTCGTAGTACTTAGGTTTTTTTTTTAACCAAATTTGAATCAGTTATCCCTTACAATTTGATCTATGATTGTATGATGGATTAGGAACACAACATATTAAATGAACATTATTTAAAGGAACTCATTGTTAGGGACAATTAAGTTATTTAAATAGGAGCAAAATACAGATAAACATTAGTTATTGTATGCATTTCATCATTTATGAGAATTCCTATTTTTATAAAACAAAGATAGATGTGCTTCGGAGCCCGTTTTAATGCAGAATGAGCGAATTGAATGACAATAGTGCTAACTAATTATATGTTACATTATGTGAACAATCAAATATTAGGAAAAAATCATAACTTATTTCTACGGGGTGGAGTGGTGGTAGTACAAAAAGCTTTCCTTCTTATTTTTTATTTAATTATTATTATAAATGTCATGATGTTTCCTTCTTTATTTAATTATTATTAGTTATGTATTGGTAGCGAGCTGTGACCATAAATCGTCCACTTCTCCAACCCAGTCTACATGCCAATTCAAAAATTAATAAGAAAAATTGCAAGCGTGGTATGTAAAACGCGAGCTTTTTATAGATACTCTAATGGCGTGCAAGGCATGATTTGAGAACGTGTAGTGTGTGACAACTTGTATTTTTCCAATTTAAAGATAGACAGACAAGACATGACACGACATATCAGACATTTCACTTTTTCCAACAACAAAAAAAATCAAATATAAAATAGTTAAGAAATGACACTAAAATTTCGTATTCGTGTATTAATTCACGGAGCCCTTCTAGCTGTCGAGGAAAGGGGCGAGGGGTGGGTATTACCACTCATCTCCCTCGAGATTCGTGAGGTTGTGCATCTCAAGAGCACAAGTGTGCATCTCGAGGGGAATGAGCGGTTACACTCACCCCCTCGCCCGTTTCCTCGCCATTTAGAAATTTCCTAATTCACGAAACTAACTTAATTATAAAATTACCAAATGAATAAAATGAAAAAATTGGCCTCTTATCATTCTTTGCTATCAAGTTTTTATGTGGTTGACTAATGTTTCCTATACCTAACTTAGGCGGAACCAAAAACTCAAAAGCTCGGAAATGATCAACTATATAATTTCAAAATTAATTTGAATATTGTGTCAATCAAACCATCATTCTAGAGATTGGGTCATTTTCAACATCTCTAAAATGATGGATGGTATTGACTATTGAGCTAGGCTGGCGCGGGCCTGGCTTTCTAGATTTTCTTAACAAAAGATGCAAAATTGAAGACCAGCCCTTCTAGCCGTCGAGGAAATGGGCGAGGGGTGGGTATTACCACTCACCCTCCTCAAGATTCGCAAAATTGTGCATCTCGAGGGCATAGGCACGTATCTCCAGGGGGATGAGCGGTCACACCCACCCCCTCGCCCATTTCCTCGCCATTTAGAATTTTCCATTGAAGACCCAAATGTGAAAACAAAAGCAAGTTGGTGGAACACACACGCACATGACCAAGTTTTTGGAAACCATAATAAACGCACCCAACTGTACACATGTGCAGCAGCGTTGTCCAATTGTTGAGAACGCGCGAGGGAAAAAGAGCGAGGGATGAGTGTAACCACTCACCCCACGAGATGCGTGTTGTTGCTCATCTCGAGGGGGATACCATTCCTCGACGATTTAAGAAAAGCCCCATGTGCAGGCATCGAGGGGGGGCTCATGCGCACAAAGCACAGGTCCCCCTCATGTGCACTAATCTCGACTGTTAGATCTATTGGACTGTCCATATTCATGGATTTGAAAAAAAAATTATTTCAACAAACACAAACCCATCATTTCCACCTTAATCTACTTGTTCAATATTTCATTCAACTCATCTCCTTCTCCCTATGCATACTCTGTATCTTCTTTTGCACCCACTGAATCATATCTTCACAATCAAGACTTTGCAACCCCGTTTAATTTAATGAGTCTAAACCAATTTGGTTCAATAGGGCTTAACTCACTTACCCCGTATCAGATTCAACAGCTCCAAGATCAATGAGTGGATAAAATAATCGTGGCTGTAAAGGAACACAACCACCACTCATTCCAATCTACCAAGCCAAGCAACCAAAACCCAACCAATCTTCTCAAACTCTCAAATTTATGCACACTTTATTTCTTTATGCTCTTTCTTCTACTTGATTCCATGGCAAAGAATCCACCTTAATACCATAGTCTATTATCATTAAGATAACTTCCTCTTGTTACTTTTCTTCCACTAGAAACTTCAAATGTGGGGAGGTGAAGCTTCACTTCTCTAGAATTCTCATATCTACATCCCAGAATATCACTTCTCCAGAAGAAGGGACAAGACTGTGTTGCTTAAACATCAACCATCAAAATCCCCGATCCCTATAGTGAGATTGAACAAGCAGATGAAAATGGAAATGATGGGTTTTGTGATTGTTGAAATAATTTTTTTTTCAAATCCATGAATCGAAACCGTTCAATATATCTAACGGTCCATATTAGTGCACATGAAAGGGTCCCGTGCTTTGTGCGCATGAGCCCCCCTCGATCCCCTGTGCACAGTGACGGAGTCAGGATTTATGTTGAAAGGGGCCGGAGTAACGAGTCATAGTTAATTAATGATAATATAGTAATTAATTACTTTAATAAAAAATTAATTTGAACGATACATAAATAACTATACAAAACATCAATTGCTAAACAAAACTCCATCTAATCTACGGGAAAGAAAATGAATCCAACAAGCTACTTTGTAGGTGCACAAAAGATAAATATATGGGAGACAAATCAAATTGGTATATAAAATTAATTTCAAATGTAAAATTAAATGTGGACAAAAAAATTGGTTATTGCAATTTGACACCTATCATAAATAGCTAATTAAAGGTTACCCTATCATTGAACATTATTACAGTCTCCCCCCAGGATTAGTAATCAACGTGCATTGACTGTCAAAATGCCCATGTTGATTACCAAAATGTCCTTCAAACAAAAACTCACAGATGAACCTTGAGATACAAACATGTATCTTGAGAAAAAAACTTAATGAATCAAAATTTTCATATATCTCCAGAAAAATCTTATGAATAAAATACAATACTAGATATTGAGATACGAATTCATCGAGAAAATACATTTTTTAAATTTTTTCCGTAAAGAAGGAAAGAGGTTGATGTGGTTGCTGGTTGTTGATGACGATGGTGGAAAAAACAATTAAGTCAAATAAAAAGGGGCGATTGCCGATGTTACAGTAAATAAATAAAGGAAACAAATGAGATAAGATAGAGAAAAATGGGTGGCCATATCTAATAAATAAAAAAATAATAATAATAATAATTTGAAGCAAGGAGCAAGTGCCCCCGTGTGGCTCCATCCCTGCCTGTGCAGTCACCCCTCATAAAGCAAGCAAAAGAAAAACTGTACCTTTCAGTACCCATTCCGTACGGACTGAGCTAATTTCGGGACACTCATTAAATATGGGATTTATGAAATAATTAATAAAAGATAGGTACAGAAATGTACACGAAAAGTACATGATCTACTTCGGGCAGAGACATCACCATCTCATCTCAGACAGACACACACACTCTGTTTTCTTTCTTTTCTCTGTTCTCATTGAAGTTGAATTGACACATTTTCAACTCAAGTGGTTCAACTGTTATGAGTCTCTCTCTCTCATTCGGTTTCTCTTCTCTTCTCTTGTTTTTCTCTGTTTTACGTTTTCTTTGCCAAGAGAGAAACCCCTTTCATTTGTTTCACTCACCGACTCCCATTTCTCTGTTTTTGTGTGGGATTTGCAGTCACTCTGTTTTTTTTTATTCAGAGAGGTTCGGGTGAAAGATGGTGGACAAACCGGAGGTTTTGGAGGCGGTGTTGAAGGAGGCTGTAGATTTGGTACTTTTTGTTTTAATTGTTCGTTGGTGTTGTTGTGTTTTTGGTTTGATTTGTTTTGGAGTTTTTTTTTTTTAATGAATTTTTGGTGTCTGAGGGTTGTTTAGGAGAACATTCCGATCGAGGAGGTTTTTGAGAATCTGAGATGTAGCAGAGAAGGGTTAACAACCCCGTCTACTCAAGAGAGGTTGGCAATCTTTGGGCACAACAAGCTTGGGGAGAAGAAGGTTAAGTGTTATGTTTGGGATCATTTTTTTTTTTTTTTTGCAAATCTGTTTGGGTTATTTATTGATTTTTTGGTTATTGATTGTGTGGGTTTTATTTGGGGTTTCAGGAGAGCAAGTTTTTGAAGTTCTTAAGGTTTTTGTGGAACCCTTTATCATGGGTTATGGAAGCTGCAGCTATCATGACAATCGCCCTTGCAAATGGAGGAGTATGGATTGATTTTCCTCTCCTTTTTTGGCCCAAAGTTTTGTTTTCTAAATATTTGTTGCAATTGTTTTGCAGGGGAAACCACCTGATTAGCAAGATTTTGTTGAGATTATCACACTTCTGGTTATCAATTCGACAATTAGTTTCATTGAGGAGAACAACGCGGGTAATGCAGCAGCTGCTCTCATGGCTCGTCTTGCCCCGAAAGCCAAGGTATCTGAACAGAACATAGGCTGTTGTTAGGGTTCTGTCTTGGAAAATTGCGAACATTTTTGGTTTGACATATAGAATGGAAACTCTTAAGTTTATTCACCAATTTATGTTGATCAACTTAGTTGTGGGCATCGGACATTTTAGTTTGTTCCTCTGATTTTCATACTAGCAAAGACAACTCATGCATCCAACATTTTCTATTTGTGGGTGGGTTATGGATTGTTGATGCTCTTAGCTAGGTTTTTTTTTATGAACTTAACCATGGATACGGAACAGTTGGGTAGTATTTTTCTGATTTATCATATTGGTGTGTCTGAAGATGGAGCAACGTCCACGTAGCAAAACTTTAAGTTGGTTTTGAATTAATTTGACATGTAGGTTCTTCGGGATGGAAAGTGGAACGAGGAAAATGCAGTTGTTCTGGTCCCTGGTGACATAATCAGTATCAAGCTCGGGGATATAGTTCCTGCAGATGCCCGTCTTCTTGAAGGGGATCCGTTAAAAATTGATCAGGTATACACGGACAAATTGTATTTCGCCGCTTAAGATGGAGCTAGTGAATAGAGTCGTATTGTTTTATAAATAGTTAACCCTTTTGGTTGTTTAGTCTGCTCTTACAGGTGAATCATTACCGGTCACAAAAGGCTCCGAAAATGGTGTTTACTCCAGTTCAACATGCAAGCAGGGAGAAATTGAAGCTGTAGTTATTGTGACTGGGGTTCATACATTTTTCGGGAAGGCTGCTCATCTTGTAGATTCTACAAACCAAGTTGGACATTTCCAAAAGGTCAGGACTCGCAATCACATAGGTCATTACCTCCGTGGTGATTTTTGTTATTATTTATTATTTTTTTTATAATTTAGTTACATCTAATTCTGATTTTTGGTCTTAGGTGTTGACGGCCATTGGAAATTTCTGTATATGTTCAATTGCTGTGGGAATGATAATAGAAATTATTGTCATGTACCCTATTCAAGGCCGAAAGTACCGTCCAAGAATTGACAACGTCCTAGTGCTTCTCATTGGGGGAATACCAATTGCCATGCCAACTGTCCTGTCAGTGACAATGGCTATTGGTTCTCATCGCTTGGCTCAGCAGGTTTGTTCCAGTATTTTTTTTTTCAAGAATGCTATGTCTTTAATGATTTTGCATGGAGGATGGTATACATATGACACAATGGGTAATTCATTGATGCAGGGAGCTATCACCAAGAGAATGACAACAATAGAAGAAATGGCTGGAATGGATGTCCTATGTAGTGACAAGACTGGAACTTTGACGCTGAACAAACTCACGGTTGACAAGAATCTCATTGAGGTGATGACTGTAGGTGGTATATTTTCACAACCGAAAGTCACCAAAAAGTCTTGGCCTAACCCATTGCTTGAACTCATCTATTTAGGTTTTCTCGAAAGGGGTAACTCCAGACACTGTTGTTCTAATGGCAGCTTGGGCCTCCCGAACTGAAAATCAAGATGCAATTGACAGTGTCATAGTCGGGATGCTAGCAGATCCAAAGGAGGTAAGTGATGGTGATGATAAGGAAGCATAAGAGTTTTCCTCTGCAAATTGATTGATTATGGATTCTGTCAATCCTATCTGCGTAACCTTTTTTCCCCTGTATTAACACTACCAACAGGCAAGGGCTGGCATTCAAGAGGTCCATTTCCTCCCATTTAGTCCTACCGATAAGCGTACAGCTTTGACTTATATAGACAGTGAAGGCAAAATGCATCGAGTTAGCAAAGGTGCTCCTGAGCAGGTATTTTTCATAAACATTTATATATTTAAGTATTTTGTATGGTCTATGCATGCTTTGCTCTGACTATTATGTCTTGCAGATTCTGAATCTTGCTCACAACAAGTCAGATATAGAGCGAAAAGTTCATGCTGTGATCGATAAGTTTGCTGATCGAGGCCTACATTCACTTGCAGTAGCTTACCAGGTAAATAAGTTTTTATCCTTCAATAACTTCCATTGTTTACTGAATACTAATCTTCAGGGTGTTTTGTCTTGGTATGAAACAGGAAGTTCCAGTTGGAAGGAAAGAAAGTCCCGGATGTCCATGGCAGTTCATTGGTCTTATGCCTCTCTTTGATCCACCTCGCCATGACAGTGCTGAAACTATAAAGAGGGCCCTGAACCTTGGGGTAAATGTTAAAATGATCACAGGTGTGTGTCTTGTGATATAGCATCATCTTGTTCAGTTTACATATGTGACATTCCTTGTTTTGAATGGGTTTGTAAATGAGATATGAGCCTCAATTACATATTGATCTATTCAGAAGGTTTCTGAAATCACAAGTGTTGAAATCTCCTAGAAACCTTCAATTACATAGTGGACCATATTATGCTTCATACATGGAGTAAGGATGGTTTTCATTATGTCTTATTGATTTTGCAAGTATTCTATAATCACTTGGCGCAGTGTCATCATTTTCTCATATCTCTGTTTCACGATATAAAATTATGTTCTTCCCACCCTCCCAACCCCAACCCTGAATGGGTAATTCAGTCTCTAGTGTTTTATTCATGTGCCAATAACGCTTTCAACTTCAATCAGGTGATCAATTGGCAATAGGAAAGGAAACTGGACGCCGTCTTGGGATGGGAACCAACATGTATCCCTCATCCGCTTTATTAGGCCAGGCCAAGGATGAGTCAATCGCAGCCCTGCCAGTTGATGAACTTATAGAGAAAGCAGATGGTTTTGCTGGCGTTTTCCCTGGTATGGTTCTGATATCATGCTATAGCTAGGTTCTCGTGTCCATGAGAGGGAGGCTGGTAGTTGCTGCTAGGTGCTTTTGCATGGAACTTGCTTCTTCTTCTTTTGACTGGTTGTTTGGTTTTGCTTCAGAGCACAAACATGAAATCGTTAAGCGCTTGCAAGCTAGGAAACATATATGTGGAATGACAGGTGATGGAGTTAATGATTCTCCTACTCTTAAGAAGGCTGACATTGGAATAGTTGTTGCTAATGCAACGGATGCAGCTCGCAGTGCTTCTGACATTGTTTTGACAGAACCCGGTCTTAGTGTCATCATAAGTGTTGTATTGACCAGTCGAGCCATCTTTCAGAGGATGAAAAATTATACGGTAAAATGTGCCTGGAAACATCTGATTGAGTTTGGGTTATAGATTACTTAATAACCATTTAATAAAACTGGCTCTTGCCTGATGTAGAACAGTTATTGATATGTATGCATTTTTGCATTTTGTAGATCTATGGAGTTTCTATCACAATCCGTATTGTGGTAAGCTATCTGCTATCTTTTGGGTTTAATAAGAATAAGGAAAATAGGTTGTTGGGTAATTAGGTTAGGTGATGCTAAGACAAGGCCTGGAATGCATTCCAACTTGTATTTCCATTTTTCAATTTATAGTGAGAATTTTTTTTTTCGTCCACATTTAGAAGGTGGGGAACCTTTAGACAACTAGCTCATTAAAAATGACATAGTTTTACAGACTAGAGCTTGTTTGTTTTCTGAATTGTTTGACCTATTCCTTTGTCAACTTCTATAACTTGTGCCAATGGAGTACCAGCTCAGTGGTATGCCCTGTGGCGGATGGAATCACAGGTTCAGTGTTCTAACCCTGTCGGTGGCATTTGGGGTGGGAGGGGTAACTTGTAGTAAAAAGTAATAAATAAATAATACTCATTTCACATTGATCATGTAGATTCTGCACAAGCAAATCCAAGTCCTTTAGAGCCTGAACTAATTATTGTATCCATGCCTCCTTTCCTCAGTCGTTTTATTCAAAAAAATTCTAATTGTTTGTGCTTTTTACCCGCTTCTTAATTTCTTTGAACAGCTCGATTTCATGCTGCTTGCTCTCATATGGAAGTTTGACTTTCCACCCTTCATGGTGCTGATCATTGCTATCCTAAATGATGGTTGGTTTTCTTTATCCTTTTTTTTCCCTAGTTTAAAATTGTTCTATCTTGTTTTCATCTTTTTCCAATCAGTTTGCTTAACAGGCTAAAGGATGCTTCTAGTTGGTCTGTTAGCCAGTTTACTTTTTCCTACATATTCAAGTTCCATTTTCTTCAAACGTCTCTCATCATAGTGCAAAACTGATTCAGCTCAATATTTCAGGTACCATAATGACAATATCAAAAGATAGAGTAAAGCCTTCTCCTCTACCAGATAGCTTCCAGCTATCTGAGATATTTGCAACTGGTGTCATTCTTGGTAGTTACTTGGCAGTGATGACAGTCATATTCTTTTGGGCAGCATACAAGACAGATTTCTTTCCGGTACGAAGCTTCTTTTCGGGTTTTTTTTCCTCTGGGAACTGTGAATTTATATTTATCCCAGCATTACTGTGCCTATTAGTGTTCAATTTGATCATAAAAAAATCTCCATCTATTGAAGAGTATATGTGAGTACTCTGATGTATATTTGGAAGCCATTTTTAGTTTGTCAATGGTGAATATAATTTACCACACTCTCAGTTGTTCTGATTAGCTTTCTTCTCTTGCTTCATAAATTTTCAGCGTATATTCAAAGTTTCGAGCCTGCAAAAAACAGCTCGAGATGATTATAGAAGGCTTGCATCAGCAGTATACCTGCAAGTAAGCACAATCAGCCAAGCCCTCATCTTTGTGACACGATCACGTAGTTGGTCTTTTCGTGAGTGTTCTGGTTTTTTGCTTGTGGTGGCTTTCTTGGTTGCACAGTTGGTGAGTAATCTGTATCAGGCAAATTTGCTTCCTTTCTATTTTTTCTTTTCTTAGGCTTACCGACTTTTTCATGTGCAGATTGCTACTCTTATTGCAGTCTATGCTGATTGGGATTTTGCTGCAATTGAAGGGATCGGATGGGGATGGCCAGGTGTTATTTGGCTTTATAACATAATATTCTACATCCCGCTCGATATAATAAAATTTGCAATCCGTTAGGCACTGAGTGGAAAGGTTTGGGATCTTGTTATTGAACAAAGGGTATGAATTAAACATGTTCTCTGTTACTGTTTCAACTAGAGGAAAGCAAAACCAGACTGAACTCTTTTTTCTTTTTCTTTTTCTTTTTTTGCAGACAGCATTCACGAGGCAGAAGGATTTTGGGAAAGAAGCACGGGAACTTAAGTGGGCACATGCTCAGAGGACCCTTCATGGATTGCACCCACCTGACACCAAAATGTTCAGTGAGCAGACAACTTTCACAGATCTAAATCAAATGGCTGAAAGGGCCAAAAGGCGGACTGAGATTGCAAGGTATGCACCATTTACAATTGTTATATTATCAGTTATAAAATTTTATAACATCCAAAGATTGTTCATCTTTCTAAGCATGTTGTACCTTCTTTTCGTTATATATTTTCCAAGTTACTATTTCATATGTTATTGAATCGGTGATTAATCCCCGATTAATCTCTTCTCGCTGGTAGAGCATTACGATTTTTTAATTAATTATTTGAATAATCCCTTGGCTGAGTAATCGTCATTTTTGGCTGGTTTACAGATTAATTGCTTTCAAAATTCAACGATTAATTGGTCTTGGCAATGTCTCATAAATAAATAAAAAATAAGGTTTTATTTTATTTATTTATTTCCTTAACCTCATCAATACATACCCATAGAGTTTGTGAAGAGGCTAAAGAGAAAGAAAGATGAATATAATATATTTAAAGTCATGTTCAGAGCGGAGTCATGTTGTTCCAGAAAGCTCCTCAATAGAGAATGTTTGTGCAATATGTTTAAAGTCAGCAATATACCTTACCTCATAGTAGAAAAATCAAAATGCCCTTCTAGGAGTATTGAGAATATTCTGATTGATTGTGTGATTAGGAACTAGAATATTTGTATTGGGAAGGTTACTTATTGAGTCAAGATTGTATAATAGTTTTAAGGAAGTTAGCAGATTATATTGTGAATATTCTCACAATATTCTCTTGATTAGTTTGTATATAAACAGGAGAATGGAATGAGAAACGCAAAAGGCAATACACACAAAATCAATTCTTTTGTGTCTGGTATTCTATCATGGTATCAGAGCCTATCATGAGAGTATCATAAAGGAAGGAAAGGTACCTTTGTACGATTGGATCTTCCTCTAACTAGGCCTTGTAATCTCGGAGTGCAGTTTCAAAGAGCATCAAGGATCTCTTTGATTAAAAAGGAACGAAGAAGAAGGAAGGATCGAACATCTGGCCTGACTCAAATCTGATCGAACCTCGAACCTGATCGAACCTCTGGCCTGATCGAATAAGAAGGAACGAAGAAGAAGAAGAAGGATCGGCTGATCGAACCCCTGATAGTACCAAATCTAACCTCTGACCGGACCTCCCCGATAATCTAAATAAGATCTTGCCGATTGCATATCTGAAGCAGACAGATCTTGATCTAAAGAAGAACAACGAGAAGGGACAGAAAGATTCCAAACGCCATCATCCTGATCCTGGTCTTCTTCCTGTTTCAACAAGGTCTCAAGCAACATTGGAACTAAAGATGGTAGAGCCTTCTCTGTGAGGTAGAATGGGAAGAAGCAGAGTCACCAGCTTCATCTCCTTCAAACTCTTGAAGTTCAATCTCTTCATCACAGATAGTGCTCCAGAACTCAATTGCTTGGAATGCAACAGGTTCTTGATCTTCTTTTACTACCTTTGATGTTAGCTCAAACAATGTTTGCATATAAGGCTCAAGCACATCATAATACATAGACGAGATTGCAACGAGACATTCAAAAGGCGCTTGCCTAATTTCTGGCTCTTTGGAAATAGCAGTCTCACAGATCTTGATTGCAGATTCGATTTGGAGGTGTCTCTCGTGAAAGAGAGAGAGTGAACAAGAACAGAGAGAAGGGACGAGTTCTCTGCTGCGTGGACGAGTTTTATCCCTTTATAATCTCAACTCCATTGGCGGTAGTAGCTCCTGCTGCTGCAGTTGAAGAAGCGTTCTGAATTGAATTTATTGTTTTGGTAGCAGTAGCAGAAGGTGTAGGTATTTGAAGGTGTACGTGTTTGAATCCACTCTTTCTCTTCGGCACCACTCCCTCTGCTTCATAAACACCGATCATGGCTGGCGGTGCCAACGTTGCTCAGACAGGTTCTTCTAGGGCAGGAGTGACTGAGACAGATGCATCTCCACTGCCCGGGCTGAATACCACTCAGTAGCAGACACTTCTCCAAATGTTGGGCGAGTCAAAATCCACAACGACCGATAAGATGCTTGGTAAGCCTTGGATTATTGACACATGAGCTTCGAATCACATGACTGGCACGATCGAGGATCTCAGTGACTTAAGGGCGATTGCTCAATGTCCCATGGGATTGCCAGATGGGAGTAGCGCTATCGCCACTAAAGAGGAGACGGTCCTTCTTGACAGAAATTTCTGTTTGCAAAATGTTCTTTATGTGCCAGGGCTAACTTGCAATTTAATTTTTGTGTTGCAATTGACTGATCACTGTAACCGTTTTGTCCAATTCACTAATGATCTGTGTGTTATACATGACCGCACTTCGAGGATGTTGATTGGTGCGGGTGAACGACGAAATGGACTCTATTACTTCTGGGGGCTGCCATAGGTTCACGCAATAAAGGCCAATAGTGTGGTGTCTCTTGATCTATGGCACCAGCGACTGGGTCATTCATCTCTACAAGTAACAAAGTTAGTTCCCGAAGTAAGTTTTAGTGAAACGAAAAATCGCTTGAATAAAAACTGTGATGTCTGCCAGAGGGCAAAGCAAAGTAGAGATAAGTTTCCTGTTAGTGAACATAAAGCTTCGACTATTTTTGAACTTATTCACACTGATTATGGTGACCTTATAGAACAACTTCTTCTTGTGGTGTTTCTTATTTTTTGACCATTATAAATGATTTTTCCTGTGCTGTATGGATTTATTTACTTGTTGATAAGAAAGAAGTCTCTCATACTCTTCAAATGTTTTTCTCGATGGTTAAGAGACAATTTGATAAAGAAGTAAAAATTTTGAGGAGTGATAACGACACTGAATTCACTTGCCAGCGACAATATTTTCTTGATCATGGGATTGTTTTTCAAACGACCTGTGTGGGAACACCTCAACAAAATGGGCGGGTTGAACGGAAACACCAACATATTTTGAACGTAGCTCGGGCGCTGCGTTTTCAGGGCTCTCTTCCTATTGAGTTTTGGAGAGAATGTGTGTTGACGGCTGGATCCTTGATAAATAGGACTCCCTCCTTGGTCTTGAATGGCATGGGAAAACACCTTATAGTGTCTTGTATGGCAGCACACCCACTTACGATCACTTGCGCAATTTGGGGTCCTTGTGTTATGCGCATGTGCAGACGGGGGATAAGTTTGCCAATAGAAGTCAAAGGTGTGTCTTTGTTGGGTACCCTTATGGAAAAAAGGGGTGGCGTTTGTATGACTTGGAGAAACGAGATTTCTTTGTTTCTCGTAATGTTGTATTCTCGGAAGGAGTTTTTCCCTTTGCAGATAATTTTAATTTAGATCACGATGGTCTGCTTAATATCGAGGCGGTTCAAGAGGACTTTGAGGAGACATCTACGCCTGTTTTGAGGGGGGGTGCCGATGAGTTTGTACAGTCGGATAGGGCTGCTGGGCAGTCGGCATGTGCCGAGGAGTTTGTTCAGCCAAATAGGGCTGCTAGGCAGTCGGTGTGTGCCGAGGATGGGGCAAATGTTGGTGCCGAGGTGTTTGTACAGCCGGATGAGGCTGCTGGACAGCTGGTTTGTGTAAACCAGGAGGACAACCGGGATGCAAGTCAGGAAGATGTGTTGGGCAGGGGTCAATGCAGAAGGCAAGCCTCGATACGACTCTGTGATTATGTTACTCATACCATTTGGAAAATGAGTCCATCCATACCACCTTCACCCGTACCACAACATTCCTCAGGTACACCCTATCCTATAGCACATTATGTGAATTGTGATAATTTTTCTATGCGACATAGACATTTTCTTGCAACCTTGACAGCAAATCGGGAACCTGTGTGCTATTCTGAGGCCATGAAAGACAGCTGCTGGAGGGATGCCATGCGACGAGAAATTGAGGCTATTGAGATTAATGAAACCTCGGTTGTAACAGAATTGCCACCAAGAAAGAAAGTTCTCTGATGCAAGTGGGTATACAAGATCAAGTATAACTCTGATGGTACCATTGAGCGATTGAAGGCTCGGCTGGTTATTCTTGGGAATCATCAAATTGAAGGAGTTGATTATACAGAGACATTTGCTCCAGTAGCTAAGATGGTTACAGTAAGGGTCTTTCTTGCCGTTGCGGCTGCCATGAATTGGGAAGTCCATCAGATGGATGTTCATAATGCATTTCTACATATTGACCTTACGGAGGAGGTATACATGAAATTACCACCCGGTTTTCAGGTGGGAATTTCCGGGAAGGTGTGCAAGCTTAGGAAATCATTATATGGGCTAAAGCAGGCACCCCGATGTTGGTTTGCTAAACTGTCAATTGCTTTGAAGAATTATGGTTTTCAGCAATCTTATTCAGATTATTCTTTGTTTACTCTACAAAGAGGTGCGGTTCAGCTCAGTGTTCTTGTCTATGTCGACGACTTTATCATCTCTGGGCGTAATCCGGGGGATATACAGAAATTCAAGGGTTACCTCAGTGTTTGTTTCCACATGAAAGATCTGAGTCCTTTAAAGTATTTCTTGGGGGTCGAAGTGGCACGCGAACTAGATGGGTTTGTGCTTTGTCAATGCAAATACGCGCTTGATATCATTTCTGAGGTCGGATTGCTAGGGGCAAGGCCCGCGGCGGTGCCATTGGAACAGAATCATCGACTCGCCTTGTCCAAGAGTCCAGAGCTCGCTGACCCGGAGCCTTACCGTCGCTTGGTGGGACTACTAATTTATTTGTGTTTCACTCAACCCGAATTATCTTATAGTGTTCATGTTTTATCTCAATTTATGCAACATCCTCAGGCGGACCAATGGGAAGCTGTTTTGCGAGTGGTTCGGTACTTAAAAGGTAATCCGGGTTAAGGTATACATTTGGGTAGTAAGTGTGACATGCAGTTACATGGGTGGTGTGAGGCTGACTGGGCCGGATGCCCTTTGACTCGGAGGTCCCTCACTGGTTGGTTGGTGTTCCTTGGGAACTCGCCGGTATCTTGGAAGACGAAGAAGCAACATATAGTATCTCGCTCCTCCGCAGAAGCTGAATACCGGTCTATGGCTATGACTACATGTGAGTTGAAATGGCTTAAAGTTATTTTAGCTAGCCTCGAGATGCCTCACACACGTCCTATGTCTCTTCATTGTGATAGTCAGGCGGCTCTCCATATATCTCAAAATCCCGTATTTCATGAACGGACAAAACATATTGAGGTCGATTGTCACTTTGTCTGTGATGACATTGTTACTGGACATATCAATCCCACATTTGTCCCGTCCAATGAGAAACTCGCTGACATTTTCACAAAAGCAATGGGCAAACGACAATATGAGTATCTACTTCACAAGTTGGGCATACGGGATCTCCATGCACCAACTTGAGGGGGGGTATTGAGAATATATTAAGAATATTCTGATTGATTGTATGATTAAGAACCAGAATATTTGTATTAGGAATGTTACTTATTGAGTCAAGATTGTATAATAGTTTTAAGGAAGTTAGCATATTATATTGTGAATATCCTCACAATATTCTCTAGATTAGTTTGTATATAAATAGGAGAATGGAATGAGAAAGGCAGAAGGCAATACACACAAAATCAATTCTTTTGTTTCTGGTATTCTATCAAGGAGAAAAGTTACCTTGGCTTTACATGTTCATATAAGTCTGCGTCTTTTTAGCTTGGTGGTTTTGTGTTTTGATATTTGTTCTTATAGTGATATGCACTGTTGCCCAGTGAAAACATTGTGCTGAATTTCATCCCATTTTATTGAAGTATTACACCAGCTAAACAAAGAGATAGAAGTACTAATTCTTGAAACAAAAATGGACTTATTAACCAGGTATAGGGTCCAAATTTGTGATTAGGCACACTTTATTTTTCAGCTAGCATATGGGATGCAAGGCTTATAAGCCACCCAAAGCAGCATGACAGAGAGAAGGCTGGAGACCAAGCGCCTTCATGTTCTGTGCCTTCAGTAATATGGATTCAACGCTTGCATCCTGTGTTTCTCGATCTTCTTCTCCAGTTCATCTTTCTTGACCACAACAATTCTATCGAATTCTTGACCCTATTTGATCAGCAAGACTGTTGGCATAGTCTCTATTCCATACTGTTGAGCCACTTCCTATTGCACATTATTGAAGCACAGTTATAATAACTGTTCTATTGCTTACTGGTGTGTTTCTTTATAACTACCTAGCCCATGTTCTATGTAACTGGTGCCCATGTTTCTGTGATATATTGTTGTAACTGCTCTGGGTGTTTATGCTATATAAACCCCATGCAATGTGTTTAATGATATGCAATAATCAAAAGCAATTACTTCTCTCAAAACTGTCATGGTATCAGAGCAATAACGACTCCAGCGAGTTCCTTTTTGTCTCTCTTCTCTTGATCCATAACCCCTCTTGATAATATTCTGCATCATGGCCGAAAACCCAACCAACAACACCAATGTTTCTCTCATTTCTTCTACTCCTTGCTTTGATGGAATTATCGCCATTAATGCCACTGCCCAACTACCTATCAAATTGAACAGCAACAACTTTCCCTCCTGGAAAGCACAATTTGATGCCCTACTATATGGTTATAACCTCATGGGATTTCTTGATGGGAATAAGACATGCCCATCCAAGGAAATTATTGCCGAAGATGGAACATCTATGTCAAATTCAGATTTTGCTATTTGGACTAGGCAAGATAAATTGCTGCTTCATGCAGTCCTTGCATCTCTTTCAGAAGGCGTTGTGCCTTTGATTGCTGCTGCTACTTCTTCCCGTGATGCTTGGGTAAAGCTCCACAAGCTTTATGCTAACAAATCCAGATCACGGGTAATGAATCTCAAGGAGAAACTTACCAACATCACTTGCAATACCAGTTCTGTTGCAGAGTATCTTCAAACCATCAAAGGAATTGTTGATGAGCTAGCTCTCATTGATACTCATTTAAGTGATGATGATCTGACTATTTTTGCTCTCAATGGCCTTGGCAGCAGCTTTAAGGAGATTTCTGCTGCAATAAGAGCCCGAGACACTCCTGTTTCGTTTGAAGAACTTCATGACAAGCTGGTAGAACATGAAGCTTTCTTGAAAAGAGAAGAGTCACGTGGTGGCTTAAGTGTAACTGTGAACAGTACTCGTACAAGTTTTGGCAACCATCAATCTTGATATGGCAATGGGCAGAATGGCACTGGACAAAGTAATACTGGGAAGAGGTTCTTTAACAACCGAAATCACCAAGGAAGGAAGTTTAACAATAATGGTAACAATCAGTCTCAATCCAATGTTGTTTGTCAATTTTGTCAAAAAAAGGCCACACTGCTAGACAATGCTATACAGCCAAGAGGCTCATGTAACAACAGCCAGAGGTTCATCAAACCTCTCTTGGGCACTCGTCTTCTTCAAACTGGATTGTGGACTCTGGCGCCTCTCATCATGTTACTGGGGATCTAACTAATCTTCCTCACCACCAGCCTTATGAAGGTCCTGATGACATTCTCTTGGGTGATGGTTCAGGCCTCAACATTACTCACACTGGTTCTTCTACACTCCCTACTACTTCTAAGTCTTTTTGTTTGGCTAATGTGTTATGTGTTCCTTCAATTAAACAAAACTTAATTTCTGTTTCTAAGTTTTGTAAAACCAACAATGCTTCTATTGAGTTTTTCCCTTCTTCTTTTGTTGTCAAGGATCTCAAAACGGGGGCGCATCTCACTCAAGGGCGGAGCAAGAATGATGTGTATGAGTGGCCTTGGCCTAACAAGAGAAATACAGTGGATACCTCTCCAAAACAAGCATGTGTTAGTGTCAAGACATCACTTGCCAATTGGCATCATCGTTTAGGACATCCATCATCTCGTACTTTTCAGTTTTTAATTCGCAAACATAATCTTCCAATTCATCCTACTGAGTCATTCCACACTTTCTTTTGTGAGTCATGTTTATGTAATAAAAGCCATAGATTGCCTTTTGGAGTTTCTGCACTTCAAAGTCGTGGTCCTCTTGATTTAGTTTATTTTGATGTATGGGGACCTTCCCCGGTTGTATCCATTGATGGTTTTCGGTACTATCTTATTTTCATTGATTATTTTACGAAATATGTTTGGTTATTTCCTATGGCTTACAAGTCTGATGTTTACACAATTTTTCCCAAGTACAAGTCTATGGTTGAAAAATATTTTAAAACATCATTGATCACTCTTTTCACCGATGGGGGTACCGAATATAAAAGTCTTAAATCCTACTTTGTCTCACAAGGTATTCAACATCAAGTATCTCCCCCTTACACACCTGAACATGTAGGCTCTGCTGAAAGGAAACATCGTCATGTTGTTGAGACAGGGTTGGCCATGCTCCACAAAGCTTCTCTTCCTTTAAAATATTGGTCTCATGCTTTCCTTGCTGCTGCCTACCTAATAAATCGTTTGCCCACTCCAGTTCTTCACCATCAGACACCTTTTGAGTCACTCTTTCACCAAATGCCAAACTATGATAAGTTACGAGCCTTTGGATGCTTATGTTTTCCTTGGTTGCGTCCTTATTCTGACCATAAACTTGATAAACGCTCCAAACCTTGTGTCTTTATAGGATATTCAAACACTCACAATGCTTATAAGTGTTTAGACTTGACTTCCAACCGTGTTTACATCTCTCGTCATGTCAAATTCATTGAACATCAGTTTCCTCTTGCCTCAACCAATTTGCCTAAAGATCTGGCCAAAACTGTCTCCACTTGGTCTTCATGTTCCCCTGCTCTTGCTGCTATCCAACCTTCTTATTTTGTGGTTCCTACTTCCTCTAATTTTCTGCCGCAACAAACACCTTCTTGCACTAACACACGGCCTGATCAGAATTTGCTCTCATCACCTTCTCTTGCTGGCTCAAGTCCATCTCCTACTACTTCAACTCCTCTCTCGGTGTGTGATGCTACTCCAAGGTATGATTTCTCTCCTCCCTCTCCCCCTTTATCTTCTGACTCCTCTCATACTTCATCTCCATCTTTGTCCTTGTCACCACCTACCCATACACAAGAGTCTGATCCTGTACCCGAGCCTTCTCCTCGAATTGTAACTCGTTCTCAAAATAATATCCATCGTCCTAAACAATTTCCTGACTTTAAAACAAACTTTCATGTAACAAAACATCCACTTCCTACATCCCTTGAACCTTCTACTGCCTCTCAAGCTCTTGCAGATCCCAAATGGTGTGCTGCCATGGATGCTGAGCTTGCAGCTCTAGCTCAAAATCGTACATGGGTTCTTGTACCTCCTCCTTCCAACCATAACATTGTGGGGTGTAAATGGGTGTTTCGTATCAAAAGAAATCCAGATGGTTCCATTTCCAGGTACAAAGCTCGTTTAGTTGCTAAAGGCTTCCACCAACGTCCAGAGGTTGATTATCATGACACCTTTAGCCCCGTTATCAAGCCAACCACCATTCGAGTTGTTCTATCCATTGCCTTGAGTAACGGTTAGCCTATTTCACAGCTTGATGTAAATAATGTTTTTCTGCATGGCAATTTAACTGAGGCTGTTTACATGGCTCAACCACCTGGGTATGTTGATCAGGATAATCCATCATATGTTTGCCGCTTGCAAAAGGCTCTTTACGGTTTGAAACAAGCTCCTCGAGCTTGGTACATGGAGTTAAAGACATTTCTTCTCCACTTTGGGTTTATCAATTCTAAATCTGATTCTTCATTATTCATCTATCAATGTCGATCAGTCACCATTTATTTCCTAGTGTATGTGGATGATTTACTTGTTACAGGAAATTGTTCTCAGTCCATTCGGCAGTTTGTTGATGCCCTTGCTGATCGATTTTCTCTAAAGGATCTTGGTTCCTTGAGCTACTTCTTGGGTATTGAAGCCATTTCTAATTCTGATGGCATAGTTTTATCTCAACATAAGTATGTTCGTGACTTATTGGCAAAGTTTCATTTGGACGGCATAAATGCATCTTCCACCCCAATGTCTTCATCTGGCCATTTAACTCTCAATGATGGTTCTCCTCCAACTAATGCCACTCATTTTCGAAGCTTGATTGGTGCACTTCAATATCTCCAGCTCACTCGTCCATACATTGCATTCGCTGTCAACAAGCTTGCTCAATTCATGCATGCCCCGACTCAAACTCACTGGACTGCAGCTAAGAGGTTGCTTCGTTACCTCAAACATACCATACATCTTGGTCTCACTTTCCGACGTCAACAACCTCTCCATCTTCAAGCTTATTCCGATGCTGATTGGGCTGGTGACCAGGACTCTTACAAGTCTACTACTGCCTTTGTTCTTTTTCTTGGTGGCAATCCAATTTCATGGTGTTCAAAGAAACAGAGGACGGTTGCTCGTTCTTCAACAGAGGCTGAGTATTGTGCTGTCGCTTCTACCGCTGCTGAAGTCACTTGGGTTTCTCATCTTCTTGCTGAGCTTGGTGTCACTCTTCGACAATGTCCTACCATATTTTGTGATAATTTGAGTGCCACATATTTGTGTGTTAATCCGCTCTTCCACAGTCGAATGAAGCATGTTGCTTTGGATTATCACTTTGTTAGGGAAAAGGTTGTTGATGGGTCTCTTAAAGTTTCTCACGTTAATACTCACTCCCAGCTGGCAGATGTTCTTACTAAACCCCTCTCCAAAAGTAGGTTCATTTTTCTTCGATCCAAGATTGGCATTTCAGATGGAATTGCCATCTTGCGGGGGCGTATTCAAGCACAGTTATAATAACTGTTCTATTGCTTACTGGTGTGTTTCTTTATAACTACCTAGCCCATGTTCTATGTAACTGATGCCCATGTTTCTGTGATATATTGTTGTAACTGCTCTGGGTGTTTATGCTATATAAACCCCATGCAATGTGTTTAATGATATGCAATAATCAAAAGCAATTACTTCTCTCAAAACTGTCACACATGTATCACCATTGTCATTCAAGATCAAGCAATTATGTAATTAGGTGTTATGTTTATCAGTTGAAAAGAAAATGAAAGAGGAGAATGAAATGCGTACCATGCACTCATCAACGTCAATCTTGACAAAGACGACGTCTGAGAATCTGGCCGCCAGGTCCATGACAGCTGGCTCCAAGAATTTACAGGGGCCACACCATTTCGCGGTGAAATCAATCACCATCTTCACCAAAATAGAGAAAAAATCAACATCCTCAAACATAGAAACAGTCTAACTTTACTGCAAAAATGAAAGAGGGAATAGAGAAACATACCAGTTGAGTGGATCCTCTGTAGTTGACGAAGTGTTTCGTCCATTCACTATTTGTGTGGAATGCATGAATTTTGGACTCCGTGGGGAAACCATAGGAAGGAGAAGAAGAATATGGGAAAGATGATGAATAAGAGGAGGTG
The DNA here is from genome assembly GCA_003290165.1 of Berberis thunbergii. Taxonomy (NCBI): domain Eukaryota; kingdom Viridiplantae; phylum Streptophyta; class Magnoliopsida; order Ranunculales; family Berberidaceae; genus Berberis; species Berberis thunbergii. Next base: position 438,181 of record QNQO01007335.1, on the reverse strand, counting down.
TATCCAAATGGATTCATTTTTCTTCTCCTCTAGCTTATATTGTTTTTTCACTACAATAATAGTATAGAACTGAAAGCTTTCAAAACTTGATCTCTTTTTAATGCCATTGGAAGGAGTTTTATACAAAGAAAGAGAGCATTTTTTTATGGTTATGGGTGGGCACTAGATTCCTTTAGTGCATGGGTGGGAGGATTTGATGTGACTTGCCTTCTCATTTAATTGGTCATAGGTGCATCCAGTGCGATTTTTGCATCATTTACCTAAGAGTGAGGCTGGGGAATTAGGATGATGTGACATCGTTAGAGGAATTTTTTACAACATCAAGATACACAAAATCTTTAGAGATTAAATCAGTCTTTTGAGATGACATCATGTCACCTTGGTTACAAAATATAGTTCCAAAAACATGGTTCCTAACATTTTTTATTTAAAAAAATGACAACTTTTTAGCATCAAATTGGCTCCCTTCATTATCTAGAAACTATTTTATTTATTAAAATAAAAAATAATAAAATAATAATAAATTATAAATAAAAATAAAAATAAAATAATAAAAAAACACCCTTCTCTAATACTTAGTAAGCTAAAAAACAAACTACGATCACTTGCATTGCACCATGTGTCGTGCACAGAAAAAAAAATTTACTTCAGATTGAACCCAATCATGCATAGTTCTATAAAAACCAGTTTTACTTGCTTAACCTAGTGGAAGAAACAAAATCGGACTGGCACAACTATAGCGCCCACTACTTACGTGTGGTTAGTGGCAATTCAAAGCTATTATCAACCGTCCAATCCAGCTAAAAATTAAAAGTTCCGCGTATATCTTCCTCAAAATATGTCTATAAATAAAATGTTGTTTTCAGCTGACATTTTTTAGAATCTATTTTCATATGGTCCCAAGCATGGCTTCCTTCCTCACATCAACTCCTTCCCTTTTATCCCCACCACTTGTATAAGGTTTTCACCAAATGTCCAAAGGGGGACTAGTTCCACTAGCAAAAAAACAAGTTATTCTTCTTTTGTACTGTGTTTTTTTTTTTTTGGAGAGAAAGCTCTGTTTTTCGTTGCCATAAATTTTGTCTATAATATTCATACAAGATTGACAGAAGTGAAATGCTTCACGCATCATATCCTCACATAGCAAATACAAAGTAGAATTCCATTCGCAGCATTTCCATGCCATATTCTAAGTTTATGATGGTCGACGTTGGAGTAAATACATCACAACCTCTACATTTAAACAATGTAATGTGCGTTAATTCCTGTTTTCAAAACCTTCAAGAAACCCATTAGTACTTAATCTCATCCAAACTAATTCCATTCACAGCACTTCCATGACATATTCAAGGTTTTGATGCCACCTTGGAATATACATCACGACCACTACATTTAAACAACGGGCTTTAGTTCCATCTTGTTTTTATAACATTTTACAAACCCTTGATGCAAACGTAATCTCATTCAAACTAATCCCATTTGTCGCACTTCCATGTCATATATTCTCAGTTCATGATGGCATGCACCTTGGAGTATACATTACAACCTCAGCATTTAAACAAACCCTTCGTCCCTGTTTTACCTTTTAGAAACTTGTCAATGCATAACTCGATCTCACTCAAATATGAATTAGTTTTAGGGTATCTCAAGCAGTGACAGAGCCAGAATTTTTGTTGGGGGGGGGGGGGGGGGGAGTGATGTCATAATTAATTAAATATAATATAAAACTTGTTACTTTAACATGAACTTTTTTTAAAAAATACAGCAAAAAATGGAGTACAACAAAGACAGTCATTGAAGATGATTACTACTATATTCATTGAAGATTATTACTACTTCTAGAAACACAATACAAGAGAATGGTTTGAATCATTGATTACTACTATATGAAGAAAATGAGGAGATTAGGTTGCTTACAAATTTTTTGTGGAGATGACCAACGCAGTGATTAATGAAGGCACCTGGTACCTAAAAAAAGGAATAAGGTGGTTTGGACCCTGTTGGATCTTGTGAAGATGAGCTCAAATAACTCAATAGTTATAAATATTTGAAGATGATGAAATATGGGGGTTTCCCTCATCTTATCCAATCGATGGAGTGTGAAGAAGAAACTGTGAATTTTGGTTTCTTGAAGAGATTTGAGGGATTTAACCTATATCTCTACTCAAAAGTCAGTGGGGAAAAGTGCCCCCATGTGAATATGTGCGTGATCTCAAGTATAAACTAGATTGTCCCTGTTTGAGAGAGGGTTGTTGGATTACACTCTTTAATCCGTTTTAATGAGGGTTGTTTATGACTTTTTTAGATCACGTGATGAGCACATGCACGAGTTAAGAGTTGATTGAGTCAACTAATGGTGAAGGATGAATATCAAATTAAATTTATATTTATATAAAAAAAGGACTAAAGTCATTGATTGTATTAAACATCAAGCAACTATGGTTCTTTAGCATTTGGTTTGGCTTAATAAGCTAAAGCGCATCCATGATAATGCCTTTTTTTGGACTTTGGAGACTCAAAAAACAAACCACAGTATGCCAATAGCATGGAGACTTTGGTGGTTTGGATCTTATACAATTGTAGATCCCATCGAGTCTGAGCAAGGGACTATTTGAAATAGCGCCTATAGTTGGGGGCTCTTTCAAATAACACTTAGCTTTACAGCTAGCCGCATACTTGAGAGGGTGTCAGCTTGAATATGAATTAGGAAACTCTTCTTTTACATGCATTATATATCTATTTCTCCTTGCGGCTAAGAAGACAAACACCATATTCTATTATCCAATTAAAAAAACAATAGAAATCAATCCATCACTGATTACGCCCAAACAGTACACGTGGTCAATTGCAGTAAAGAATGAGGTGTCGATCCCACGAGGAAAAACGATCTACAAAATAAGGTTAAGGAAAACAAACTATGCGAAACTAAAGTTAATAAATTCTAACAAATTTAAAGTACGAAATTTAATTTAATTTAATGAAAATTAAGTTTGGAAAAATCACAAGGTTTCAAGAATCCCTCCTAGACTTCACGCGCCAACTATTATTGATTCGCTATGATGACTCAACTACGTGTTTCACATCCCAAACGACATAATCGAAAAAATAATATTTTAATCATTAATATACCCTAATGTAAATGAATTTAAGATTTCACTTTTATTGAAAAAAAAAACACAAAGGTTTGTCATATGTGATATCCTAAACTTACGATATATCCGGAGACAATACCGTAATAAATGACGATCACATATAACTAACCTACCGGAATCAATTAATTCTTAAACATTCCACACATAAGAAAAACGTGACTAAGCTTATATGGAGAAGAAAAGATAATCACCGGAATAAAAAAAATCTACGAAGAAATCTATGGTATCCTTCTCACTGAAATAGCATAAATTTCTATATTAAATAAAAGTGATAATCATTAAACATCATTATTCATCGTGAAAACTTAAAGCGAATCAAATGCTAATTTAGTGCGTTACATCTAGGAGTTCACCTCTTCACCTTGCATAGGGTTTAGTGACTCATGGCGAAGGTGAGAACAACAACAACGGCGTGGAGCTTTATCGGCATGGCGGCGCGTGGCAAATCAGTGATGCACACCCTGCTGCTGCTGCCTTTCTACTCTGTTGTTGCGCACGCTGCTGTGTTTGTGTGCGTTCACACTGTCCTGGATAGCGTATGCGCTGCTGTCCTGCGCCTTCGCTACGACTGCGTCTTCCCTACTGCTGCTGCGTTATGGCAGCTTCTTGCGCTTTCTTTTCTGGAGCAAAACCCTCCCTCTCGACTGCTGCTGCTGCTGCCCTCTTTTTTCTTTCCAGCCGTCCTCTTTTTGCCAAGAAAAAAGCAACCAAATCCAAAACTTCTTCTTTTATTTATGTGTTGTCCTCTTTTTGGTTAAAAAACCTCTTTTCCCTATTGGGCCCAATTTAGCAACCAAAATACCCATTCTATGTTGGTGAATTCCCAAGCCAAATCCAATTGGAAACAAAAAGGGTCTCACCCCTTTTGTTTGGATTATGTTTTAATAAAAGGAAAAAATGGACTTTGCTATGTCCATCTATATCAGTTCTTTGTACCACCAAAATTCAAAACTAATTTCCTTCATTTTTTTCTTTGGTTCTCTTAATCTTTGGCTTGAGTGTCTCCCGCTCCACTTCCTTAATTTGTCCATGAATTTCAAAATTCGCCACGGTAATGCACTTTTGACTTTTAAACTCCAAATCCTACAAAAATACAAAATCAGAATAATTAAACTAAAATACACTATTCGAAACACTAATAAACATAAGTTACGAGGTATATTATGTAATAATTATGTGAATATCAAATACCCCCAAACCTATATTTTGCTAGTCCTCGAGCAAAACAAAATAAAGAATAAAATCTTAACTCACTTTCGTAGGAATCACGGTTGCACTTACCTTAACGTGCAACAAGGCTTTAAACCTCTAGATTACCTCTAGAGGACGAGTTATAGTCTCGTGAGGGTTTCCAGAAATGCTACCCCCAAACATTACTGACTCAATAAAATAAAATCTATTTTCTAAAAACATAATGCAAAAACGTGAGCATTCTTCTTTATTTTCCTTAGAGTAATTTTCTAATTGCTTAGCATTCGAGAAAAACAACAAACTAAAATTGTCACAAAAGTATATCAATAGAGTACAATAATTTAATAGTATCTAAAGGTTAAATGAATTTCATAATCATTTTCAACTCGAAGTGTGTGTGTGAGGAGCTTTATCAACATAACTCTTCATCTCATAGTAAAGATGTGACAAGAAAACCTTTATAAAAGACGTTTCGACTACAATTCTCTTATGTCGCTCAGAAATGAAACACTCAGAGATTAGGCACTCAGTTTATATGTGAGGAAAAGAATATATTATGGAAAATGCAAACGTCTCACATATAATTATCATGAAAAACGAAATTTTCAAAGAGTGAAATGAATATGATCTCATGGACCGGAATATTGATTACTTTTGATAATGTTGAACCAAACACCATAATTCTTGCCTATTCAATCTCCACATCTATTAAGCTAACTTTCACTTAAGATCAATCAGGTCTTTACTAGGTTGTATTGGGGCTTGGATTATGGCAAACAATAATGGACAAAAAGGATACAAAGATTTTCTGAGAATGGATACACCCTTGAATAAAACATAGGGCAATGAAAAACAAATCAATGTTGTACACCATTAACTTTTTCTTCATTATTTTCTTCTTCAATCACATTTTTTTTTTGACATGCTTTTCCCCATTGATACAATCCAACACTTTTACTTCGAGGGCGCATGAAATATCTTTTTATTTATTTTTTTTATTTGCCCATTCCATAAATATATCTCACCGGATACATTCTCAGAAAATTGGGTAAGGATAAAATAATAGAGGTATTACTCCTTGATTGGAGTGGGTATTGTGAATGGGGATAACAAAGAAAAGGTTATCTAAAGGCTCAAAGGGCTGCAAATGGATATTTATTATTGGGTAGGCTAAAAGGCTAAAAATTGTTTAAAGAAAGAAATGCCTATATCACTTCATAAGTTCTAGTTAGTACTAGGACATCTCAACTAAATAAAGCAAAAAGTTCTAGTGTAAAGATTCAATTTTTAAGTCATTCTTAAAGCAATCAATAAGAAAATCAAGAATAATGAGATCATCAACGAAATAATGCGGACTCAAGAAAAATCAGAGTGTAATTAATAACCCTCAAGAAATAAAGAATGACTCAAAACTCACAAGGGTTAAGTCTCCACAATTATTCTAAGGTTTTCTAGTTCAATACCTCACTAATCAACTTCAAATCATGTTGACTTGGCTTATAGTGCACGAAAAGTCGAGTTGAAAAGTCTCACAAAATATATCTAACATAAGGATAATATCAAATATCATGTTTTCCACTAATATAACTATGTGGCACGTGCTAGTATGTGTTTTCTCAAAATTAAAGGCAACAAAAAAATATTCTCTAAAAATTGAAAAGAACTCAAAATCTCTTTTTTTTTTTCTTTTTATTCACCAAGAGTTCGGATTTCAAATGCATTTTCAAGAAGATTTTACACAATTACCATAATCATCTAAGTATTCAATGGAGATTGAGTAGAACACAAAAATGACTCGGTTTAATTGTAAAATACGTTTTAAACTCAAAGATTTTTGAAAATTGCATAAAAAATCTAATAAACCACACCCCCAAACCTAAATCAAACGTTGTCCTCAATGTATAAAATAATAATCATGACAAATCAAGGCAAAAGAAAAGAGGAGGGTTAGAGTGATATTACCATGGTGAAGCTTTACCAATTTCAAATAGACAATGTCCTCACAGTCACCAAAATATAAGAAATTCATACCGACGGGAGAAAGAAACATATGGGATGAAGAGCTCCAAGTGACTCCAATAGCAACACCTAAAATAACCTGAAATACTAAAAGAAAAACATAAAAGCAACAACCTAAACTAAACTAAAATAATAATAATAATAAATGAAAAATAAAAATAAAAATAAAAATAAAAACCTAAACTAAAGATAGGGTAGAGAACATCAAATCAAGTAGACAGGGGCAACCCGAAAGATCTCTTCTGGCACCTCTACTCGCTCCACATAATGCTTCAAACGTTGCCCATTGACTCTAAATACTCTCCCATCTGTTGGATCTTCAATTTCTATGGATCCATAGGGAAAAGCTTGTTTTACCATGAATGGGCCCGTCCATCTCGATTTTAGCTTGCCAGGATGAAGATGAAGGCGTGAGTCATAGAGATAGACTCGTTGGTTGGGCTCGAAATGTTTCCTCAGAATTTGCTTATCATGAGTTGTTTTCATCTTCGCCTTGTATATTCGGGAATTGTCATAGGCATCATTCCGCAACTCCTCAATTTCAGCCAACTGAAGTTTTCGCTGAATACCTGCATCATTGAGATCAAAGTTAGTGCTTTTTACGGCCCAATAAGCGTGATGTTCTAACTCAACAGGTAAATGACATGCTTTTCCATATATAAGTCGATATGGAGACATCCCGAGAATTGTCTTATAAGTGGTACGGTAGGCCCAAAGTGCATCAGGAAGGCGCAAGGACCAATCCTTTCTATCAGGATTCACCATCTTCTCCAAGATTTGTTTTACTTCTCGATTGGCCAACTCAGCTTGGCCATTTGTCTGCGGATGATAGGCATTGGCAACCTTGTGGTGAACTCCATACCTGCGCATCAAAGCTTCAAAAGAGCGATTACAAAAATGAGTCCACTGATCACTAATAATGGCTCGTGGTGTACCGAAACGGGATAGAATGTGTTTTTTGATAAACTTGCCAACAGTATTGTTGTCATTGTGTCGGCACGCCACAACCTCAACCCATTTGGACACATAGTCCACTGCAAGCAAAATATACAAATATCCAAAGGAAGGTGGAAAATGTCCCATAAAATCAATCCCCCAACAATCAAATATCTCAATGACTAAGATGGGGTTAAGGGGCATCATGTGTCTCCGGGACAATGCACCCAACTTCTAGCATCTATCACAAGAACGGCAATAATTGTTAGTGACCTTAAACAAAGTAGGCCAATATAATCCAGACTATAAAATTTTTGTAGCGGTCTTTTTCATAGAAAAATGGCCTCCACAAGCTGCACTATGACAAAAATTTGGTCGGGGCAATACTTATATAAACAAGGATCATCCCAATAAAAATTTCTTACCTCGACCAAAAATTTGCGCTTCTCTTGAGCACTCCATGATGATGGAACTTCGCCGGAAACCAAGTAATTAACAATGTGTGCATACCATGGTACCTGAGTGACGGCGAATAGGTGTTCATCAGGGAAGTCATCACGGATGGGTGGGCCATTGGCAGAGTCACTGAACTCCAAATGAGACAAGTGATCCGCCACAACATTCTTGACCCCCTTCTTATTCTTTATAGTTAGATCAAATTCCTGCAAAAGTAAAATCCACCTAATCAATCTTGCCTTAGCATCCTTTTTAGAAAGAAGGAACTTAAGAGCTGCATGGTCAGTAAAAACAGTGATAGGTGTACCAATCAAATAAGCACGAAATTTATCTAAAGCAAAAACTACAGCTAGCAACTCTTTTTCAGTAGTCGAATAATTCTTTTGAGCATCATTAAGTGTTCGACTAGCATAGTAAACACCAAATGGCTTCCCTTCCCTTCGTTGTCCCAAGACTGCCCCCACAACATAATTGCTTGCATCACACATTATCTCAAATGGTAAAGTCCAATCTGGTGGCTGCATGATGGGGGCAGAGGTGAACCTATCAATGAGTGTTTGGTAGGCGTCCTCACACTCTTGTGTCCATTGGAACACGACATCTTTTACCAGGAGGTTGCTTAATGGTCTAGAGATGGCAGAAAAATTATGTATGAACCTCCTATAAAAACCCGCGTGCCCTAGAAAGGATCTCACATCCTTGACACTTTTAGGTGTAGGTAGTTTAGAAATCAATTCAATTTTAGCTTTATCTACCTCGATCCCTTTATTAGAAACTATGTGTCCCAGAACTATTCCATAGGAAACCATGAAATGACATTTTTCCCAATTAAGCACCAGACCCTTCTCTTCACATCTACTTAAAACAACCTTCAAGTGAAGTAAACATGAATCAAAGGAATTACCAAAAACAGTCAAATCATCCATGAAAACTTCCATACATTTTTCAACCATGTCACTAAAAATACTCATCATGCATCGCTGAAAAGTAGCCGGTGCATTACACAAACCAAATGGCATACGCCGAAAAGCATAAGTACCAAAAGGACATGTGAAAGTAGTCTTATCATGATCCTCTAATGCAATCTCAATCTGATAATATCCTGAATACCCATCTAGAAAGCAATAAAAAGAATGACCGGTTACTCGCTCTAAGATTTGGTCTATGAATGGAAGTGGGAAGTGATCCTTGCGGGTGGCAGAATTAAGTTTCCTATAATCAATGCACATGCGCCACCCTGTAACTACCTTAGTAGGAACAGTCACCCCCTCATCATTAGTCACCACAGTTATGCCCAATTTCTTGGGAACTACTTGAGTTGGACTAACCCACTTGCTATCAGAGATGGGATAAATGATGTCTGCATCTAACAATTTTAAAACTTCCTTTTTCACCACCTCTTTCATAGTAGGGTTGAGTCGTCTTTGAGGATCTCTACGGGGGTTAGCTCCTTCTTCTAAATGGATCCTATGGGAACATATTAAGGGGCTAATACCTTTAATGTCAGCTATAGTCCAACCTAGTGCAGATTTGTGCTCACGTAACATATTAATCAATTCTTCTTCTTGTGAGCTATCAAGCGCGGAAGAAATAATAACAGGAAAGGTATCACCTGGTCCAAGGAATGCATGTTTAAGTCCCTCGGGCAGTGGAGCTAGGTCAACTTTCGAAGTTTCCACTATGGATGGTTGTGGTTTCTGTCTTTCCATTGGCAACTCCTCAAAGCATGGTTGCCATTGTCGCCCTCCTTTATCCTTTAACCCTGAAACAACAGAAATACCAAAAGCATTATCAGGATAAAGTGAATTCTCAAAATCAGAAATAGACATGAGGTACTCTAAGGTTTCAGAATCTGCGCTCAGGAGCGCGTCCTCTGATATCAGCGTGTCTATCATGTAGGTATGATGACACTCATCATCATCATGTGGTTGCTTGCTAATATTGAATATGTTGACCTCCAGAGTCATGTTCCCAAAAGACAACTTCATTAGACCGTTCCTGCAATTGATAAGAGCGTTAGCTGTGGCAAGAAAAGGTCTACCTAAAAATAATCGAAACTGTAGACTCCATATTAACCACAGAATGAGTATCTAAAATAAGAAAGTCGACGAGATAGTAAAACTTATCAATCTGAAGCAAAACATCCTCGACTATTCCTCTTGGCTTCTTAACTGATCTATCGGCCAATTGCAGAACCACGGATGTGGGTTTAATCACTCCTAGACCCAGTTGCAAGTAAATAGAATATGGCATCAGATTTACACTTGCCCCTAAATCCAACAAGGTTTGGCCGAACTAATGAGTCCCAATCTGGCAGGTGACAGTAGGACACCCTGGATCTTTGTACTTGGGTGGTGTCCTCTGCTCAATCACCGCACTTACCTGTTCTATCAAGAAGGTAGTCTTCTTGACTTGATGTTTCCTTTTGATAGTGCATAAGTCCTTGATGATCCCCGCATAAGTTGGTACCTGTTTAATCACATGCAGCAAAGGTAAGTTAATTTTAACCTGTTTCAAATGTTCTAGAATCTCACCATGCATTTTCGATTTCTTTCCAGTAGGTCGTAGTGCTTGAGGAAAAGGAACTGAAACTGGAATGTTCTTGTTGAGCTCATCCTCAGTGATGCTCTCCTTTGCACTTGGGGAGGTGCCTATAGTCGTGGACGAGCTTGACCCATCTAAGATCTTACCACTCCGAGTAGTGATGGCATTAACCTCTTTGACATTCTGAGAGTCTGAAGTAGAGGTTTGTGCCATAAGTTGTCCCTTCGGATTTGCTTGAGGCTGTGACGGAAATTGGCCCCGAGCTTGTACTGTTAATGAACTTGTCAGCTTGGTTATTTGGCTTTTTATCCCCTTGTTCTCCTCTGCCAACTGTGTCAATGCAACCTCCAATTTTTGATTAGTTTTACCTTGTGCCTCTATAAATGCATGCAATGTGTCTGATAAGGAACTTATGTTAGATTGTGCATTGTATGCAGGTGCAGTGTATGATCTAGGTGGTTGTGCCTGTGAGTGTGTAGGTTGGTCTGCCTCAGACCTCCAACTAAAGTTAGGGTGATCTCTCCAGCCAGAATTGTAAGTGTTAGAGAATGGTGAATAAGGCTTCTTGTACATTCCTAAGGCGTTACATTGTTCCTCATAAACCCCTCTCATCTCAGTGAAGGTCGGGCAATCCTGTGCTAAGTGTTCAACTCCCCCGCATATAAAACAAGTGTCCTGTAGCTCAACTCTGGCAACAGTATGTGCAGGCTTACCATCCTTGGTCTTAAGTGCTTCTAACTCCCTAGTTACTCTATCAAGTTGGGCTCTAAGGCTATCATCTTCCCGAAGTTGGTAAACTCCAGCTGGGCGTGTTCTATCTGTGCTCTCAGTAGCACTTGGACCAGTCCAAGTATGAGCCTTTTCAGCTAAGTCATTCAGGTACTCAATGGCCTCGTCAGGGTCTTTTTGCAAAAACTCTCCATTACACATCATCTCAACGAACTGACGTTCTCTACTGGTGAGCCCCTCATAAAAATAACTGACTAAGCGCCAACTCTCATACCCATGGTGAGGGCATGTATTCAAAAGATCCTTGAACCTTTCCCATACTTGTTATAGTGTCTCGCTATTCTTTTGGGTGAAGGTAGAAATCTGTCTCTTTAGACCGTTGGTTTTGTGGTGAGGAAAGTATTTATTAAAAAATGCTTGGGTCATCTCCTCCCACGAACCTATAGACCTTGGTTGCAAAGAGTATAGCCAACTCTTCGATTTTCCTTAAGGGAAAAAGGAAAGAACCTTAGTCTAACCGAGTCTAAAGCCTCAACTTTGTTATGAAAAGTGGCCACAACTTCCTCAAATTCCCTAATGTGAACATAGGGATTTTCACTCTCTAGGCCATGAAAAATAGGTAATAATTGTATCATACCCGGCTTAAAATCTAGCTTTGGTGTACTTGGTGCAAACATGATACATGATGGAGTAGCAGTGCGCGTGGGGTAGAGATAGTCCTTTAGCGACCGAACATGATCATCTTCGTGATTACTCATGGTGTTAGAAGTAGGACTTAATTCGGTCTCAATGTGAATTTGTGCGTTAACTAAATTTGGGACCCTGATTAGTCTCCCTAAGTGGTCTCTATTCCAACTCACGCCCCCATTGTTTTTTTTTATTTAATTTTTTTAGAAATAAAATAAAAATAAAGATAAAAAAATTAAACTGGACCTAAAACTTAAAAAAATAGAATAAAATAAAATGAAATGAAAAATGAGCAAGAAAGATAATACCCAAAACCTTCCTTGTAGAATGACGCTTGTTCCCCGGCAACGGCGCCAAAGTTTGATTACGCCCAAACAGTACACGCGGTCAATTGCAGTAAAGAATGGGGTGTCGATCCCACGAGGAAAAACGATCTACAAAATAAGGTTAAGGAAAACAAACTATGCGAAACTAAAGTTAATAAATTCTAACAAATTTAAAGTACGAAATTGAATTTAATTTAATGAAAATTAAGTTTGGAAAAATCACAAGGTTCCAAGAATCCCTCCTAGACTTCACGCGCCAGCTATTATTGATTTGCTATGATGACTCAACTACGTGTTGCACATCCCAAACGACGTAATCGGAAAAATAATCTTTTAATCATTAATATACCCTAATGTGAATGAATTTAAGATTTCACTTTTCTGAAAAAAAAAAACACAAAGGTTTGTCATATGTGATATCCTAAACTTACGATATATCCGGAGACAATACCGTAATAAATGACGATCACATATAACTAACCTACCGGAATCAATTAATTCTTAAACATTCCACACATAAGAAAAGCGTGACTAAGCTTATATGGAGAAGAAAAGATAATCACCGGAATAAAAAAAATCTACGAAGAAATCTATGGTATCCTTCTCACTGAAATAACATAAATTTCTATATTAAATAAAAGTGATAATCATTAAACATCATTATTCATCGTGAAAATTTAAAGCGAATCAAATGTTAATTTAGTGAATTACATCTAGGAGTTCACCTCTTCACCTTGCGTGGGGTTTAGTGACTCATGGCGAAGGTGAGAACAACAACAACGGCGTGGAGCTTTATCGGCATGGCGAGGCGTGGCAAATCAGTGATGCGCACCCTGCTGCTGCTGCGCATGCTGCTGTGTTTGCGTGCGTTCACACTGTCCTGGACAGCGTATGCGCTGCTGTCTTGCGCCTTCGCTACGGCTGCGTCTTCCCTACTGCTGCTGCGTTATGGCAGCTTCTTGCGCTTTCTTTTCTGGAGCAAAACCCTCCCTCTCGACTGTTGTTGCTGTTGCCCTCTTTATTCTTTCCAGACGTCCTCTTTTTGCCAAGAAAAAAGCAACCAAATCCAAAACTTCTTCTTTTATTTATGTGTTGTCCTCTTTTTGGTTAAAAAGCCTCCTTGCCCTATTGGGCCCAATTTAGCAACCAAAATACCCATTCTATGTTGGTGGATCCCCAAGCCAAATCCAATTGGAAACAAAAAGGGTGTCACCCCTTTTGTTTGGATTATGTTTTAATAAAAGGAAAAAATGGACTTTGCTATGTCCATCTATATCACTTCTTTGTACCACCAAAATTCAAAACTAATTTCCTTCATTTTTTTCTTTGGTTCTCTTAATCTTTGGCTTGAGTGTCTCCCGCTCCACTTCGTTAATTTGTCCATGAATTTCAAAATTCGCCACGCTAATGCACTTTTGACTTTTAAACTCCAAATCCTACAAAAATACAAAATCAAAATAATTAAACTAAAATACATTATTCGAAACACTAATAAACATAAGTTACGAGGTATATTATGTAATAATTATGTGAATATCAATCACCAATGGAAAAGGTTTGAGCTAATGATGTGGATATGCTTAAACAAATAAACGAAAAGAATAATAAACAACTTTGTTGACTTTGCATTTGCATCGATACCGAGATGATTCACCTGTGTCTTTTAATGGATAAACAATCATGTTTTCAGTATTATAATATGGTAATTATATTAAATTGTGGTCGTGAATTGTACACAAAACTTTTGAGTTATTTGTTAACATACGTAGTTAAATTATAAAAACATGTATAGAGAGTTTGGGACCACTATACCAAAAGGCTTGTTTAGCTACGGGGAGATGGCCACGCTTCTAAACCGTTGGTTAATTTGCTATGGCCAAAAACCGTGGCTATAACGGCCAACGGTTTAAAACCGTGGCTAAAAAAAGGTTGCCACGGCCAAAAACCGTGGCTAACTGCCAACGATTTAAAATCGTTGCTATAAGCTTTTGCTTTTCACTTGAGTTTCGCGCTTTGGCGAAAATTTGTTTCGGGCTTTGGAGGGAGCAGTTTCACGCTTTGGCGAAAAGAATTGAACAAAATAAGCTGGCGAGGTGTTTTGTTCAAGTGTTTGTGAGTTTCGCAAGGTTATTTGTTCAAGCTGGCGAGGTGAGTTTCGTGAGTTTTGCGAGGTGTTTTGTTCAAGCTGGTGAGGTGAGTTTCGTGAGTGAGTTTGCAAAGAAAGAGTAAGGATAAAGTTTTGTTCTTCATCAGGTAACAAATAAAGAATGTTTGTTTATTGTTCTGGTTGTTTGATTCGTTTAGTTTGATTGGTAGATGAAGTGTTCGGGGTTTTGAAGCAAGGGGGTGTTTGGATTTGTGGCTAGAAATGTTGAATGTTATTCAATTTCTGATTTTTATGTGTTTCAAGTTTGAAGGGATGTTAGTCAGATTTGGGGTTTAAGTGATTAGGAAGGTTTGGGTTTTGATGAGTTTATTGATTTTGGATAAATGGGGTTTCGGATTTGTGGTTATTGATGAGTTAGAGATGTTGGGGTTTTGTTCAATATGTGGAAAGTTTAGATTTTGAAGGTCATATTTGGGGATTTCAGTGGTTAGGAAGCTTTGGGTTTTGATGGGTTTAGCGGTTTTGAATTAATGGGGTTTCAGACTCGTGGTTATTGACGTGTTAGAAATGGTGGGGTTTTGTTCATTCTGCAGAAAGTTGGGATTTTGGAAGGAAGACTATCATATTTGGGGATTTTGGTGGTTGAGAAGCTTCGGGTTTTGAGGGGTTTGTTCATTTGGGGTTCAGTACTTGTTTCAGTGTTTTGAAATGGACTATTTGGTTGCTTGTTGTTTGTGTTTAGCACAATGAGGTGATATGTTTATTTCATAGTTGGTTTTAGGGGTTTTCAATGTAAAGATTTGGTGTCTTTGAAGGTTGAGGTTTTGAGGATTTTGTTTCAGTTGGGTTTAACAATTGTTTGCTTCTTTACTTGTGTAAATTAGAGTTTTTAATAGTTTGATTTGCGGCTTATCTTAGTTGAAAATTTTAGGGTTTGCATGGTTGAGGGATTTGATTTGGTTTTGGCTATTGTTCAACTTCATGATAAAAAAAATGATTGGATGTTTATGTGAAATTGGGGCTTTTTGTATGTTGTTATTAAAGTTCTGAATGTGTAAAATAAAGTTCTTCACTTGATCATGGTTCATGAGACTGTAAAATTTTGTTATCTATAACAGTGTAGTAGTTTTTAAGGCAATTGATTTAACGTGAATTTTTTTTTTGTTTCAAATTGTAGTGGAGTCATACCAGTTAGTGGTGAAGAATACTCTATACCAACTAGATGAGGTATTATCATTAGCGCAATGGAGAGTCCTGAACAGATTGCATGACAGGAACGAGACACTATATTACAAAGTAAGTTTGCCGGATAAAAGCTTAAAACTTCATTAGACTTTTGGAATTTCATCAGCTTAAACTAATCCCTTTACTTGGTTTCTCCAGGTCCTTATTAATGAAAACATTGAAAATTTTGCTCCAATAATATACAATCCGACTGTGGGGTTGGTATGTCAAAACTACGGAGGCTTGTTTAAACGCCCACGTGGGATGTATTTCAGTGCAAAGGATAAAGGAAAGATGATGTCCATGACCTATAACTGGCCATCTGAACAGGTTAGTAAGGGGTCAAGAGGATTAGTTGTTCTAGTTTGCTCTTGGAGGTTTGTTCTTTGTATGGATTTCATGTACTGTTCATTTCATGGAAGCTAATTTTGTGACCTGGTTTTTTGTTTCTTAGTACTTGGAATTGGAATCACATTAACATGTAACTTGCTAGGACTGTTTCACTGCTCTTTCATAATAACAACTATTCTTAAAATGTTCTTACATAAAGTGTGAGCTTGTCTCACTTTTAATTCACTCAAGAGTTGAGGAATTTGTGAACTAAAATTCCAAGTTCCTTTGAGCATAGGTTATTGCATCATAAGGTGATTTTATAAGTTTCTGTTTTACGTTCTTAGTCTAGATCTAAATAGTCTTAGGACAAATGTATGAGTAAGACTTTTGTTGAGGGAAAGAAACTTTTACTTCATATAAGATGAAATAAAATAGAAATTTAATAAGGAATGTTATTTCAGTTGACGTTGTTTGATTTCTAGTTTTTATTTAGATTTTTGTTTGCTTCTGCCACAATATCATCATTTCTTTATGAATGTTGATGAATTTTCTGGGATTGACTGTTACATAATGAGAACAATTACTGTATGCACTCTTTAATACTTTTCACATTTTTGGTTTATCTTCCATTTGTTACAGGTTGAACTGATAGTGGTGACAGACGGAAGCCGCATTCTTGGACTTGGGGATCTTGGAGTTCAGGGAATTGGAATGCCCATCGGGAAACTCGATAGATATGTTGCTGCAGCCGCCGTGAACCCACGCAAAGTATATACTCTCTCTTTATTTCTCTTCAATATATTATGTCTTCCAGCTTTCGAATACTGCTGCATATACCATTATACCATTACAAGTACTCTCACTTTACTTTTATTTTTATTGTAGATACTTCCAGTGATGCTAGATGTTGGAACCAATAATCAAAAGTTTCTTGAAGATCCTCTCTGTAAGTATAAATATTTGGTTCCTTAAGTTGCTAGGAATGATTTTCCCGTCGAGGAGGAATAGTAACCATCCCTACAAAGATAGTGTTTGTTCTCTGTTTCAACTTTACCATCCTATTCTATTTTACTGCTGACGTTCTTTAGTACGGCGTTTCAAAAAGACAAGTGCGACCAAAAGCTCAACCATTATATAACTGCTTTGCTTCTAGGGAATATATATCAATAAAATATATAATTATATTTGGAAGAGATAAATGATTCCACCATTCTTTTGTTTGCTATGGTGTTTCCCTTTTCTTCTTCTTCTTTTTTTGATAAAATTGTGTTGTTTTCCTTTTATGGCAATGATTGAGTGCTTTTGTGGAACACTTGATGAAAACTAAGAAAAATTAAAAGAATGGTTAATAGACAGGTTTGGCCTATTCATCCTGAGATGT
The DNA here is from genome assembly GCA_003290165.1 of Berberis thunbergii. NCBI lineage: Eukaryota > Viridiplantae > Streptophyta > Magnoliopsida > Ranunculales > Berberidaceae > Berberis > Berberis thunbergii. Next base: position 421,096 of record QNQO01007335.1, on the reverse strand, counting down.
GGTAAATCTTGAGATAATAGTTTTATGAAAATTAGATAGGTTTTTTTATTAGTTCAAGGGATTTGTGTCCATGGTAGGGCACAAAATGGGTTGGATTTTGGTTTTACCTTTGATCTGGTTGTGCTTTCGACTCTGGCACCCATGAGTAGTTAAGTTTTAGAATTGGGAACTAGGAGCCACAAATGTAAAAAATTTGAGCCGGCTTCCTTGGAAATTTTAGACTTTCTATTTGATGTTGGGCCCATACAATAAAATAGAAGTTGACGCTCAATAACTAAATACATGGCAGCTGAATCATGGCCCTGTTAGTAGCACAAAACCTATGTCAATTGTCCAATTTGAAACTCCTTTTTGAAAAGACTGCCCTATCTAAAACAGTATGTAGATAAACAAATAGTTAAAGATCCAATGACTTTTTTTTGGTTTCTTTTGAAGGTTTGGAAGGATTTTGGAATTTATAAGTGAAACTGTTTGTGGTCCAGGTTCTTGCAGATATGGGAATATGCGCCATTGATGAATTTTACAAGATGGATGAATCTGATCGAACAACAATCCATGAAGTGATGGAGCAGCAGACAATCAGCATTGCTAAGGCTGGAATAACTGCTTCTCTCAATGCAAGAATCACAGTTCTTGCTGCTGCAAATCCTGCCTGGTGTGGTGATACAGACAACAGTTTTTATACGCAGCCCTTTAGGATCAAATATGCAAGGCAGGATGTCCTGTTATCTGTTATGGTCTCTTTTGATCTCCCTCTTGGAAAACATGAGGTACATTTTTTTCTTAAACACTTCCAGTGATCTATGTAGTCAATTTTGTATCTTGAGCTTAAAACATTGCTCATGTTTTATGAATTTCGCTGACTTGGGATGTATGTAATTGCCATTAGATGATTAAAACTTGTTACGTTAGTCTGACTACTAACACGTGCTTCAACTTGCAGGGTCCCTCTAAATCTGCTGTAATCTTGAAGTTTGAACTTCTATATGCTCCATTATTGGAAAACGGGTAAGTAGATGGGTAATATATCATGCATTTTCTTTGTTCGATTGAGCTGAATCGCTTTATTCATCGTACTAGTACATGATTGACAATGTAAATAATACAATTATTGTTTAACCTTTTGTACTAAATATGAAACTTTTGTTGTTTTTCAAAAGGTCTGGGGTGCAGGGTCCCCTAGATGTCATCCCTGCTGCAGTCCATGAATTTCGGATCCCACCTAAGGCTCTTCTAGGCTTGCATTCATATTGCCCAGTTAATTTTGATGTGTTCCATGCAGTTCTTGTTGATTTAAGTGTACACATCATTTAATTGAAAGCTACTGCACGTGCACCTCTGAAGGTATCCAGGTTTGTTGCTACTCTAGTTTATTAGATGAAGAATTCAGACAAGACCTTTTCAGTTTTTTATTTTATTTGCACTGAACTAGTTTCCCCAGTTTTTTATCTTTACATAACTTGGTTTAAATGGAATACTCCAGTGAAAGAGTTGAAGATGCCGCTGGTGATTTTTTTGATGGGAACAATCAAAATCAAGTATGCATTTATCTGCCTCATTTTACATTTGAAGAATTCTATTTGTTTTTGTTTTCAGAGAACAGTGGACCTTCTTGGTTCACTATCCAAATTTTCAACATTCCTTTGAGTAACAGGAGTTGAATGTATATATATAGGCTCATGATACAGAGTGTTTTGTAGAATGCATAGGACTCTTATTTAATACCTAAGCTCAAAAAGTGTTTGAATAAGTTTGCTGAATTGAAATGCTTTAAAAATCTAGTGGCTAACATCTTTTATATGATTCAGATTTTATGTATTTTAAATTCTGTGGTCGTTTTGGTTCTTATTATTAATACTGTTGCAATGTCTTGTTGATAAAAGGAAAATCCTCATTTCTTAGTTCTAAGGTTAAAGGTGTTCTAGTAAACATGACCAAGTCTCTGGAACATCTGATAATTTGTTAACTCTTATTTCTGGCATTCATTTACGAGATATGGTGGCCACATACTTGAGTTTTGGCACAGTTCAAAATAGAAAATTTTCTATTTAATTAATAAAAGTAAAGCTCAAAGTTGCACTACACAGCTTAGGCATGCTCTGGAAAAGGAAGTTGGGAAGATTGAGGTAATTATTTTTTTAATTTTACTTTTCGTCCATGTTAACTGGAGCTTTTACATCTCAGCAGGCAGATAAACATCATGGTTTTGTGGGTTTTTGGCTTTGGTTCATTTGTGGAACCCAGGATTGATTTCGATGAGAAAATCATAGGCTACATTAAGGATTACAAACGTGTTTTTGATCTTGGTAAGTTGATATATGATTTCAAGTTGTCAATTAATGTTTTTCATTTCATATCATAAGATCAGATATACTCTTGGGGATTTTTTTGAAAAGAGTTATTGGTTACATTTTTTCCAATTTATACATGTTTCAGCTTGCATTGATCATAGATGTACCCCTGAACATCCAGCCAGAACTTGTACTTTGGAGGCCAGCAAAGGGTCAATTTGCGTAAGTGAATTTGAACTTTTGAATGTGTTCATGAGTCTTGACATCTACTTAATTTGAAATGCTGACATTATTTGAGAAAAACCAATGACCCAACCTATTGATTTTTTTCAACCTATTTGTTGGGAAGTTTTGGAAAGAACTAGTTTCCCCCAAAATAATCTCATTTGATGTCAAAGTATTAAGCACTATCACAGTATGACTAAATAACTGCAGATTGAAGGCATCTACTTGTTTACTGCTATTGACTTTGCCTATAATCTTTATTATTTCAGTGGGGTGCTGCATTCAGTGTCACTGGAGGGCTTGAAAAAGAAAGATTAGCTATGGATTTATCTTCATATACACCTTAGCAGCATCCATTTAGATTAATTTTTGTTAGAAGTCGAACTTATATTTTTGGTTTTTGCTTTTGTAGTATTTGGAGATAAGGGAATGTGAGTATGACCAAAAGACTGTTGTGAATTTTTACAAGGTGAGCAATGTCTTTAGTTTGTATGTAGTTGCAAATTCACTCTTTGATTGATTTATGAAGTACTTGTTCGGAGCTAATTTTCCTAAATTCAGGATGAAGATGCCCTAGAACCGGATGTAACAGGAGTGATGGTATTCACATCCACTCCGGACAAGGTATCAAACAAGTACTATTTAGGGTCTGCTCCATTGGACGAAATGGCTAGGTAAGTTAGGAATTAGTATATGTCTTAGATTGTTTATTCTGATCTCGGGTTTTCAGCATCTGATTCGCCGTGATCTTTTCAGACAAATTGCCACTGCTTCTGGTCCATGTGGGAACAATAGAGACTACCTATTTATGTTAGAGAAGGCACTGTCTGACATTGGTGAGATACATCTTCCATTTGAATTCATATCAATACAATGGTACATTGGTATGCAAGTGATTTTTGACTTATGGGTTTGCACTTGATTGATCTAACAGGGCATGAAGACGATTCATAGACCGATTTATAAAATCTATGCTTTGTTTCTCTCCTGGCTTTATCTTAGTTGTGCTATTTTGTACTTGCCTTCTTCCTTTTATGGTTTATGATTATATCATATTTAGCTGTCTTTTGGAAGACAATTCATATGTGATCTATATTTTTTCAGTAACAAATTCCATGTATTTTCTTTCTTTGTATAAAATGAATATTGCATGGATCAGTACTTGTGTATTGAAATGAATGTATATCAATCGATCTCCTAGAGATAAAGAAGTTTCTTGACACTCATGGGGTAGTTGTTCTACACCTCAAGGAAATGTCAGCCTTTGCATTGGGGCGGTTGGCACAGATTAGTTATTTCCAGTATTTTGTTGGTATATTCTGTTAGTGGTTAGAAATGCTCTGTTAGAATGTAAATGCTCTGTTAGTTGTTGCAAAGACTTTTGTGAGGTATTAGTATAACTAAGAGAATGGTAATAACAGGGTATTCATTCATGATATTAGACAATGTACACTTGAACAATTGCTCATTAGGAGACTAAGGCCGCTCGAACAACCTTCCTCATTCATTCATATTACATTGTAATTCTGTTTGTCCGAACAGATCTTGTAATTACAATTTCAGTATCATCAATACAATCTCTACTTCATCAATTGCTTGTGTAATCTTCAAGTCTTCCATCTATTTCTCTCTTGGCTCCTGGTATACATTCTGCTTGAATTGCTTCCAGTTTGCAGAGATCTATAAACACTTCTGCAAAGATCAACAAACCGGGTCAGATCCTAACAATGTCATGAACTAATGATTTTTTTTCTTCCCTTTTTCTGACAGTATATCTGGTAGTATTTGCTATGTTTTGTTTTGTTGAAATGGTTGGACTTGGAAGCACTGAAGTCTGTATTTGAGGACTCTGTTTGTGACACGAAGACAAGATAGGCACATGGGACAACCCTAGTTGAAACTGAATTGTCCAATAGTTTCTCCTGTGTGAGTCTTGTTTCGCAGAATCTGATAGCTGCTCCTATTGAGCCTGAGTGGGAAGGTGACGATGATGTTTACTTGAGGCACTGTAGAAATTTGATAAAGGCTATAAGGTATTCCTCAATATTTGTGTAATCTACTTCAGCTTGTGACTTAGCATTTTACTTTCAAATTTAGAGTTATGTATTGATGTATGGGTGTTTTCCATGGTAAAATATTATAGTTACTATTATTACAAAGGTTATTGGCTTATACATCTGTTTGTTGAGTAATCTGATTGCACACCTGTCAAGCTAGACCCTTGAGGCTATAGACCATACCCTACCTTTGGAATTCAGCCTTATAGCTTCAGGTTTTAAGTGATTCTTAGTGATTCTTTTATTCACTAAGAACAAATTATCTCATGATTGTTTCATCAGTTTTTAAGTGAGTGATAATTTTGTAATCTTTGGCTATCTGTTCTGATTCATTAAAACATCGTTAGTTAAAACTATCCACTTTTCTTAATATTTGACTTCAGTAGTATAAATTTATCTACTCTGTCATACCCTGATAGTTTGACATAATGTGTACAACCACTGTGTCTATTTTTGTCTATAGGAAATTGACATGCTAATCTCTTAGTTCTCTGGAGCAGGATTTATTGCAGACTTTGTCTTGCAGATGGAACTATTTTAAACATATTACAAGATATCATCTAATCTCTAGCTTTCCTCTCATTTGAACTAGGGTTGTGGTATTCAACTCGGAATGGCAATTTTCAGGAAGAGAATGATACAAGTTATGAAGAAGAAGGAGAGGCTGTTGATGTGTTTAATAGTGACTTTGATGAAGATGTGAGTATACCGCTGTTGTGTTATGATTGCATTTTTCTGACTCAATGTATTATATTGCTTATTTTCTGTCTTTTACTATGATATCAGGAACCTGAGCCAGATGAAGGAGCAAAAAATGATGCAGATGTCAGGTTTGACTTCTTCTGTTGTACTTTATTTAGAGTTTTCACCAAGGGTGGCTATTGAGATCCTACTGTATGCTATTCATTTTTTCCGTGTCTGCATTTCCTTCCCTCTACATCACTGTGGTTAATGTTAAATCCCTATTTATGATGCTCATAAAGATATTTTGTAAAAAATATGTAAGTTCTAACAACCACTGTTTTTTTTAAATTACTCAGCCAATAAAAAGAAAGAAAGAAGGCGAGGAGAAGAGAATGACTCAGGAAGAGATGCTTCTAGAAGCAGCACAAATAGGTAGAGCTAAGCTCCCAATTGGCAGTGCGAGTGCGGGTTGGAGCTACAGGTGCGAGGAGCTGTTAGGTGCTCTGTTAGGTGTTACAAAGTCTGTTACGTGCTATATACAAAGTCTGTTAGATACATTGTAGTGTTGTGTTAACAATGTCTATAAAGTAATATGAGAAGCAGGCATTCATTCATTTTGTAAACACTTTGTACATTGAGCTCTGTTCATAGGGAGACTGATGAACATCTCAAATTGTTTACAATTTCTATCAATACATGCAATCTGTTCTTATTTCTTCTATCAATTCTGCTTGATCTAGTGGCAATTCAGCATTCTTTCTTGACCATTCTCTGATCTACATTGCTAATTCCTGTCAGGTTAGTCTCAATTATGCATTGATCCTTGTCAGAAGAACTGCAACAGGTGATTCAATATAATCCTGCAGAACAACATACGCTTGCGCAACGGCTTAATTAAACCGTGTTCATCATCATTGCCACAGCTTATAACCATGGCCATCATGATTGCCACGGCTTAAAACCGTGGCCAGCACGCTTGCAACGGCTTGGCCAACATCATTGCCACGGCTTATGACCATGGCCATATTGCAACGGCTAATAACCGTGGCTATGTTGCAACGGTTTAAAATCGTGGCTACTATTTTAGCAACGATTTATAACCGTGGCTACATGCAGAAAATTATCACGCCTCCTCGAGCAAAAAACCGTTGATAAAATGTTTAGCAACGATTTATAGCCGTTAAAAGGAATTTCACGACGCCTCTACTGCCCACGACTCTAAGCCGTGACAATGGGTTACCCCCACGGTTTCAAACTGTTGCTAATGGCTATTTTTGGTGTAGTGGACTTGGAGATTTAGGCTTTGTAAGATCATTCATGTGTTATCCGAGAAGTGAAAATAGTAAAGCTATGAAAACCAAAGTCCAAGCCGAAACAATATGATAAGCAAGTCAAACAAAAGCTCGAGCTAAGTGAAGAAGAAAATTCAAGGCATTGGCAATGGAAGATCAAAATCAAAGTCAACCAAATACCATAGTTAAGATTGATCAAAAGGACAAAATTCAATAGAGGAATCAACAAGTCTAGTCGAACTAAAGGGTGAAAGCGACAAGGCGACTTAAGCCGTTAGAAAATAGATTAGTAAAATGTTAATTATGACGAGCCTGGTGACACCTGTACTTTGCCAATGGTTTTCTTAATAAATATTTTTATGCACAAAGCTTTGGTTTTGTATTTTTGTGATCTTGTTAAAATAATATAAATTTATTTACTGTTTTTTTTAAAGGCAAGCAGGGTTTTTATAGGATCCCATAACTCATAAAGATGTTGCAAGCTGGGTTTGAACCCATGACCTAATGGTACCATCCGCCAAGCTCTAACCGTTGAGTTGTCATGCCATTGGCGCGTTTGGTTTATTTTGAATGAGGTGAAATTTAAGTAGATTCTATATTAAAAAAAATATTTATTGGAGTTGAATTTTTTAAAATCTTATTCGTTCACCTAGTGTGTTTTCGAAATTATATTTATCTCTATTCCAAATATCGGGACGAGATTCCATTAATTAAAGGTGTGTATAATGTAACGACTACATTTTTATTATAAAAATAAACTTAATAGATTATTTTTTGTCACTACTTAATATGGTTCATTTACCACATTAAGTTTCTAAGATAAAAGGGGGATTTGTACATAGTTTAATGAAAGTATGATATTTGTGAAATAAATAAGTAGTTAATTTTTTAGAAAAATAATTAATGTGTTTAATGAGTATGACATGTGCATATAAATATTTTCAAAATATTTTTTTATTATTTGTTTAAATACTTGTTTTAAAAAAAAAACATGGGTGTAAACAACCACCCTATGGTTTTTTAGTTTTAACATAGTTGTGGTACTAGCCGTCAAGAGAAGGAGATCCATTTTTTCCATGGCATGTGGTTTCTAAAGATTGTAAGAGGATAGAGAAAAGAAAGAAGAAAAGAGAGAAAGTAGGGTGAAGAAAAAATAGATACTAAAAAGCTCTTTAGCAGGGAATGTTTATATCACTCACGACTCAATTCAATTTGGGGTCTAATGAGATGCTGGGAGGGCCTTATCTTAGCATCCTACAACACTTGCAACCCTTTTGAATAAGACCTCAACATATATCAATTACATTAATCCCAACTTCGCTACTTCTCCCACCATGCCATCACTTGGTTGTTTCTACAGATAAATGGTGTTGCAAATTTGCGAGAACCCACATCTCCTAAAGCCCCTTTCTCCAATTTCAGGTGAGATTCGATTACTTTTTTAACTATTAGATTCGACCAACCCCCCTTGGTCGATTAGGCCTACTTTTGAAGTCAATCTAAGTCACAAGTTAAACAAAAGATTCGTTTTGATAAAATCTATAAAATGTGCAATTACACGGACCTTTGTCGACCAACCCTAGTAGAAACATGTTTTTTTTATAAAGTTTATAATAGGAAAGAATATCATTCTCTTTCTTAAGGCCTTTAATGGGTTTCAACAAGGTTTCTCAAGCAAAGTTGAGCAGAGAATTTAGAAGCTTGAAATGGGCAATTGCTTTGTGTAAGAGAGAGTTAAACCCTTCTCATCCCAAAACCTTTATATCTTATAAGGATGAGAAACTTCGCTTCTAATCAATGTTTTAAAAAGCGTTTTTAAGACTCGATGCGGTCAAGCTTTTTCCTAGCCGAAGTGTAGCCTCGAGGCATAGCGAGGCGTTTTTTTGAAAAAAAAAATAGTGAAAATTTCACTATAGCATTATACTGAAAGTCTGAAAGAAATTAAATCACATCATTATCACCTTATGAGTTATGTATTTCAATATTTTGTATTTATAATTTATGTGCCTACATGTATTGTTTTGTTGAGTTAAGACTATCAGACTAACCTTATTATTGTAATAAATGCATAAATCAAAAAAAAAATTGAAGACTCGTAAGGATTGTAGTGAAGAACAAGAAGTGGAGGTCGAAGATTAAGACTTCACCTGATTTTGCAGATTGTAGACTTGTAGTATCTTCATAGACTCATAGTACACTGAGTTGTTTCAAGAAATTTAGCATATGTTACTGAAATAGAGAAATAGAGAAATTTATTATTAATGGTCTATTTGGTTGGCAATTTTTCATGGGAAATTGAATCAATTTATCTTGTTATGTAGATTTATTGGTTGTCTATTTACTGACAGGAAATCTATTCCTCATAAGATTGTTTTTCCACTACTCATGAGAATCCATGTCCGAGAAGAAACCTCGGAATCGGATTTAAAAAATGATTTCAATTTTCATGTCTTTTTTCCGCGCAACCAAACATACCCCAATTTTTTTTTTCTTTTTTTTCTATGCCACTTTTGAGCCCAACCCAAAATAGTAAGTTTCATGCCCAAGATAAGAAACCAAATAAGATATACTCCAGTACATCAACACTTTGCAACATCAAACCTCCAAAGCCCTCCCTAAAACCCAACTAGTAGTACTCTTTGTAGGGTTTAAAGGTGTCTCTTTTCTCTCTCTCTCTCTCTCTATCTCGCTCTCACCTCTCTTTGTCTCTCTCTCAGCCCCCATCTCCCTTCCAAAAGCTCTCTCCAAGAAAATCTGATTATACACACACACACAAACCAAACTGAAACACTGCCCCAAAGTCGATCTCTTTAGCCTATTAGGCTAAAGCCATTAGCTTTAATGGTCGATAGCGTGATCTACGCAACAGAGACCACCCAATCATCCTCTTTGTTCCATCGAAGGATCGAGTTCCATCCGGCGAGAAAACCCTTTACTAGGTTCACAAATGGTAGCTCAGATTTCTATTTGGAGTGTTTGAACCCCAACACCTTTGATCAACCTCAGAGACTCGCGGCGGCCGCCTCGTCTGGTGGGAAGAAGAAGCCTGAGGGTGGGACTTTCTCGAGTATGGGTTGGACCTAGAGCTCAGTTTTGGGATCACGTTTCGAAGAATTGTGAGTTGGATTCTATTGGGTTGTGTTTTGTTTTTGATTTGCTTTCATGGATAATGGGTTACAAAAGCCCTCCCTCGAGTATGGGTTACAAAAGCGTACGCCTCAAAACGCTTCAAGGCGTACAAGTCGGAACGTGAAGGTGCTCGCCTCCAGTTAGCACCTCAACTCGTACGCGCTGAGGCGATTTCTATGCGCCCCGCCTCGACTCGTGCCTCAAGGCGTACGCCTCAATCACCTTTTAAAACACTGCTTCTAATATACAAATAAGTAAACTTTTGAGCCAAAACCTTCTCTATAAGTCTATTTGAAACACAAATTTGAGAGAAATCCAAAGTGCATTTTCTCACCGAAAGACAACGTTCAACGTTGATGAAATAGACCTTTTGAGGTCGTGAAACCAGTTTCGAGAAATGAACTCTTTTTTTTTTTGAAAATCATATGCATAATATATAAAATACTTAAGTACGGTTACAGATTCGTCGCCCAACGAATGTTGCCAAAGATGAGCCTCCACATTGAGGTCTCTACAGATATATTTACAATGCCAGGAAGGGAGCAAAAGGAAGAGACGTCTGATAATATTGATGATAGGACACCAAATCCAGTTAATAGCAAAAGTGGGTGGTTGAGACTCTTCATCATGGAGCATGTTGATGAGATTCGTTGAATCTCCAAAAAGAATGCTAGTTTGCCACTGTTGTGCCTGGATGAGAAGGAATGTTTCATTTGCCACATAACATTCTGCCATTGTATTGTCAAGAACCATGCCCCTTATTGGGCATCTTACTATAGCAAGATCTTGACCATGGATGTCAATCACAAAAACACCTAAGGCACCCTGTTTAGAGGAGTAAAAAAAACAACCATCAAAATTGATGAATATTGTATTAGGGTCTAAAACATGAGGGACTGGACTAGGTTGATTATATCTGAGATTTATTTTGTGGTGTCATGTGAAAGTATTTGGGCTTGGAGTTTAGCTATACAGGAGGTCATAGTCTCGGATAGGGGGCCCAATGAGGTCTCGTGTGCAAATGTCGAGGTGTGAGAGGCAACCTGAGTGCTTGTTTTGGTTGTTTCTAGGATTTTGGAAATAGATAGGATACTAATGGAAGGTTTCTTTGGATTGGTGCCCGTGTGGGTAAGTGTATGATTACCAGTAGTGAACCATTTTTTGTGCCAAGAGGACTAGGTTTGCCTGAAAGAGGAAATGAATAATTGGGTGTCAACTTTGATCTTGTTGAAGACTATGTTATTGTGAAGCTGCCATATTGTAAGTAGGATAGCCACGAACTACGATAGCATTTGATTTTTAGCCACGGGATAGGCTCTGGCCATGTCCTACATGAACTTGAAGAACCTTGAAATAGATGGTGGATTGAAATTGGTATTGAGCCAATTAATGGGAAGGCAGTAGTGGAGCCAAAATTTGTTGATGATTGAGCAGAGGAAGAAAAGGTGAATAGCATCTTCCTTATGAGAATGGCAGAAACTGCAACTATCATCTATAGGCATGTGGATCCGCACTAGGTTGGTCTTAGTGGGCAAAATGTTTTGGTTGATCTTCCAGATAAGGAAGATAGCATTAGATGGGGCTATGATTCTCCAAAGTTCTTTAAATTGTTTATCTCGAGGGCAAAGAGTTGGAGCATAGGAAGTGGAGTTTTCCAATGTGTCATAGGTGAAGGCTAGGGTCGCACTTTTTTTAACTAAAAAAAGGCCTTATTGTCATAAAGCTAAATGAGTTTTTCTGGGCGGCTGGTTGGTCTGATAGTAATATCCAAGATATCACGGGCAATCAAGGGAGGGAAAATAGACATTATTAATGTCGTATTCCATTAAGATGTCTGTCATAGAAGGGAAGTCAGAGATCGGTGACAGAGCGAAGATCGGGAGAGGTGGGATTTACCCAACAATCTTTCCAGAGATCAATAAGCTCGCCTGAGAAGACTTGCCAGATAAGATGGCGTTTCATACTGCCAAAGGTGGTGAAATTGCCTCTTCAAGCAAATGAGGCCGTAGTGGGAGGATTGGAAAGCTGGAAAAAATTTCTTCTTATAAAAATAGATAGCTTTTAAGTTGAAGAACTTGAGGGTTGTGAGGAATTGCCACACTATTTTTTCCATAAAGGGCAAGGCTCTTAGTACGGATAGATGGAATGTTGAGGCCCCCAAGATGGCGAGGCATGATAATACGATCTCAAGTATAAAGATGTTTGGCTTTGCTACCCATTGCCCAATTCCACCAAAAATTTCTAGCTAGTTTATCCAAATTTGTGGTGATGGAACGTGAGAAAAGGAAAGTTTGCATAGTGTAAACGAGTATTGAATTCAAGACAGATTTAATCATTACTGTTCTACTAGCATGATAAAGGATTTTTGATTTCTAGCTTGAAAGTCTAGTGTTGACTTTATCAATGAGGAATTGGAAATTAGAGGTTTTCTTTTTAGATAGCAGTAATAGGGAACCCAAGTATTTGTCATTCGGGTTATAGAGCTTGCATCCCATAATTATTTTGATCATTTTGGCATGTTGCAGGTGAACATTTGAATTATAAGAGATGCTCTACAGAATGTCCTTAACCGAGTGGACCTCCACAAGAGATGCCCTACAGTACCGTTGGAGAATGTCCTTAACCGAGTGGGCCTTCGCAAGAGATGCCCTACAGAAAAATATAAGATCATTTGCAAACAGCATGTGACTGATTAAGGGGGGATGACATTTGATTCAGATGATTTTAATGATCTCCTCGTTTTTTGCTCGAGCTAGTATTTTGGGCAGCTTTAGCCACGAGAATGAAAACGTAAGGGGAGAGCGGGTTTCCCTGTCTAATGCCCTAGTGGTTTGATAGTGGGTAAAAGGGATCCATTAAGTAGGGCTCTAGCAGAAAAGGTGGAGATACATTGTTCGATCATTTGGATCCAACCTCGAGTGAATCCTACTTGTTCAAGAATTTGAAGCAGAAGGGTCATTCAACTCTATCATAAGCTTTGGTCATGTCAATTTTTATTATCATCCACCCTTGTTTCTTTTTGTGACAATGCTTCATTTGAAAAGAGATTTCATGTGCTAAATTAACATTGTTTGCTATGGAACGCCCTTCAAGGAAAACTCTTTAATTGGGGGAAATGATGGTGTCCAAAATTGGTTTCATGTGATTTACCAAGATTTTAGAGATGACTTTATAAATGACATTGCAAAGCCCAATGGGGCGAAATTTGTCAGGTGTGATGAGATTTGAGATCTTGGGAATCAAAGATAAATGTCTCATTAAGCTTCGGTTTTTAAGAGAGTTCGGAGGGAATGGACGGCTCCCCCTCCCCCTGTGAGGTCCCTTGCTATTTTCCTCGCTGCTTTCCTCGACAATTAGAATTTTACTTTTACTCATATTTAGTTTTTTTTTGCCATTTTAAAATGGTTGAAACCGAATCGTTTCAATATATATAATTGGAACGAGACTCAAACCGTTCTTCAACAAATACATGCTGTCAGGACTCAAGGTCAGAGGCCTTCCTAATGGTCTCAAAACTCAATGTTCCCTTTTGAAAAGTGCCCAAATGCTTAGCATCTATAATATAGGGGGAAGGTTTGAGCTCTTGACTGTGAGGACGTGTTGCCTCCATTGCATAGTAGGGCCAGACTGTACCGCTAGCACTTTTATTGTTTTCTTTGCATTGCTTTTCAACTTCAACCTTGTATTTCCATCGACCGATAGCATCGAACTAGTCTTGAGCAACGTCCTTCCGAACGTTCCTCCCCATTGTAATCTATTGAATGTGAATGAGAGCTTTTACTGACTATTGTGCATTGTTATATTGTTTACAGATTGATATTGTGCATTCTCAAGTTAATATTTGTGCCCGTCAAAGTAACTACTCATAGGCTTACTAGTGAATTGGACAGCTAGTGCCGCACAGATTACTAGTCCGTGACAGTTGGTATCAGAGCCAGAGCTTGTTGAATGCAAACAAGGATGCAGGAAATAAATGAGCGCCTTAGCTCTATGGAGGAACGACAGGCCAGTCGAATGCATAGACTGGAAAGCAGAATGGACCAGTTGAACACTTTGGGAGAACAGATTAGTCGGTTGGATGGACTCTTTTCACTGGCTGACAGAGTGGATTCACTGGCTGAGCACGTTGATAACTTAGAGGGACGAACAGTCGCAATGGAAGAGTCGCCTCACCCCACAGCTCAGGTGATGAGTGACTTCCAATTACAGTTGGAGGACTTATTTGCAAGGGTTGGTTTGCTAACCAAGGCCACTGGGACGACTGATCACCCTAGGATGAAAGTACCCGAGCCAAAGTCATATGCTGGGGCACGAGATGGGAAGGAGTTAGAGAACTTCTTATTCGATTTGGAGCAGTATTTTCGCGCGGTGAACCCCGAATCAGAAGAAGCCAAGGTTACCATGGCGACCATGTACTTAGCAGGTGATGCGAAACTATGGTGGAGAACCAAATATGCAGATATGGAAGAAGGTCGCATCCTTATTAGAACTTGGGCAGACCTCAAGAAGGAACTCCGAAATCAATTTTTGCCTGAGAACACTGATTTCTTAGCAAGGAGGAAACTCCACACCATCAAACAGACAGGCAATATTCGAGACTATGTCCGACAATTCTCAACTTGCTTGCTAGATATTCGAGACATATCTGAAAAGGACAAAGTTTTCTGTTTCATGGAACAAGCTCAGCCACTTCTACAAGCAGAATTGCAAAGGCAGAAGGTGACAGATATTACAAGTGCTATTGCGGCAGCAGAAAGGTTTAGCGATTATATGCCCATGACTGGATCCACTTCGCTCAATCACTCCACAGCTAGAACTGGCAGTACCAATTCAAGCTCAGGGTCGAATGCTCGCTCACCTCATCAAAATTGGGGAAACTCAAGTCAGAACCGATGAAACTATAATTCTCGGCCGTCCAACCAGAATTGGAGTTCCAACAAAAATTGGAATGTCAGCTCTAGCAACTCAAATTACAACAACAAAGGAGGGCAAAACTACTCTGGACAGTGGAGACCATCTGCCCCTGCCCCATGCATTCTTTGCAATAGCAGAGATCACCCAACAGGCAAATGTCCATCCAAACCAGCTCTACACTCATTAATGTCACTGCTTCAAGCAGAGCCTTCTAACCCGACCGCATCGAGCTCGAACCCCACCAACAGTGAGACCTCCCAAATGGGAGCTCTACGCAAGCTCAATGCTGTCAAAGGAGAAATGTATGAGCACCCACACAAGAAGGCTTTACAATACATCGACATCACTATCAATGGGTTCCCTTCCCAAGCATTGTTGGATTCCGGAGCGACAGACAATTTTATTGCCCCAGATGAAGCTAGACGTGTGGGTCTGAACTTAGAAGGAGATGTGGGTAAGTTGAAAGCTGTCAACTCTAAGGCAATCTCTATTAATGGTATGGCTAGAGCTGTGCCACTACAGGTTGGTCCATGGAAAGGAAGATCAAACTTCTTGGCCGTTCCACTTGATGATTTTAAGGTGATTCTTGGCCAAGAATTCTTCCGAGGAGCTGCAGCAGGACCATTACCTTTCATGGACTCCTTGGGGTTTTTCGGACCCAGACTACGCATTGTACCAACCTCAATTCGACCAACAACTCATGATAGACTATTGTCGGCGCTCCAAGTCAAGAAGGGCTTGGCCAAAGGAGAAGATACATACTTAGCTGTGGCAAAGCTAGAGATGGAAGATGATACTAGCAAAATTCCTGAGGAAGTTGCCCAAGTTATTGCTGACTTCATCGAAGTGATGCCGGATGAATTGCAAAAAAATCTACCTCCCAGCAGACTCATTGATCACGAAATTGAGTTAGTCCCTGGTGCCAAGCCACCCGCACGTAGTCCATATCGCATGAGCCCTCCAGAGCTGACCGAATTGAGAACACAACTAGATGGCTTGTTGGAGTCAGGATTCATTCGGCCCTCTAAAGCACCTTATGGGGCACCTGTTCTTTTTCAGCGGAAACATGATGGCAGTCTTCGCCTTTGTGTTGATTATAGAGCCTTGAACAAAGTCACTATAAAGAACAAATACCCGCTGCCGCTCATTGCAGACTTATTCGACCAACTTGGATCCGCCAGATACTTCACAAAACTCGACTTGAGATCAGGTTACCATCAGGTCCGCATTCCTGCTGGTGACGAATTCAAAACTGCTTGTTCTATTAGATATGGGTCATATGAGTTCCTAGTAATGCCCTTCGGCTTGACCAATGCTCCAACTACATTTTGCACCCTTATGAATGGCTGTTCCGTCACCTTCTGGACAAGTCTGTGGTTGTCTATCTTGACGACATTGTGGTTTATAGTGGGACTATAGAAGAACACCGACATCATTTGCGAGAAGTGTTCCAAATCCTTAAGGATAATCATCTCTTTGTCAAGAAGGAAAAGTGCTCATTCGGCCAGACCCAGATCAATTTTTTGGGTCATGTTATTGGCAATGGCAAGATTCGGATGGACATGGAGAAAGTCAAGGCAATCCATGATTGGAACTCTCCTAAGAACGTGTCTCAACTACGTTCTTTCCTTGGACTCGCAAACTATTATCGTCGCTTCATAAGGGACTACTCTAAGAGAGCTGTTGCCCTGACAAATTTGTTGAAACAAGACCGAACATGGGAATGGGATAGGCAATGTGAAGCTTCATTCCAAGACTTGAAACTGGCCGTGATAAAAGATCCAGTATTGGCCTTGCCAGACATCACCAAGCCCTTTGAAGTACAAACAGATGCATCTGACTATGCCTTAGGGGGAGTTTTACTTCAAGATGGTCACCCGGTAGCATTTGAGAGTCGAAAGTTTAATGATACAGAGTCTCGTTACTCAGCTCAAGAAAAGGAATTGCTAGCCATTGTACATTGTTTACGGGTGTGGAGACACTACCTCTTGGGGTCTCAAGTCCTTGTTAAAACGGATAATGCTGCAGCAAGCCATTTCCTTACTCAGAAGATGCTAACCTCCAAGCAATCTCGATGGCAGGAAAAATTAGCAGAATTTGACTTAGTATTGGAATACAAGCCAGGGAGCACTAACAATGTAGCTGATGCACTCAGTAGAAGGGTAGACCTTGCAGTGCTAACCCATACTGGTCCGAGTCACACCATCTTGGAGAAGATCAAAGTAGGCCTACAGACAGATCCACGGGCGAAGGCGATTACAGAGTTGATCAAGCAGGGCAAAACTCGACGGTTCTGGATAAAAGATGGAGCAATACTCACAACTGGTAATCGCCTCTATGTTCCGAGAACTTCGGGTCTGAGAAAAGAACTTTTGAGAGAATGCCATGACACCCACTGGGCGGGACATCCAGGTTGGAGACGAACACATGCATTGCTAGAGAGGGGGTACTATTGGCCGCAGATACAGGAGGATGTAATGGCCTATGTTCGAACCTGCCTTATTTGCCAGCAAGATAAGGTTGAAAGGGATCGACCAGTAGGCTTACTAGAGCCTCTGCCTGTTCCAACTCGTCCTTGGGAAAGTGTTTCCATGGACTTCATTACGGGGTTACCGAAAGTGGAGGATTTCAGAAGTATCCTTGTAGTTGTCGACCGCTTCTCAAAGTATGTGACATTTGTGCCAACCGGACTGACTTGCACAGTCGAAGATACGGCGCAGTTGTTCCTCAAGCATGTCGTGAAGTATTGGGGACTGCCCGAAAACATTGTTAGCGACCGTGATGCTCGCTTCACAGGAAAGTTTTGGAAGGAGTTGTTCAAACTCTTGGGATCCAAACTTAATATGTCAACAAGCCAACATCCCCAATCCGACGGACAGACTGAGCGCTTTAACTCTATGCTTGAAGAATACCTTCGTCATTTTGTAAGTGCAAACCAGAAAAATTGGGTGGGACTACTTGATGTTGCACAATTCTGTTTCAACTTACAAAAGAGCTCAGCTACTCACTCCAGCCCCTTTCAGTTAGTCACCGGTCAGCAACCATTGACACCACATACAGTGCTGACCGGATACCAAGGACCCAGCCCAAGAGCTCTTGAATTTGTCAAAGCCTGGCAGAAAAACATTGAAGTTGCTCGAGCCTATCTTGAGAAAGCCTCCCGTCACATGAAGAAATGGGCGGACAAGAAACGACGAATCGATCCTTTTGAAGTCGGGGACTTGGTATTGGTGAAGTTAGATATGTTCAACAAGTATAAACGGACGGCTAGAGCACACAACAATCTGTTTCGCAACTATGAGGGACCGGTACAGATTATTGAGAAAGTAGGCAAAGTCTCCTATCGCGTCAAGTTACCACATTGGCTCCGTTTCACCCACCCTGTCTTCCATGCAAGTAACTTGAAGTCCTACCATGCCGATGCCGCTGATCCCACCAGAAGTGTATCTACCCGAGCATTGCCTAAGCATCCTACTAAGCCAGATCAAGAAGTGGAAGAAATCTTAGCTGACCGTCTCATCAACAACACAGGGCCGGATAGAGAGTATTTGGTCAAGTGGCAGGATGAACCTCCTTCAGAGATCAGTTGGGAGCCAGTCGAGCATCTACTGCCATACCTCTCAAAGCTGGAAGAGTACTTGGAAAAGTTCGCTGCGTGGGCGTCAGCGAATTGAGTGTGGGAGAGTGTCAGGACTCAAGGTCAGAGGCCTTCCTAATGGTCTCAAAACTCAATGTTCCCTTTTGAAAAGTGCCCAAATGCTTAGCATCTATAATATAGGGGGAATGTTTGAGCTCTTGACTGTGAGGACGTGTTGCCTCCATTGCATAGTCGGGCCAGACTGTACCGCTAGCACTTTTATTGTTTTCTTTGCATTGCTTTTCAACTTCAACCTTGTATTTCCATCGATCGATAGCATCGAACTAGTCTTGAGCAACGTCCTTCCGAACGTTCCTCCCCATTGTAATCTATTGAATGTGAATGTGAGCTTTTACTGACTATTGTGCATTGTTATATTGTTTACAGATTGATATTGTGCATTCTCAAGTTAATATTTGTGCCCGTCAAAGTAACTACTCATAGGCTTACTAGTGAATTGGACAGCTAGTGCCGCACGGATTACTAGTCCGTGACACATGCCGTATCTGCTTCAGTTTGGATCCACGGTTGCTCGATCCATTCTTGGCTTCGCAAAAGCAATACTTATCCAGGGGGACGTGAAACCAATAGATGAAATTGTTAGAATCTCCATACGACAAGATAAATGTTGGGAAGATCCAAACTTGCATCTATGCGTGACACGTGATTAGACCAAACCCACCCCTCTCTCTCTCTCTCTCTCTCTCTCTCTCTCTCTCTCTTCTTCCCTTCGTCCCCACTTGAAACTGAAAGCAAAGTGTTCTGTTGTGGTTTTTTCTTCAAACACACCTGAGGCCGAATTTCTTTCCCGCCTAACAATCTTTCCTTTTCCTCTCTGAGAGATGGATCGCTCATCTTCATCTTCCTCATCACCACCAACATCTCTGCATCTTGCAATGGCAGCCTTAGTTGGCGCTTCATTGATGGCCATATCCGCCTTTTACGTCCACAAGCGAAGCGTCGATCAAGTCCTCCAACGCCTCATCCAACTCCGCAAGGGCCATCCTCATCCTAATCTCAAAAGGCGTTTTAAAACAGCGGCAGATCGAACGGTCGAAGATCGAGGAGGAGGAGGAAGAGGAGATGCTGATTTTGACGGAGGAGAAGATAAGCAGAAGCAGGAGGACGAAGATGATGAAGAAGAAGATGATCTCGGTAGTGGTGGTGGTTCTGATCTGGAAGAGGATTGGAACCAGAGGCTTTCGAGGACTCTGGATGAGAGTCAGCGTTACATTTCTGGATTTTCGTCTTCTTTGCCGAATGCAGTTTTGGCTAATCAATGGAAGGACAGAGGAGAAGAGGTTGTTAAGTCTGATAATCTGAATACTACGCAAGGCTTTTGCCCTTCTTTCTCCTTCACTAATCTCAACTCTTACCCTAGAGGCGATGGTATGATCTTCATTTCCTTCCAATATCCCATCTTTAACTACTTAATTATCTCAAATTAGGGTTATGAGCTATTGGGAAATAATGTTTATTGGGTTGCAAATTTTTTCAGCAGACGAGTAATAGATTGAAATGTCATTAACACTGTAGTAATTTATAAGTGGCAGGAGCATCACTGGTTGCACTTATAAAAGATTAACTTTAGGTGTTTTTTTTTTCTTTTTTTCTTCAGGTTAGAACTTTGGCTCTTGAATAAGAAGTGGTCCACTTTGACCGGGTGTTTTTTTTTTTTTTTTTTTAGCATTAAGCATTCAGTGGTCAGCACTTTTAAATTATTTTGAATTTAGAACCTATTAAGAACTTTTGATTCTGATTAGAAGTAAAAACAAACACCCGGTCAAAGTGGACAACTTCATATTCAAAACCAAAGTTCTTAACAAAAAACAAACACCACCTTAGTGCTGACTAGTGAGTGCTTAGTGCTAAAAAAAAAACTCCTCTTTCTATGGGTTCATCTTTCGGTTGAGATATAATTTCCGTGGGTGTGTACAATCATAAATTTACTCTTATGCATCATCTTGGAGCATGAAACTACACATATGATACCATAGATCCATGCAAACTTATTTTGACAAGTTCAAGACAAGCATAAGCTATTAAGCTTTGAAGAATGCAATTTTTATGAAATCTCCTGTGAAACTAACTAGCCTGCTTAATCCTTGGCTAAGGATGGTTATGAGAGTGGTCATTTTTTTATTTTTTTCTTCAACTCGCGGAAATCGTATATCCTCAAATCTTGTTGAATTACGTAACAAGGACACTTCACCTATTTGGCGAGGCATTAAGAATGTCTATGAGCGCCTCAAGTACCTCTGAGGACAAAAATCTTGCTAGAGAGAAAATTCATATTTGTGGCGGTTTCACATTATTTTTTTAAGGTTTTCTATGTTCCTAGTTCATTCTTGTGCCTCTTTAAATTATATGACAATAACGACAAATGAGAATCAAGTCAATAAACATAATAATATAACAAATAAAGTATTATTTGCCCCTAAGGAAGAAAATAATCATTTTCTTCAACTCTTAATCAATTCTGCCATATTCGAAATTGCTAGTCTATTATTAAGTATTTCTTATGAACCATAAGTCTTAAACCAACTAACCAACAAAATAACTCATAAAACTTAGCACAAACTAAGTCATATTCATACAAAGTCAAATAACTAAATTGAAACTAAGAATTAACAAAGCCACAGGCCATAATTCACCTTGTAAAAGTCAAATTTCCTTAGTATCCTCTGAATTAATTCCATTATCTTTCTTCATTATTGCTAGTGGCTAAATCCCCTTTCATTAGTGACTTAATAAATAAATTAATTTATTAATAGTTTAAACTAAGTTATTCAAAAAAATCTATGTTATCTAAAAAGGGTGATATTGGCATCTCAAGCACCCCCAATACCTAGCATCCCACCAAAGGCGAAGTGCCCTAGTGCTAAAAAGCGTTTTTAGATGAGGCGAAACACCTCAATAGCGCCTTTAGCGCTCGACGAATCCCCGACAGTATAGCATTTCACTTTCAAAAAATTCTGGAAATATTGGGCACGCTGATGCCCTTTGAAAACTACAACTCACACTCCTTATTTAAATTGTTAACTTTTTCATACATTTTTTTATGGCTTCAAATTGTAACAATATTTTGAGTATTTTATATTACTATTTTACGATTGATAAGTACAAAATGAAATTTATTGGTAAAATAATATGGTTATTCACTACGTCTGTGTGGTTTTTAGTCGACATTTCTGAAACCTTGTATTTTTGTTGGGGTATAACACGTATTGTGTTGTTATTAGCGTGAATTCAGAAAAAGAAAAAAAAAACACACACACAAAACACTAAAAACACACTAAGGTTATGCCTTGAAGCTTACCCAATCTCCCCTTCTGCGCACGCGCTCTTCACGTTGAATATTTTTGCAAATTTTAGAGATATTAATAGTGTAATTTATTTTGGTTATGGATTATGATTGTCTTTTGTAATAATCTAGTAATAAATGTGACATTAGTATGTGGATGAATATATGATCTTCATATTTTTTTGCTAAATTTTAATAAAAATTTGACTGGAAAAGTCTCAATCAAAATGCATGGACATGAACATGATATTGCCGACTCGACAATTTTCTAAAAACTAGGACTCGGTAACACGTGAAACATTATATATATATATATATGTGTGTGTGTATTTATAAATCATATGAATATAAACAATAATCCAACAAAGAAAGAATTTAAATACACAAGAACAAGAAAATAATGAAGATGAAAATGAAGCACACACATTGCCTTCAACTTTATTCCAACACCGTTCATTCTGTTGCAATGTCTTTACTGCAATTAGAAAAAAAACATGAAGAAGAAGAATAATAGCAAAGAAGATGTACGAAAGTGGAGAAGATGACACTTTGTTGCAAGAAAAAAAACAAAATAAGGAGAGACGAAGTAGAGGAGAGAATAAGCAAAAAGAGAAGAAAAACAAGCAAATGAATGAGTCTTTTACATTTCGATGAATTAACAACCTTTAAATTAGGTGGTCATGAGCCTAGGCAAGAAAGGCATCCAACCAAAACCTCCCACGCCTTGTCTAGCTAAAGTGACAGTCATTTCCTTGTGGTCTCAGGCGGTTGCTTTCTTGCCTAGGCCCCCGCTTAAGTTAAAACTATGATTATATATATATTACAAATCAGAATGGTGTTTAGGGTTGGAGATAAGACGGCTGAGATTTATCCAAATATAAAGATCCAACGATCATAGATACTTTCTCATATTTCAGTATCTCTTACACTCTTTCAATTTCTCTTAAACTTTTTCATCATTCCTGCTTTCAATTTCTCCTATTTCAAGTATAAATTATTTTTATATATTTATTTTTTACTAAATCTATTTTAATTTCTACACATAAATTCACAGTGAGTGTTTTTTAGTATGACATTGTGTGCAATTTCTTGGGAAAATGAGTGGCTTTGTATTGTAACTTTTCTGTTTTCAATTGATTTCTTAGGCAAAGTGAGTGTGTTCATGGTGACGTAGGCATGGACGAGTTGGCATGTCATGAGGTTTACATAGAAATTTTTTTTTATGCCCAACAGCACGAGAGACACACTATTGTATATACATATAAGACCTTAATACTCCCTTTCCTCCTTGATTGCTACCACAACAACATCAGCAAAACAACACTAAAAGAGAGATGTAGCTGCACAACACAATCGACCACTCTCCCTCTGATCGACCTAACCTCTGGCCACTCCCCTTCCAATCGACCGCATCCATCCACCCTCTTTGTTGGCGAACTTATTCTCTCCTATTGAAGCCCTAATCTTCTTCTTCTTTAACCAATCTTCTTTTTTATTTGTGCCAAGTTTACTTGTTTAAAATGATGTACAATGGCATAGGTATATACATGTCCTATAGTTACATATTAATTGGAAAAAAATTAACAAATGTTGCCAAGTACAAGGCAATGCTTAGGAAAGCTAGCGCCCAGCCGTGTCACTTCTCCTTGCCTAGCGCCTCAGGCTACATAGATGGTCATTGGCACCCACCTAGGAGTAAGAAATAAAATAAAAATGGTTGTTGAGTCTTGATTGTGTACTGACCGAGATCTGGGTATATCAGAGGCATGTTCGATATGTTGACCACGTTGACCATATACTTGACACCTATTGTCACGTTACCAGGTGTCTGACGTGTGTTAGATAAGTGTCTATGTTGGATATGTGTTGGACATGGATATGACAAGTTTTTCGAAGATTATATTTCTTTGGCCTCAATACGGTATTTGTTCTTTATTGTGCTTGTAACACGTTCATTTCGGTAAAAAGTTATTAGATTTATTTATTTGTTTTTATTTTTGTATTTGTGCGTGTGTGATTTTTCACTACTTTTTTTTTTAATTAGAATTTTATCTATTGTATTAAAAAACTGAGGCACTTAATATCTTTACTACCTCAATACCTAAATAAGCATTGGATTGAGCATTAAGATGTTGTTTCCTTGTTTCTGTAGTCACATTTTTTCTTTTCTTTGTGTGCGTTTGTGTTTGTCTTCTTTATTTCCACAATATCATTCTAATGTATCATCCTAATGCTGTTATATAACAATCCTAACCTATTTTTATTGGTTTAAACATATCTTTATTTTGAAATTGGTTGTTTTTCCTTTGAAGGATCTGATTTATCACAAAGATGTTGGGATAAAGCTGCTCAAGCTCTTGAGCTTGGGGTTAATTCCTTGCAGTATGAGAAGCAATATTTGATTTTAGGAAACACGACCCAACATTTTGAGAATCACTCATCTCGAGATACTCATGCTATTGCCCACATTTTAAGGGCCACCTAGATGT
Organism: Berberis thunbergii; assembly: GCA_003290165.1. NCBI lineage: Eukaryota > Viridiplantae > Streptophyta > Magnoliopsida > Ranunculales > Berberidaceae > Berberis > Berberis thunbergii. The sequence goes on along the minus strand of QNQO01007335.1, from coordinate 397,074 downwards.
AAAGTTATGTGCCATTTGCTAGGGACCCAATCTTTTGAGGTCTTTGGATGAAAATCAATGCTACGTTTCAGATTTCCCTTCTTGTTGCCAAATGCAGCTTTGGAAAATCGCATATATCGATGGCCATCGACATCTTAGGATTTCTCCAACTAAACCATCGACTATGATGTTACTTGTTGGAGACCTAGCAAAATCCCCACCTTGCACCGCTATTGTTCTCAACTTAACCACATTGAGATGAATATTGGTGATGTAGGAGTTCCAAAATATCAATACTATTATTATTATTTTCAGAAAATTCAAATTTTATTTGATTTCTTTTTTCATTTAGGTTGTCAATTTTATAGCTAAAAGTAAATTAGGAAGTTTCTATTTTAATAAATTCTTACTTTTTTTATTTGAGATCTAAAAGTGTTCAAGTTGAGTTATAATGGGTTTAGGAAGTTGTTTTTTATATTATAGATAGCTTAGGAAATTTATTTTTAATGTTTTAGGAAGATAAGAAGTTGCTAGGATGGAGTTATCTATATAAGGAGCTCCAATTCCGAATTTTGTAACGAATTATTGACTGAATATTATTCTTGATTTTTATCTTTTCTTTATCTCTTCTTCCCTTTTACTCTCGTCCTCGCAAGTTCGAGGCTTTTATTGCATCAAGTGGTATCAGAGCAAGTTAAACTTGGTTTCTACACCAAGTTCCTGTGGATTGATTCCTTGCGTTGCAATTATCTTTTACAAGATGCAAGTCTTTGTGTCATCATCCACCATTATACTTTTTTTTAATTTTCTACCATCAACCCTTCCATATCCATGTTATTTAAAAAAAGTATGTATGACAAGAGTTATTCACTTCTACGTATTGGAACAAACCCATGAGCAAATACACAAATTCATTATCAACTTGCTTATGGGAAACAACGTCAACGTACTTCCTTTTACGACTGTAGTTTGAATCAAGAAATGATTGCTAATTGGACTCGGGAGTTGTTTGACTTGGAGGAAGAATATGCAACCTACTTGCATCAATACAATGACAAACTTCTTCAGTATATCCCTTCACCGCCACCTCTATATCCTACACCTCCACAATCGCCACCTCAACCTGACTTTGATATTATTGAAGCGTTACTTAAGCATGCAATATCTTTATGTAAGCCCACTTCTCTTGAAACACCAATCCCTGAAAATCTAAACCCTACACCGTCATCTATGTCACCATTATCACCCAATACCTTCACATCTCCTCCCAGTAGCTCCATCAATCCTTCCTACATCAAGACTCACACAGAACATGATCGTAATGCACAAGTAGAAAGTCAAAATGATGAATTTGATTGTGTTGGAGAAGTTCCAAAGAATGGGGAACCAAAGTTTGATCTCACTCCTATTGGGATAGATGAGATAGTTGATTCTTGTAAGGAGGACACACTTGGAATTTCTTATCAGGATGAGCTTAAAGAAGGGGGTACATTTATTTTCCAGCCTTACGTTGATCCATATGCAGGTTTGTGTGAGCCTTCGCTAGTGGATTTTGGAAATTTTCTAGAAATGTTCTTCTCCAAACTCTTGATCATGATTCCCTCATCATTCCAATGCACAACTCGAGGGCGAGTTGCTTTCAAGAAGGGGAGATTGATGTAGGAGATCCAAAATATTTTAAGAAAATTCAATTTTTATTTGATTTTTCTTTTCAATTAGGTTGTCTATTTTATAATTAAAAATAAATTAGGAAGTTTCTATTTTAATAAATTGTCATTTTTCTTATTTGAGAAACTTTTAGAAGTGACTAGAATGTCCAAATGGAGTTATAATGGGCTTAGGAAGTTGTTTTTATATTATAGATAGCTTATGAAACTTATTTTCAATGTTCAGGAAGATTAGAAGATGCTAGGATGGAGTTATCTATGTAAGGAGCTCCAATTCCGAATTTTATAACAAATTATTGACTGAATATTATTCTTGATTTCTATCTTTCTCTTCTTTGTCTCTTCTTCCTATCTTCTTCTTCCCCTTTACTCTCTTCCTCACAAATTCGAGGCTTTTCTCTTGTTCCGCTGCATCAAGTGGTATCAGAGCAGTTTAAAACTTGGTTTGTAGACCAAGTTCCTGCTGATTGATTCCTTGTGTTGCAATTATCTTCTACAAAACGCAAGTCTTTGTATCACCATCCACCATACTTTTTTTCAATTTTCGACATCAACCCTTCCACCTTCATGTTATTTAAAAAAATAATGTATGACAAGTGTTATTCACTTCTATGTCTTTTGGATCAAACCCAGGAACAAATACAACAATGTCATTCTCAACTTGTTTAATGAAAACAACGTCAACGCACTTCCTTTTACGATTGGAATTGGATCGAGAAAGGATTGCTAGTTGGACAAAGAGGAAGATATGTGACCTACTTGCCCCAATACAATTGCGTACTAAGTGGGTATATCCCTTCACTACTATAACCTTTATATCCTACACCTCCACAATCACCACCTCAACCTGATTTTGATAAAATGAAGCCTTACTTAGGCGTTCAATATAGTTATGTAAGCCTACTCCGCTTGAAACACCAATCACTAAAAATCCAAATCCTACACCATCATCCACGTTAACACTATCACCCATTGCCACCGCATCTCTTCCCAATAGCCCCACCAATACTTCCTACACCAAAACCCACACAGAAGATGATTGTAATGCACAAAAGAAAGTCAAGTTGATGAATTTGATTGTGTTGGAGGAGTACCAAAGAATGAGGAACCAATTGTTGATGTCACTCCTATTGGGATGCTTGAGATAGTTGATTCTTATATGGAGGACACATTTGAAATTTCCTATAAGGTTGAGCTTAAAGATGGAGAGACCTTTATTTTCCAGCCTTACGTTGATCCGTATGCAAGTTTGAGCCATCACTAGTGGATTGAGTTTCATAGTCGATCACGTCTCAACTTTGTGCAACAATCTATTCATTAAATATTATTCAAAGACACGCGACCCCAAAAGTTGAAAAAAAAATGAAAAAAATCTAGACATTCTTCTCCATGTTCTTGATCATGATTCTCTCATCTTTGCAATGCACAACTTGCTTTCAAGAAAGGTAGACCAATGCAGGAGATCTAAAATATTAGTATTTTTATTATTTTTATAAAATTCAATTTTTATTTGATTTCTATTTTCAAATAGGTTGTTTATTTTTTATTTAAAAGTAACTTAGGAAGTTTATATTTTAATAAATTCTTATTTTTCTTATTTGAGACACTTTCAGAAAGCGACGAAAAGTGTCCAGATTAAGTTGTAATGGGTTTAGGAAGTTGCTTTTATATTATAGATAGCTTAGGAAACATATTTTCAATGTTTTAGGAAGATTAGAAGTTGCTAGGATGAAGTTATCTATATAAGAATGATTGAATATAATTCCTGATTTCTTTCTCCTCTTCTTTGTCTTCTTCCCTTTTACTCTCTTCCTCGCAAGTTAAAGTCTCTTCTCTTATTCTGCGTCAATTTGGCATAGGTGTGAGTTTTGAACTTGAAAGGCCTCGCTGCACCTAAAAGGCGAATAGCGATGAATAGGTGTGGGGCATTTTTTATTTTTAAATGATGTGTTAATTGTCCAACCCGCCCTTAGATGCTTCATTCTAATCTGATTATGTTGCTCCAATTATTTTCACATTTATGTAGGTGGGCTTTTAAATGAGATATAAGCTCAATGAGGTGTACGTTGTTTCATCGCTATGCAAGAATTTTTTTATTTTTTTATTTTAAGTCAAATGATGTTGATAAAGAGAAATAGTGAAGCATACAACAAAAGGGCGTTTTAAAAGGATTAAGATCCCAAAGCTAGATGATCTCAATTGGCATATAAAGAATAGAGTAGAACCCCATTAAAAGATGAGTGGTGAGGCACCCAAGAACAAAGAAAAACCAAGACATCCATAGTAAGCTCTGTAAAGTCTGAAAACTTGTTGAATATTCTCGTATTCATCACCTTCCTAACTGCCCAAGTGATGACAAAAAATCTCTTTAAAAGCAAATTGCGAAGTGTTCTTTCCAAACACTTTCTGAATACTTCATGATGGCAATAGTTTTTTGGGTCAAGATCCATAGACCCGTGAAATTAATTCATAGTTTGGTTCATGCTTCATTTGAATCATTTTACCCACTGGAGTTTTTTATTATTTAAATAAGCAATACAACTCTCACGACGACTCCAAAATGGAACAAACTTATGTAGCAAGGCTAAATTACATGGATAACAATCCATTGAACATATACCACTGAAAGTTGAATTTTTTTAGCTCTGCCTAGATGGTACGCTATGTAGTTAAATTGTTAATTTAACCTAATCGGTTAGTGAGCGATATCAAATTAATCGGGATTAATCAGAATTAATCAACATATATTTCGTATGTATATATTTTTTATCCTTTTAAGTAATATGTTTACTTAAAGAAAAAAAAATATGTATTGAAGTAGTAGACATCACTTATCAGTTATCACTATTTAAGGCAAATTATAACAAATTTAATAATTCAATACAAATATTCTATATTCTTTAGTTTTGCATGTTATTGCTTTCGTCGTTCTTTTCTCTTCTTTATATATATAAATATGTATATTCATCTTTCTTTCTCTCTAGCCTATTGACACACTCTATGGGTACGTATTGATGAAGTTAAGGCAATAAATAAATAACCTTGATGTTTTTTTCATTTGTTTACAACACATTGCTATTGATTGATTAATCAGTGAATTTTGAAAGCGATTAATGGTGTGATTAATCGGTAAATCAGCAAAAAATTGTCGATTACTCGGCCAAAGATTATTCAAACGATTAATTCAAAATTCGTAGCTCTCTACTAATGAGGAGATTAATCGGTGATTAATCACTGATTTAATAACATAAATGGTACTCCAAACCCAAAAGCAAACCTTAATCTCCCTAAAAAATAAAAATTGCCATGAAGAACAACTCTCATAGGAACACCCTCTTTCTTTCCTTCCGTATCATCCAAATTAGAGCAATCGGAATACTCTCCAAAGCCATTTAGCTTTTCCAGCCACAGGGCACTGCATCCATTGATCGATACACTGTTTAAGATGGTTGGATTGGGGTAAAGGGACACCAAACTCAGCAACACCTCTATTCCGTACTTCCTTGACCTACACTGAAGGATTCTAGATGACTTGATTTTAGGTGGAGTTTATCTCCTTGACATGAAAGTACATCCATGAATTTCAAACATTTCTAAAATTACCCCATCAAATATGGTTACAAATGAACAAACTATAACATCTCTTACCTTGAACTGTTATATTTATCAAAATGTCGATAATGTTTGTTGGTTTGACATCTATGGCTAGGACACCATCTCCAGCGAATTCATATGCTTCAGAGATCTCTAGGTGGGTTATATGAAGTGGGTAAGAAGTTTTTTTTTTTGATAAATAAAACACTATAATATTGGGAATGGGCTTTGATGATGATGATGAAATAAAACACTATCATTAAAACTGGGTCAGAAGTTAAGTACCATGAAGTTGAAGCCAGTGATAGGAAAAGTTCAATTTCTAGTTGGGATGAATTTTCGGTGCAAGTAGTCTTTAAATTCAGTACTACAACTATATATTGTACAGGAACTTGCTAAAACAGCAGCTACTCCCATTCTCTTAAATTTTACTTCTGTTCCCTTCCAACTATGGCTCTATTAGAAATATGTATATATATAATTATTATTTTCCTGCTCTCTCACTCTAGTTCCTTGTGTACTACTAGACTACTAGTTACTTGGAGTAACTACTCAACAGCAAAACAATGGTTATTTTTTTGTGCTAGTTAATGTGCATTATAATTTACCGGTTTCTTCCCTCTTTTTCAATGTGTATTTCCTTTGTTCGACATCAAATTTTTTTGTCCCAATTAAAAATTGCAGGAAATGATAAATCTCTCAAGCATTCTTCTTTTAGGACCAGGCCAGAATTCATTTCTAGGCCATCCACCCCAAAATCTTCAGGTGGGCGTTCTGAAAGGATAGAGGATTCTGAAGAGGAAGACCCTGTACTACCTGATGAGGAGGACGACTGTAACATATATGACCAAGAGAACTCTACTCCCATTGACAGTATACAGATGGAAATAGATGTAAACCTCATATCATTGACAAAAAATTCTTTTAGATGCTTCACCGATTTTTTGGGCGTAGAGTACTTCCTTTTCTGATGTATATTTAGTCTATATAGAACCTAGTATGCTATTATTTGAGAAAAAACAAATGACACTTTACAGGGGAATCATGTGAAGAAGATGCATTCTGTCCGATTTACTGACAAAATCTTGATATGATTTTGTGGAAGATTTAAGCAGTTATTGGCATAAAAGTTTTTAGATACTGGATATAAGTTTCACTATGGATTCTGTACGTATAACAGGAACCACAATGAACTCTATTCTATTTGATTTTCCTGAATGGGGTTCCTCTACTTTAGACATATTCATTTCAGCAAATTGGAATATGGTTTTTGATGGGATTTAATCTACGGGAAATTATAAAGTTTTTGGTTATCTGAACGATTGAGAAAAAAGGCTTTTTAGGTCGATGTGACTATTATCTTGTTACTAAAACTCTATATCTGATTTTTTAGTTATTTAATTTTTATTCCAGTTTTTCCAATAATTAAAAAAGGAGATTAAACTGAGTTTATCTGTGCAGCAGGATCCAAACTCAAATATTCAGGATTCAACACTTGTTTCTTATGACATGGAAAATGCTGATTCTGCACAGAATAAAATATTTGGAGCCGTGTCAAGAAAACCTAATAGTGATGCAAATTTTCATGACAACCAGAAGATGGACACAAGCCATGCACAGAACGCAAGTAGTGATCTTATTGACATTGTTATGCCTCTGAAAACTGCTCCTCATGGTATTCTTAAACTCATCTGCAAAGTTTAGTTGGTAGTTTCCACTTTATGTGAACTTTTTGTTCCATTTCTCATTTTTAGATATACTCTTACCCTTTATTGGATGCCATTCATCAATATTGAATCCAATTATCATGAGAAAGAGTATAGGTTATGTGTATATCCAACTACCATGAGTAAATTGAATACTATGTAACAAGGCTACTCTATTTATACAAAAAAATGAATAAAAAACATGTGGACACTCGTGCATACTCCCATCAAACACTTTCAATTCTTTACAAATATTACAAACATATTATGGCAAATTAGTAGTGCATGGGTAGCAATATTGACCTACAAGTGAACGAATATGACTAGTAATTCACAACTTATTGTAGATGAATTATAGTATTAAAATATACAGGTGTCTCCCTTATTGTGTTTTTTTTGGCTGACACATCACTGTCAGATAAGGATATTCATGTCTATGTCATTACATAGACTAAATGGACTTGGTGCTACTAGTTGGCAAATGTAGCTTTTACTTCTTTTTTTTTTTTTTTTTGAAGGTCAAAAAAGGCTTTCCTTCATTGTGAAACAAGAAACATTACAATAGTAAAACTCCCAATTTTAACGTCCCACTAGAGAGAGATTAGTAGGAGAAAAGTAAGTCTTCCCAATTAGCCCAAAGCCTTTTAAAAGCCACCCATAAGTTCGTTCCTAGTAGCCCAGTGCCTTATATGGATGAGACTCCATACAAATCTTTGTACCTTCCAATGCCACCCGTTAAAAAATCCTTCTATTAAGCTCCTTCCATATTGTCTAACAATTGAAATAGTGGATAAGAGTCCAAACAAGCCACCCAACCCTATTGAGATAGGGGCATCCCTTCCAAGACCACCACACTTCCACAATGAAACTTGGCATCGCCCAATCCAAACTTGGTTAGAAAAATATCTACACCCGAGAAGCTAGAGGGCAAGAGAAGGTAGGCGGCGAACTCTCCAATCCCTCCACTACCCACACAATATCAAATCAATGTTCATGCCCATCTCAATGGGTACATCTCTAGTTGGCAATTGGTTCCAAAATATCAAACAAAGAAGCACACCCTAGGAGGAATTAGATTGGTCCAAGCCAACGTAGATTGCAAATTTGTCAGAGTGTCATTAGGGTCGTCCCTTTCATCAAATTAGCAAAAGAAAAGGATTTGATGAAGAAGACTTATGAATCTTCCCATTTCCGGTCCCAATCATCTTCACATTCCTTGAGGGTCACACCTTCAAGTAAACTCATCATTTGCATAGCTTTACCTTCTTTCAAATCGAACAAATTTCTTCTAAGGCGAATATTCCACACCCATTCCCATCAACATGGGATCCATATTCCTTGAGGAGACTAAGAAAATTCTTTAGAATCTCTCCCTAAGTGGCACTCCTCCTATCCAAACATCATGTCAAAATCAAAAGCAATTCACCGACCACCTTTCAAAGACTTTAAGATGGAATTTGAGGTTGTCATTGCCAATGCAATGAATTAAAGTAGTATCGTGTGCAAATTTAAGGTGAAACACTCTCACGCTTGCAAATTTGCTTGGAACCCTTTGATGAGGTTAAACTCACAAGCTCTCTCCACCATCCTTAGGTCCTCCGCCACAATAATGAAAAGAAATGGGGATAAGGGGTCACCTTGTCTCACTCCTTTGTGGGGTTTACAAAATCCAAATGGCTAGTCCCGCACAAGGAGAGAGATATTGACTATTGACAAACAAATCCGAATACATTCCAACCACCTACTTACCGTTGCCCATCCTCTTCATCATATATAGGAGAAGTCCCAAGACACTTGATCATATGCTTTGTTGGAGTCCACCTTGCACACCAAACCCGGATCCCCGGATTTGAAACTTGTAATCTAGAGTCTATGATCTCATTAGAAACCAACACCCAATCAAAGATTTTCCTTCTTATACATCAACCAACCCCCCATCAAGGAGTTATATTTGTTTTTTATACAATGCCAAGTGCTCAACTGATACATTTTGAACACGACATTGTTGTAATTTTTCTGCAAGTAGTATGATTCATTACTAGGAAATTTTAAGGCAAATAGTTTAGGCTAGGTATTGATTCGGAGTCTCTACTGTTACCATATGGCTGTGTAACAAGGATACCTAATTTAAAGAAAAATAAGGGTGGGAGGGGGGATGTGAGCTGAGGTCCCTAAAGTTGAGATTTATTAACAAAAAAAAAGGTCAAATAAGATTATACTCTAAGTCCCTAAAATCAGAAAGACTCGCCTGAATTCCTAAAATCAGGCCACTGGTGTGGACCTAGAATTAATTAGAAGGTGAAAAGTGGTGGTCTAAATCTGCGGTGGCTGCCAGAATCGATGGTGGATGGAGTGTGGTTGTTGATGGTAGAGAGAAGGGGAGGGAGATGGAGTTAGAGGTCAAAACCTTAAACTTACAAAAGAGGAATTTTACAATAGCAGAGTTTTTTTACTTGGACTAGAAAATATGTTGGACTGGAATGTAGGGTCTTGGACCCAATTGCCTGAAAACAAGTCCTATAGCCATTTTGGTGGGCTTTATAGCTGACTTGTCTCACTGCCAAACACTGAGTTACGTATCTTTGTCAAACACCAATGTAACGTGCCTGTGCCATTGTTACATAGCCACACACATTTTACCATTTCACTAAGATGATAACACCAATGTACGGACCTGTGCCATTGTTACATAGCCGCACATTTTACCATTTCACTGAGATCATACACAAACATAGATACAAGTTTTGTAAGTAGAATATTTAATGAAGTTGGAAAAGTATGATAGTTTTTAAAGGTGTAAGGTAACCGTTGTAATTTGCAAATTACTTGTAGGTTCAGTACATAAAAACTCTTAAAATTGTATTGGTTTATCAAGGGTTTTCACCCCCCGATTGAAAAGGAACTAGCAGAAAAAACACGGAAAAACACGGAGAACAACATAAAAAGTAAAAGAAGTGTAAACTGCCTTGTAAATTGTATTTTGTTCTTTAAGCATTTTATTTCCTTATTGGTTTACATTTTTAAATATGTAACCTATGCAGTTAAAACGGATAACGGACCCATAACGGTCCAAGAGCGTTATAGGTTATAACGGGATATACCGAGATATAACGGTATATAACGGAATAGTTTTTAAATATATATTTTCCCCCACAAAATATTAATGTTATTATAGTAAAAAAAAAGTAAATCATGTTCATAACATTAAACTAAAAAACAAAAAACCTTAATAAAAAACATCGTCCCTTAGTATGAGAGTGAGATCAAAAGATAGTGCAATCGACTCTTCGTCTTTTTCCCTTTTTCTTATCTCACTATCTGTCAAACGGCAAGGTCTAGTTCTCTGGCGATTGGTGACGGCGAGCTCTGATCCTTCTTTCCGCTGAGCCTAGGGTTTTGGTTTGATCGAGAATGAAATGGGTGTTTTTTTTAATGTATTAGAACAAAGCATTAAAACGACGTTATTGGAAGAAGAAAAAAACGTTATCTCAATAACGGCCACATAACGCCGTTATATTGGAGTTGTGATACTATAACGTGATAGTGTCATAACGTAACAGCTCACCCGCGTTTTATAACGTTGTTTTAACTACACAGTATGTAACACTCAGAACTCATACTCAATATTTATGTTGAAAACGACAGGATATTACCTTTCATATTCGACAGTCTTTCATGTTGACACATTTTAAATTTGTAAAAAAAAGTCACTATAACATTTGTGTTGAGAAAGAACTGTTCGGTGAGAGGAGCTTGGCTTACGACTGACTGCTTCTAATTGTTATCTGGAATCGAAAGAAGGAAAAAAGTGCGTTTTCAAAGGGAGTAAATCGGAGGTGGATTCCATCTGTAAGGATATCAAATCCATTCAAGGGCATTGGGTGAGATTTGGGGTAGTCTTTCAGCGAATCAATTTCATGTATGTATGTTCAAGTGGGCTAATTTGCTTAAAATCAAAGGCCTCTTGTAATGTTTTTAATTATTCATGCGATGGAGGACATCGCAATGATTCCTTTAATGAATTTTGCCCGCTTGTTTAATCAATAAAAAAGGTTTTGAGGGTGGTCAGAGACTGAGTGATATTTTCTAGCCATGATTCTTCCATGTTGCAAGTCTACATGCCTTTTTTTTTTTTTTTTTTTTTCAGATATTGGATTTTTATTTTAATGAAGATTCACTTGTGCAATGTAATCCTTTCATTTTCATCAACTATTCACAAATGCCACTGTGTTTGTGAAACCCAGAACCTCGGTTGATGATCTGATGTTTCTATCATTTTTCTTCGTGTCATTTTATGATTTTAATGACTTTGTTGAACTAGAGAGACCCACTGGGGAGGAAGAAGAAGTATGTATGATGCTTCGTGAATGTTTGGCCTTGAGGGAGAAGTATGTGTACAGAGAAGATGATGCTCCATGGACGAACAAAGCTACAGATGTATCTAGTCCTCGTCTGAAGAATGATCCATTTTATTTTGACCCTGTCGAACCTACTCAGGTGAGTTATTATTTGTTCCTACTCGATATATTACTCATCATAGTGCAGCATTTAAACATTGTTTTCATTTTTTTAACAGCACTTTTTTAGAATGGAGGATGGAGTTGTACATGTTCATGCAAATAAAGATGGTGAGAACCTCTAATTGTTTTATTTTTCGCAGTTGCATATAGCAGTGCTATCATGTTTGGAACAGTCAAAGCCATTGTTTTGATTTTAAGTATGCCAACTAATGCTTATTTTATCTTACCATATTATTTTCTCCAGCAACCGAAGATCTTTATCCAGTTGCAAGTGCGACAAGGTTTTTTACTGATATGCACCATATACTCAGAATTGTATCAGTTGGGAATGTTCGCACTGTGTGCCATAACCGATTGCGCTTTCTTGAGGAGGTAAACTTTAGATTCTTTGGTTTGTGTTTGTACATTTTAGATGAGATAACTTTGCCTGTGTTCCATGCAGAAGTTCCGCCTCCATCTGTTAGTATATGCAGATAGGGAATTTTTGGCTCAAAAAATTGCACCTCATCGAGACTTTTACAATGTTAGAAAGGTGGATACTCATGTACATCATTCGGCATGCATGAATCAAAAGCATCTGCTGCACTTCATAAAATCAAAATTGAAAAAAGAACCTGATGAGGTACAACAAAATTCTATCTTTTAGTTCATTGCATCAGTTCTGATCAGTTAGTGAACTTCCTTGTGTGAATCATTTGTCAAGTGCAATTGCCCTATCTTGTAAATTTGTTGCAACCTATTGATTTCTTGCAACTTCATACATTATTGGCTATGTCATGCAGGTTGTCATATTCCGGGATGGAAAGTATCTTACACTTAGAGAAGTTTTCGAGAGTTTGGATTTGACTGGGTAAGGTTTCAGTATGCTCAATATGTAGTTATTCCTTTTCCCCCTTTATGGAAGGTGTCTTACCTTTCACTTTTGTGCTCTTTGTTTACATATGCAGATATGATCTCAATGTTGATTTGTTGGATGTGCACGCGGATAAGAATACATTTCATCGCTTTGACAAATTCAATCTGAAGTATAATCCTTGTGGACAGAGCAGACTCAGAGAAATATTCCTAAAGCAGGACAATCTGATACAAGGTTTATAGCAGACTTACCTTGTTAAACTCAGATAGTCTGAGATAGGAACAGCTACATGAATTTCAACATTGTTCGTCTCTTTAGGTGCACAAATTTGGCTTAATGTCTCGTACTCTCTTACATTGGTAATGAATAAAGACTAGATTACTTTTACTCGTGCAGTTCTTGCATTCACTGAGATTTGATTGTAGTTATTTTTCTTCATTTCATTACATTGTGCACAAAATTATTGATCAGGGTAACAGCCAAGGGCTGTTCCATTCTTTACAAAATAATATATTGAAATAATTTTGTGGACCTATATATAAAAATGTGATAGGAAGGAATGATGCCGATGTTGAAAATTGAACTTAAGTAAACCATACATTGATCATCAATTTGAAATAGCATTAGAAAATATGGTTTTTGTTTTGCAAACCTTGAAAACTCATTACAGTGTTACATGATCCATATTTGAAACCTCTATAAGAAAATTATGGTTATAAAAAAAATTCAAAAGTAAAGTCATATAATGACAAAGGTTGCTACTGAAAATGAGATTACAATGCTTTTCAATAAAAAAACGATAATGCTCTTTGAAGGAAATAAATTATTATCTGTTATCGTTATTTATGTATTTGGTTGAATCGGTTACTTCGTTAGATCTTAAAAGAGTGGATGGTAATTAAGGATACATTCAGCAATCTATACTGTTTTCATTTTTAATAATTTGAAGAATGTTATGATGGGTGGAATATAACTGGCAAAACGAACACGACTATCCAATGGCGAGGTGGCCTAGCATAATGAAGCAATACGTTCCTGATGCCATTTTTTCTTTTCCATGTTTGCATTGTAATTGCAGTGGTCTCAGCTTATGTTATTTGAATAAATCTTTCAGGGCGTTTTCTTGCTGAAGTTACAAAGGAGGTTCTGTCTGACCTTGAAGCAAGCAAATACCAGGTCCAGTTTTTTCACTTTGTTTTGGACTTCTGTATCCTATGATTGAGTTGTCGCTGTTTCTTTATGCTTTTACTTTAGTTGGGATTCGGCGTGTTGAACTGGTGCATCTCTCATGCTAGAATTTTTGCAACTCCAAAATTTACCTCATTCTAATCTTTCAGCATTTCATCTCTCTCATATCCTTCGCGTTGATACTTTCTTGTTGAGATTTAGATTGAGATGATTGTATGTCTTGGGCTCCTTTGTTATTACAGAGTACATAGTGACTTGTTATCCAATCCTAACTGATGCTTTAAGAATTGCCCAAAACAATTAGCAGTTTATATTTTACCAAACTAATCGTTACACTTCCAAACAAACAGGTTGCTTGAATATCTCATCTTATCATCAGGCTGGTATCTTGTTTCGAGCAAGGATTGTGATTTAATTTTTCAAAGTAATTTCGGTCTTCTGATTTTAAGAATCATTTCGCTAAATATTTCGTTGTATATAGAAAAAACATAAAAATTTCAAGGATATGTTAACAAATAAAAATATACAGAAAAGTAAGATACAAGTAAATTAACCAATAAACACATCAAATGCATTAAATGAAGCCTAAATACACTAGTGCCCTATAAATGTGAATTGCTTCATAATTTTCTGGGCTTTACATGAAATATTGAAATCAAAGGACGAAACATTTCGACCGAAAAAATGTAATTTGCTTCACAACTTTTTGAGTTTTACATGAAAATGTCAAAATTTACAAACAAAAAAAACACACAATATATTTAGAAATAATGTACTTTTCTATTTTGGCTCTTTAAATTTCAGGACCTCCAAAAAACAAAATATTTTGCAAAGTTTCGTAAATTTCATGAAATCAGTCCTTAGTTTCGAGGGATAGCTTACCAACTTTCTGGTTTGTATGAAGAGAAATTTGTTATTGTTTCCTGGCAGCAGTTGTTGTACTATATGTGTGATATGAGGTTGAATTACTCAGGCACATGGACAATTGCTCAAAAGCTTAAATATATTGGAAACATTTCAGATCTATAATCTCTTTTTTGGATTTTGACCCACATTTTCTGTTTTAGCTTGCATGCAAATTATAGGAGAATGAGATACCTGGAAATGAAGATTTTATGTTTCTTACCGTGTCATTCTCTTGATTTCTAGATGGCCGAGTACAGAGTATCCATCTATGGAAGAAAACAAAGTGAATGGGATCAATTGGCTAGCTGGTTTATCAACAACAAAATTTACAGTGAAAATGCTGTTTGGTTGATTCAGGCTTGTATCATATTTGTTGTTCTGCATTTTTATTATTAGCTTCCTTTTCACACAATTACATAAAATTAGGAATCGAACTTCAGAATTTTCTTTGTCGTGATACAAATTGCTCCCCCATCAGTATGAGCAATGACTAGAGTTTCCTTTCATTTTGCTACTCAGTTTTGTAAGGAATGAATATATAGACAATTTTACCTTGATCCAACTCATTATGGAGTTCCATACCTGTGAATCCAGAAGTTGATTGTACCTCAATTTTCAATATAGAACCTACCTTGATTTTTAAAGCTAAATGCAGTGTTGATTCAGCACTTATGACAGATTCAATTATTGAAAAGCTACTTATTAAACTGGTGAAGTTGCAAGTTGTTCCTCCATCGAGTCACAAATCTGCAAGTCTGAAATTTGACATTCTAGTTTCATAACCTTGATAGTTTCCTTGGCTTTGCATGGTTTTTTGGTTTCTAATTGCTTGCTTTGCTGTTGATTTTTGAATTCACGATTACTGACATTTTTTGTGTGGTGACTTGGTGTTGTTTGGTGCCTCTTTATTGCTAGTTGAAGTGTTTAAACTTGAAAAGTAAAAAGAATCTAGACCATGTTATAAATGTGCAATTAGATGTTTTAACAAAAAATTAGTCCAGCCTTGGCTTCTGCAAATGACTTCTTTTTTTTACAAGGAATACTTTGCAAGTCATTGCTTATATTGGTGGTTTGCTTTCAATCCTCAGTTTTAGGTTTTATTTTTTTCAGTTTTTTACAAGTACTTCGCAAGTCATTGCTTATATTGGTGCACAATTCTCTAGAAGATTCAATTCTTGTAGAATTACTTTATTTGATTGGCAGCGATCTTTGCTTGAGTATATGCTGCAGACTTGTTTTTCAAAGTTATAATCATTAAAGAATAGGACATTTAAATAATCTCCACTGTTTGGCATTATTTAATTAAGAAGTTCCAGTGAATTCGATTATTGTTAGTTAATCTTGACCTATTTATTTTTCTACTATTTTATCTCAGTTACCGAGATTATATAACATATACCGGAGTATGGGAACTGTTACATCTTTTCAGAACATTTTGGACAATGTTTTCATCCCACTATTTGAAGTCACAGTTGATCCAAAATCTCATCCTCACTTACACGTCTTCCTAAAACAGGTTTGTTCAGCAGGTCATATTTTTTTGCAACCTCTGGATACGGATATTATAGTATGATGACTTACTTTTGATAGTTTGGTTCATATTTAATTGCATAAGACCATCTGTTACTAGTTTTTCCGTCTTACTAGAATAAAAGGTTATATTTGTGTTTCCATTGCAGGTTGTTGGTTTTGACATTGTAGATGATGAAAGTAAACCTGAAAGACGTCCAACAAAACACATGCCCTCTCCAGCTGAATGGACCAATGAATTTAATCCGGCATATTCATACTACTCATACTACTGCTATGCAAATTTGTATACCCTCAACAAGGTCTTGTCTCTTCTCTTGATTCAGACATGTGTGCTTCCCTAAGTTTGCGATCGATCTTATGTTTTTTTTTTCAGTCTTTTTAATTTTGCAATAACATTCTATAGGTTATAGGTCAGTTTATTTAATTTTTGGAATAACACACACATATATACTGTGTATGTGCTTTTATCAGTCAAAACAAAAAATTTCTGTAATTTTGAAGTATACAGGTCAGGGATGGAGGAAATCTCCAACTAGAAAAGAAAAGCAGAAAGGAAACAACCAAATAGAGCCTTACAATTACCCCTTTGCTAGGAAGTAAAAGACCCCTATACAAACGTGAATTGTCTATTGTCGCGTTCTCGACAACATTTGCGATAGAAGTCCAGTGCCACATGATCGACATGGTCTGAAGGAGAATGTAATCAGTGCTTTTTATGCTATTTGATAATATGAGTATTGTGCTCCATTTCAACTTATCCCAAGAATTGCACGTGGCACTCTCCTGTAACCCAGCTAGTTATAAGTTATCCCATTCCACTCCTGGATCCAGTGAGATAAAGGGCCATTGATTGGTTTGAAGATGCCAGGGTCTGCCATATAACAAGTAACGACTACCAGAAGCATCATTTGCTGATGAAATTTAAGTGTTAATATTGAACTTGGGATTGAACTAATTTCCTTGAACTATGGCAGTGAGTCGAGAAACACTTATTGGATCAATTCGTTTGAAAACCTATATAAAGAAACAACAATTTGTGAAGAGAACTTCCAACTACGGGATTGAAGAAGAGCTAGGATTATTAAGAGTGAGTCCAGCTCGGGAATTAAGTGGCGTAGTTGTCACTATCTGATTTTATTAAAAATTAGAGAACCATCAAAACATACATTCTGCAAAGACGGTGCCCCTTTCAGCTCTGGTTTGCCTGTTGAGATTGTAACGACAATCTCTTCTGAATATGCCTCTATTTATTTGCAGGCCATGGTTTGGGAGATATCGTGAAGAAAAGAAATAAGTTTTCTCTCAACAGATGTACGTTTGTGATTCATTCTTAGAGATAGTAATTCGCATCCCTTCCTAATTGTCATGTGTTCAATAGTTTTCAATCTATCTTCTTTCAGAGCTTGTCGAGTACCTAATTTTTATGGTTTATAGAACGAATCGAACAACAGAATTCAGGGAGCAGATCACTCTTGCCTAACAGCTTTTAGGGTAAATGGCTAATAACGTGGTACCAGAGCAGTAGGTTCTAAGAGGTCGTGTGCAGTTGTTGAGGCACTTTCCTACAATCACTTGCAAAATGCTTATGACAACATAATTAGTTAACTTTGTTTCGTTTCTTTTAACAGCTTCGTGAATCCAAAGGAATGCCTACAATCAGATTCCGGCCTCACTGTGGAGAGGTTTTTCTCTTCTTACTCTAAGGTTTAATGTATGCTACTTCATACACTGAAGATTCTACTCATGTTTGGGTGTTTCTTAATTATTTGTACAGGCGGGAGATGTTGACCACTTGGCAGCAGCATTTTTAATAACCCATAACATCGCGCATGGAATCAATCTGAGGAAATCGCCTGTCTTGCAATATTTGTATTATCTTTCTCAGGTTGAGTATTTATGAAAATTTTGCATTGTTGTACACTTGCTAGATGAAAACGCAAGAATGATTAGGGAAACCTTGTGAAATTAAAAATACTATTCAATGATCTACAATGCATAGATGCAAAGTAGGAATCCATCAATCAATTATTTCCAGGGTCCCATATGCCAGGTTTTTGCATGATAAGTTCGAGACTGTTGAATTGCATTATTAAACATCGGACAAGTTTTTGGATCTTTCACATGGTCTTCCCCATAGATGCTGTTAGTGGATATTTGTGCAACATTTTCATCATGTGCATCTTTGTTTTAGTGTTTTACAAATTTTTTTGGGCCATTTTTGTCAGATTGGATTGGCAATGACGCCACTAAGCAACAATTCTCTGTTCTTGGATTATCATCGGAACCCATTTCCCCTGTTCTTTCAGCGTGGCCTAAATGTATCGCTCTCAACTGATGATCCTTTGCTGATACATTTGACCAGAGAACCACTTGTAGAAGAATACAGTGTTGCAGCGCAGGTCAGTTAGTTCACTTCAGACTTCTTATTTTGGATTAAGTGCAAGTTCATTTCTCAGTATGTTTCTTACCATCCCAATGGCTTTTAGGTTTGGAAGCTCACCTCTTGTGACCTCTGTGAGATAGCAAGAAACTCCGTTTATCAATCTGGGTTTTCTCATATGGAAAAAGTATGAATGCTGAGCAACTTGAACCTCGTCTGTTTGACTTGTTAGATTCCTCAGTACCAACTACCAAGTTTGTTCAACTGATTTGTTGTTGATTCTACAGATGCATTGGCTTGGGGACAAATATTTCAAGAGAGGACCCGAGGGAAATGATATCCACAAGACAAATATCCCACATCTGAGAATCTCCTTTCGGCATGAGGTAATTTCTTACACCTTTTACTAATGGTCAGGAGAAGCTTGATCAGCAAACCTCGTGGTCCCGATTTTGAACTCCACTGATTTTGCAGACATGGAAAGAGGAGATGCAGTATGTCTATGTAGGCAAAGCCAAGTTTCCTGAAGACAGAGACCCCTGAACAATTACAAAGAGAATTAAAACACATGACAGTAATATTTACAGTTTTGCAGTTGAAATTTCCTCCTAGAATGCCAGCCTCCTATGATGCTTCTTAACAGGAGGTTTGTTCATTCCCAGACTGTCCATGCTGAATGCGTCCAACATTCCTAGAAAGCCTTCTTACAGTATGATTTCGTCAGCAGTTATGCATTCATGAAGCATGGATGCAACTGCAGTGCTGCTAGATAGAAATTTTGTATGACAAGCTTTTGCAGCATATCTCACATACAGAAATGAATACTGTCGTTTTGATGTTTCTTAGTCGAGCATCATAACCTTTGGCTGATTGTTGTAGCCATTCGAGAATATGCAATCAAATTATACCAACAGTGATTTATGGGGTTATGATAGTACCATTTGTAGTCATGTATCAAAATCTCTGTAAGTTATTGCTTTTGAATTAAAATTGAATGATCGAGCATAAATCATTCATTCAAAATCATGACAGTTTTTTCCCTGGAACACTGTCATCATTGTAGTTTGTCGAACCAACCACTACATGAACAATATACACTTGGTTGGCTAGTACTTCAGTAACTATATTCAATACTAATTGCATGGGACTGTATTCGGTAGGTGAGATCACATGAATTAAATCTGCAATATTCAATCCTCTTGTAACTACATCCAGTACCTATAAGTTACAATGGTCTCAAATAACACTCGTGTGTATGCCACTTTTTGGGCAATTAACACCCATCACGTTTATCTCACTATCTATGAATAAGTAAGGCGGCAATGAGCAGGTTCGGTCATTTTCGTGCCAGGTCACTGTTGGTCGTGTTTCAATAAAAGCCATAAAGATCATAATGGAGATCATGTACAGCTCCAAAATAGACTCGTATACATCTTGCACAGAACTCCCCAAGCCCCATCTTACACTTTTGTCATGTTAACCTGTGCAGGACTCCTAAGTCTCTTCAATACTGGACGTACCTCCTCCATTGTCTGGTTTAAACTGTCACTGTCACCTGAAAGTAATTGTTGCATAATTATAGATGAGAATAACATTTTAGTTTTGCCTCGTACTTGGACTATTTTAAAGTCGACTCATAACGATCTTTAAACAACGACATGCTACCTTTCTTCTGGAATCAAATTCAATCTCATAAAAACATGTATTATCATTACATAATAAAATTATGGATGAAAAGATCATGTCCAATGCTATACCATCACATGCCAAGGTTGACCTGTAAAACACCCAAAAAATCCACAGTTTTCTTGTTACCGTCAATACATGAAATCTACGAAGTACGACATTCTATTTATTTGGTTTCTTCTTTCAAATCTGGAAGTAATTTTTCCTCAGTGCCAGAGTGTTTGAGAGCATAAATCGTGCACATGGGATACACATTTCCTAATATCCTCTACCTCAATGTAACATAAATGGGTTTCCACCTAGGGTTATTAACTAAGCATATGCCATTCGTGTCGTGTCACAATAATGACAATAGTAGCAAGGACAAATATTATGAGGATAAAAGGTCACTGCCTCCAAGTATTAGCACATTAATTTTAAAAACTATTGTCTGGAATTATTTCCTCAGCCATCAAATGGACTCAATTTTAATTAATTATTTAACTGCCTACACTGCCTTTTTGCGACCCAAGGACTAGTTGTACGAAATTGCCCCATCATCAGCTAGACTCACTACAATTCTATATATCTATCTATTAGAGATGAGTTGATAAATAAAACCAATCTTAAATTTGTCCTCTCTTTTTTTTTCTGAATGTACCACCATAACCAAACTGTCCATGGTCATCAAACTTCGCATATTTATCAACTTCTTCAACGTTAATTTCATGTGTGATAACCCAAGAAGCCGCATAGTAGCTAAAGTTGACTCACCATGACAGCAACAGTCATCAAAGCACCACCAGTAAATAAGTTTCTTTAGGTGGAACTTTTTTTAACTTAAGTCATAATTTTAGTCCAAACAATGCACTCAAATGAATTTGATGCTTACCATCTAAATCCTGCTTCCTGTTGGCTTCCTTTCCAGTGTCAGCATATGTTTCATGTTTTGAATCATATCCAGATCCTTTTGCTGCCACTGTGATCACATCTGGATGAGCTTGTCGTTCAGTAGTTTCACATTTCCCATTAAAGGGTGGCATGTAACAGAACCTGCATCTCAGTATTACAAGTGACCATCAATAAAGTATCAAGATTATACAAGCAAAGAATTGTTGTGTATATATACTGGAACTTAGAACATGTAAGCATGTTCTAAGATGCATGCTACACATTCTACATGTATATGAATGCTAAAACAAATGTTTTTTTTTTACTTTTTAGAATTCAATAGTATCACTAGTTTCAATTGAAGATCTTATTGAATGATTTCTACACACAAATGTTATCAAAATTGATGCATAGAGCAAAAGTTATGACACTTAATGTAACGTTGAAGGCACAACTTATTCTCGCCGCCAGTGTGCCACATTTACACCTTATGTTACCTATTTCTGAATGCTTATTAAAAAACTTTGCCATCAGAAGCTAAGCCAATCTCAACGGTCAACCTTTATGGAAGAGTGGATCCCAACCACAAGTTACATAGACATACCAAAAAATTAAAAGGTTATGTAAACTAAAAACTACGTTGGTTTATGTCATACATATAGATTTCAGATAAGTAGAAATATGTTATACAATTTCTATGATTATACTGCAACCACAAATAGAACCTATGGATGATTAAAATCAGAAATTGCATCATAAATCAAATTCAGAAAACAAAAAGGAAGGTGGAACTTTTTCTTAGTTTATATCTTTTAGAGAAATATGAGACACGGAAGTTTACCATTCCTGGGTTAAGGTAGAGCTGTCATAACCAGAGGTCAATACCCTCCATTTTCTACATTGATCACACTGCACCCAATTATTATCTGGTTTATACTTTGCTTTGTTCTTCTTCTGTATGAATATAACACCACATCAGTCTTAAGGTACTTATAGAAAATAACTAGTATATCATTCTAGTGCATAAACATTAAATTTACTGATAAGCCACATAAATAAATAAAAAATTAAAATTAAAAAAAATTATTAAAAAAAAAATCCTTTACTGTTGACAAAAAAATATACCATGTAAGCAACTAAATAGGTTTTAACATTAGGAAGATCCAGGGGCATGTTCTCTATAAGAAACTATTGAAGTAGACGGGATTATTTGTGTCTATTGACCTGATCATCATGATAATTCCATTTTGACCTCAAAAGAATATTGGCATCAAACGTTACACATGAAAAACATATCCCAAAGGAGATCATGACCAAGAGTTGCACGGGCAATGCTCAATATTTCTGAACTTTCTTTCAAGAAGGGTATCAGACCTTATCAATAAATGATATTCAGGAGTGTGCAGATTTCAGTGGTAGGTTAACAAAACAAAGTGTCATCGATTCTGTGGATAACCTCTTGGGAACAAGAATGACTCGCCCTCCTTGCTAACTTACTATTGCTCATTTCTTAATTAATTGCTGATTCTCTCTTGGAAGATGGTGTTAACCCTAATAAATATATAACAGAAAAGCCAAGGCCAAAATAGATCAGCAGACAGTAAAGGAGTAAGCTGAGTGATGATCAAATACAAGTGGCTTAAAATGCTTCTAGTATTCACCATTGGATTCTCTTTCATGTTTAAAGCATGTCCAAAACGTATCCTCTCATTTAAACGGGTTCACTCTGTCAATTGCATCTGAACTGAGGCAGTGTTTGTTTCAAAAGAAAAGGAAATATATTAGTTGAAACATTAAAAAGTAAAAAAGAAGGGGGGGAGGGGGGGGGGGGGGGGGGGGGGTTAAGGTAAAAAATGTCCTTAACCCTCACATGTATGAGGGACAAGGCATCAGCTAAAACCCCATTTATAAGAGGACAATGCGGACACTTCTGTAGATTACAACACTAATATTTTACAGCTAAAATCTTTCACAATCATTATTGCTACTTAGGCGAAATCTAGAAAGAAAAAATGCAGAGACCGTCATACACTTTCATGTTATATAATTACCTGTGTACAGTCTAATGTCTCGTATCTGCAACTGAACATGGAAATCATGGAAATACAATACAGAAGAAGAAAAATTATATATAAAAAGAAATTATATATATACATATATACCCTGTCAGCAAAGACCCCACAAGCCTATTGCACCCTCATAAATTGTTCCGATTCTAACATGAACTGAACAAACAGATCCCCCTTGAACAAATAGAGAGCTATACATAAGTACCATAAAAAGCCTAAAACATCTGTCACAATATGAGTCTCTAGAAATGATAGAAAATTCGAATATTCCTCTCTTGCCACAATATCCACACAACGGCATTGTGGGACGAGAGACCACACTCCGCCTTCCATTAAACAAATTAACAACTGATCGCAGCATAAGGCTCGACATCTCCAACCGCTAAATAAATTAACAATTGACCGCAGCATCACCCGTGAAACCTCACAAGCAAAAATAAAGTGGTGCCAGACTGACATCATAATGTCACGATGAAGCAACAGAGTTCTAGTGACCCCATCATTATCCATAGGGAACACGAACTCCACATCCATACCCCTCCTTGCCAGAACATCCCGCCTGGCTGCACAGTCCCAGAATGATTCCCGAACAAGGGAGACCTATGGAGCCACATGACTCTCACACACAAAGGGAAATTGGCTCTGAACCCCTGAATAGGAGACTCATCCACCAAGTCATGATTGTAGAAAGATGCTCTTCTCCCATTTCATTTCCACCCATCGTCATGAGACCCTGGCATCAAAAGCTCTAAAGTTGTATAAAGAGACAACCTCCTCCTCCTAGTAATTCAAGGCCCTCTTTAGATGAAGATTTCATCCACCTTCATTTAGGCTCACGGCACAAACTCAGCCACCTTGCCCTGCTAAGATGGGAAACCTGGAATAAAGGAGGGCAGCAGCTTATGACCACACCACTTTTCATGCCAAAAAACGAGATTATCTCCTTGTCCCATCATGTGCTCCACGCCCTTGGAGAAGAAGGCTGAACAGAAGATATCCCCATCCATAAGCTCAAACCATATGGCCCACCCATATGATTAGGAAGCCACCCGTCTCCACACAATAATAACAATAATAATCATAATAATAATAATAATAATAATAATAATAACTTGTTGGGAAGAACGTGCAACAATGATTAGAGTTGTTAAAATACCACTTGAAGTGTATCGAAGTTGTTATCCCAGTATTCATCCGTCTTATTGCCAAGCCACTCCTCCAACTTTGCATATGCTTCACAGTCCTGGAAACCTTGCTTGTCATTATGCACCCACACACATTTCCCATCGTCCTGGATCATAAATGAGAAACTATAAATGCATTTCCTCAATACGACTTCATGTCGAATGCAAAAAAAAAAAAAAAAAAAAAAATTCTAAATAAACTACAAGAACAAAACACAAAAGATAACGACATATATTCCAATTGATTTCGACACACAAATTTTACTAGGAAGTTGTAACAAAGATCTCAGTGAGTTATGCAAATACACAAATCAAGAAAGCTTATTATTATCATAAACATCACAAGAAAGATTACTATTATCATAAACATCTTATAGTACTGGATTGATGATAACAACACCAATGGTTTGTGGAATCGACAAAGAGAGAAAAATATAACAGGCTGAAACATGTAATCATCCCACTTCAGACCAAAAGAAAAATTCGAAGACTACCACTAACACAATTAGAGTGATTAGTCATAGACAAAGATGCATGAACACAGAGTGTCGGACACGGATACAACATGCCGACTCAAGAATTTCCAAAAAACTAGGACTCGGGGACATGTCGACACATCACATTATTTTTCTTAATGTCATATAAACATAAACAATAATATAATAAATTGCCTTCCTGCGAGTGTCTTCATCTTTGTTGCAAGTAGGAAAAAAAAACATGAAGAAGAAAAAACTTAGAGAAAAGAAGAGGTGCAAACGCGAAGAAGAAGATGATTATTTGCACATATCTAAAAGTAAAAAATAAAACGAAGTCAGTTGCCTAGTTTTGACTGTGTATTGACCAAGTTTCGGGTTTATCGGAGGCATGTCCGACACATTGACTATATGTCTGATATCTGCCGACATGTTGACCAAGTGTCCAAGAAGTGTGGGGGTGTGTCGAGTGAGTGTTGAGTCGGATACGTGTCGGACACGGATACGACAAATTTTTTGAAGAGTTTGTGTTTCCTTGGTCACAGACCTTTTGTATCACAAACTAGATACTAGAGTGTGCAACATGGATAGGTTGCATGGGGATCATGTCCAGAATCACTCATTCATTCTATCATTATTAGATTATCTTCAGAAGAAAAAATTCTCCAAGTCATCAGTATGAACTAATAGTTAACTCAAAGAACTTGAATCTCCATTATAATTTGCTGCTAAATTTGAATTTAGTAATATTCAGTTGTCAAACCTGAATCATCCTTACACAATTAAAAGGAAAGGAAGGCCTAAAATAGAAATCACGATTTCAAGGAAATTTAAAGTAATCCAACACCCTATGTTAATCACCCTCCTCGAGTGTAAACAATATCCCCAACTCTTTGTTGGCAGGCAGATACCATGCAACTATCCCAATATTTAGCGGAGGTTTTTTTTTAAACTATATTTCCTCATATTTTTTCTTATGGTTTTCTAGATTTCAAAGCAATTCATTTTTAAAGCCAAAAACTCATAAGTAACCGGTGAGTGTTAGGAATGAAAATTCAGTTTGTTTGGTTATGACATGGGTTGAGAACCCTAATAATCATTGCTAGATGTTACAAATAACCATCCACCAAAAATATTGACCCCCTAAAGAATTGGATTCTCATATTTCATGAAAATTCCAACTCCCCGCTTTTGATTACAATCTAGAATTCATAATAAGTGGTCCACATGTTAATTAAATTTCCATAAACACAAGGAATCCGTAACACTTTGATCAAATTTGCCTTAAACACAAGTGGTCCCCCATCAATTCGAGTGGTCCCGACATGGATTCCATGGAATTGAATTCCATTAAACCAAACATAATGTGACGACCCCCTCCCGCACTGTATCGATACTGTCCGCTTTGGGCTACCATCCGGCCCTCACGGCTTTAAAAGGTCTCGATAAAATGGGGAGTTGACCCCGCACATATAAGAATCATCCTCCTCCCCTACCCAGGCGATACGGGACTATGATTCCCCTTGTAGCTCGTCCAACATCTCTCGGCCTGTTGGGCCTATTGGGCCTGTTGGATGGGGATCCAACCTCGCACATATATAGCACATCACCATCCCGCACCCAGGCGATGTGGGACTATGATCTCCCTTTGGTAGCTAGTAATTGTGACGACCCCCTCCAGCATTGTATCGATACTATCCGCTTTGGGCTACCATCCGGCCCTCACGGCTTTAAAAGGCCTCGATATAATGGGGAGTTGACCCCGCACATATAAGGATCATCCTCCTCCCCTACCCAGGCGATATGGGACTATGATTCTCCTTGTAGCTCGTCCAACCTCTCCCGGCCTGTTGGGCTTCAACCCTCACCCTCACCTCAGGTCCGCCCACTTAGGGTCTCACAATCCACCCCCCTTAAGGCCCAACGTCCTCGTTGGCCACACATGCACAACGTCCACGTTGCCCGAGGGCCCACCTTCACGTGGCATACTTCCGGCTGGGTCAGGCTCTGATACCAAACTGTGACGACCCCCCCCCTGCACTGTATCGATATTGTCCGCTTTGGGCTACCATCCGGCCCTCACGACTTTAAAAGGCCTCGATACAATGGGGAGCTGACCCCGCACATATAAGGATCATCCCTGTGTAGTTAAAACGGAGTTATAACTCCGCTATAATGTGTAACGGACTTAAAAAAATTTACCGGTTAGATTTAACGGTAGGTCGTAACGGTAGCTGGTATATCTCTAATATTGCGGACGTTATGAATATAACGGTATAAGTTGTAACAGTGTTATACCTTTTGTTACATATGTAAAAAAAAAAAAACTTTAGACGTTTTGTTTCTTCTTTCAGATCGATCTAAGAGAAGACAGAAGAAAACGAAGGAAGAAGAAGAAGAAATTGAAAAAGACTTCAAGTATCTGTGCGATCGAACTGAAAAAGACTTGAGATCTTATTGTTGGGTTCGATATTGTGGAAGAAGAAAAAGGGTTCGATCGATCGATCTGACTGTTGGGTTCGATCGATTTGACTATTGGGTTCGAACTGAAGAAGACTCGGAGAAGAAAGAACTCTGGCTTGTGCGATTTCAGAGAAGAAGAAGAATCAGACTTCAGATCTTATTTCAGATTTCGGATCTCAGAGAAGAAGACTTCAGATCTGACTGCTGGGTTCGATGTTGTGGGTTCAATCCACTTTTGGGTTCGATCGATTGGTGGGTTCGATCGACTGGTGGGTTGGGTTCGATATTGTGGGTTTGATGAACTGGTGGGTTTGATCGACTGATGGGTTGGGTTTGATTGACTGTTGGGTTCAATATTGTGGAAGAATAAAAAGAAGAACAAGAACAAGACGAGGAGGAGGACTGACTTGTAATTTTGTAATTCCAAACCTCTGACCTGTAAGTTCCCTTCCATTCAATTTCATCAATTTTCGAATCGCCAGTTTCATAAAATTCAAACTCTAGTTTCATCAATTTCTTCTTCTGTTGTTCAATTTCTGTAATTTCATCAATTTAATCAGTTTCCAATTTCATCAAAGTTCATTCCAATTTCATCAGTTTTCAGTTTTATCAATTTCTTCTTCTTGTTCAATTGAAATTTATTGAGTGTATTTGATAGTGTAGATGGATTATGCCGTGCGGCTGATTCTGGGCTCTCTGTAAGCTTCCCTTCTTTTTTAAGTGTTTGTTTACCTGAAAGAAATAAGAGCAATGAGTAATGACATGAATTAATGAGCATTGAAACTTGATTGCCAGTAAAGTAACATTAGTTTCAAATTATGTTTAGTGATTTACATTTTTAACTAATACATTAAATCATAAATACTTATTGGAGGTATAAAAATATATTTAAAATATATATTTTATTATATCCCGATATAATTCGATATAACCTATAACGCTCCTAGACCGTTATGGGTCTGTTATCCGTTTTAACTGCATAGGATCATCCTCCTCCCCTACCCAGGCGATATGGGACTACGATTCCCCTTGTAGCTCGTCCAACCTCTCCCGGCCTATTGGGCTCCAACCCTCACCCTCACCTCAGGTCCGCCCACTTAGGGTCTCACACATACCCTTAAAGCTTTTGTTTTGATACCACTTGTCAAGGACCTAGATTTATCCAAATTGGTTTTGGGAAAGTGATTTGTGTCCATTCGTTTAGTTACTCGCCTAACCAGATTAAAAGATGCAAATACTTTTAGGTAAAAATGCTTTAAAGTGAAAGGGTGTAAACGAGACAATTAATAGTAAGGAAGATATGGTTATTTTTGTATATCAGCAAAATACCTATTTATCTCATGAGTGATTAAATTTTTATCTAATGAATGATTAAAAATTTTATGACAAGTATCTACAGATGAATTAGTACCATCACTTTGGTAACATCTATAACGCCAATTACACCTCGACCCATGTCAGCATTATGAACCATGCCACCAACTCTCTTGTAGGCCTATAAAAGTTGCATAGGAAGAATGTCAGATCTAAAAAAAAATTCATTATTAAAAATCCATATGAGAAAGAAGATTGAGGCCTAAATATCCATGACACGTTATCACTACGAAATAAAAAATCAATTGACCAAACATGATTTGATAATGTTGCAACAATGCAAATCCTACCATGTTACTCCATGCAACTGTGCTACTAATCAACAGCCTATGGAAAGTTATATACAACTTAAATTCACACCAAAGAAAATTATCTTGATTTGAATGAATTTTATCTGAATTTGAAGGAAGCATAAAGATAATTAAAAAAGTTAGAAGAAAAAGACGACTTCCAGAAAAAACCTCCAAATAAATTATTAACCTTTATAGGATAACAAAGCCAATAGAAAATGCTAAGGACTAAGACCACAAGGGCAACTTACTAAATCAACAGCATTAGCTTTTCCAAACACCTTTGTTTCAGCGAGGGTCAAAATGACTTTTTTTTTGTGAAGATTCCCACCAGCAATAACATAAATCACAGTGCTTTATAAATACAAATTGCAATATGTGTGGATATATAGCATTCAGTACCAGGATCCAATAAAACCATGGAAGCATGTCTATGGTACTTTCTTCAGGATGAAATGGGAGTATCAATAAGAAAATGAAAAAAGAAACAAAACACACAGCTACAACATGTCAACTCAATCAGACTGACATGTAAGTCATACAAGCATGATAATCTTGATAACTAGCACATTTTATAGCATCATATTTTTCAGATAACTAGGATGACCACAAAAATAAAAGTAAAGTGTACAATTTCTGAAGGATGACAGGATAAAATTACAGAGAACAATGTACAAAAAGCCTTCATTCACCTCAATTAAACGTCCATGCCAATACAAAAAAATTCCACAATTCATCTGCTCCCATGCTAGTTGAGAACGGCCAAGAGTCAACTGAACAGGTTTGCCCATTATATCACCATTCATGATGGCAGTCTTGTTTATTGATTTTGCAAGAGGATGACTTTTAACCTGAGACAGATATCCATCAAGCAGAAAACAAAGATAAAAATATAAAATATATTATAAATGCACCAAAAATCAAAATATAAACCAGAATAGGCATGCCCTATACCCATAGGTAAAGCATTTACACTAGGGGTGTGCAGATGTATTACACGAGTACATTGTAGTTGCATAGAACAATAAAACATTGCAGTAAGAGTGGTATTTTTTATCTAACACGAGTCATGTTTACAAACACTACCAATTCCTTAAATTTTGATTGTCATACTTTTAGACCATGTAAACTTAAAAACTAAAAAAAGAACACATGATATGTACTTATAGACACAAGGGCAGGAGTTTCTCAGATTGAAAATTAAGTTATTAAAAAACAAAAGCAAAACTCAATAATGGGTTTGTTCAAGGGGCATACGACAATTGAAAAGGAGTAATATGCAAACATGGACATGAGAGCAATTGTTCATTCCCGTGACACCATCTTAAGCAACTAGCGACCAAGCCTTCAGTGAAAAAAATTTCCAACATCACCAATTTCTTGAAATTTTGACTTGCAAGTGGATAATTGTACAATTTGAAAACAAACTTAAGATGATTTGAATAAGGCATAAGCAAAATAGATTTTGAGAGCGGTGGCACAGACAGGTAATTGCAACAAGCGTCTGAGTCAATTTGGTAATTGGCAAAGGAAACCATACATAATCGTTGGAAGACAGAATAGTAGTTAGGGAATGCAGACAACCAACTAGCATGATGAGACACGTGTTCTTCAGACCACTTTCTTTATGGTAGTAAGACACAACCCAAAAGGATGGATAATTACCAATGAACCTTGAACAAATATCTTCATTTTTGGATCTAAAAATATAACTTCCAAGTATGACCGAAGAGAATAGTCCAGTGGAACCTGAAATCCAAAGACAAATCACTAAAATTGTTTAATGCTAGGCTTGCTAGCAAATATCATGTAAACTTAGTGCTGTATGAATATAAATGAATAAAATGTTTCCAAACCTTGCAGAGTTGCAGTATTTAATAAAGATTAATCACTAATAACTAACATAAGAACGTAAGTTGCAAACCTCTTTGGTAATTTGACCTGGACGTGACCTGATCCTTCTTGAACAAATCAGTATGTCACCTACATCTGTTGGGCCCTTTGGATTCTGCCATTCCAAGAAATAGTCTGAACCCCATTCATCCAAATTCCAAATATATATTTGTGTCCCTGTAACACTCTTGCAGAACTTCGCAAATTTTTCACCAATCAAGTACTCATTAAATGGTGAAAACTCCTTTATAACTTTCAAATGATAATATGCTGTAGCTTCAGACTGCACTTTTGTGTCTACTTCCATTACAGATCCTTGCCTACAATAGCTTACAATTGGGATTTCAAGATTCTGTAGTAATATGAAGTGACATCAGTTAGCCATTACATATACATAATTGCCTAAAGGACAAACAGTTGATGGAAACTTACAACTTTTCCTTCATTCAAAGATTGTGAAAGAAATGATATAGATCTTGATTTACTAGTCTCAGTAAGAACAAGAGCGTCCTGACCAATTCTCATGGATCCAGTCTGAGTTTAACAAGTGCCAAACAAGAACATGATAAGCGCGTCTATAATGATCTCTCCACCAAGAAATGATCCTCTAAAAAATCAGCTTCATTTCAACTTTACTACCTTTATAAACTGAAGAGTGACACTTCTAGTAACAGAACTGGCACTTGTATTAACAGAACTGGCACTTGTAGTAGCAGAACTAGGAACTAAACTCTCAATATAAAAGAAATGTAAGGGTGAAGGGAGCTGGGATCCTAAACTTAAATTCTAGGATCCTCAACTCTGAGAGAAATATTATCCAAGCAGCAACTAAAACAACATTTCTCTGCAGTTTGGTTGGATAGAAACCAATATGATTATGTTTCTCCATAATCACCTCCTTAGTTTTGATAATAATTTCATTGTTTATGAGTCTCATTATTAGGTTATTAATGCAAACGCATTAGAATCGACTAGTCAGAAGTGTTGGATATGATTTAAATCAATTGTTATTAACATTGTAGAGACAACAATTTTGCAAGGATGATCTTCTAGTGGAGAAATCATCAACATAAAAGGTTTGCCCCAATAAGGTTGATAAGTAACAATTTGACAGCCTCAACTACAAGAAGTCTTGATGATTGAGTATTAGAAGATCCTTTGGATGACATACAATCACTATTTTCAATCCAGAAAAAATATCTCTATCTAAATCTTAACGCTCTTCCATTAAGCTGCTCAACAGTTACTAACCACTAGTCTCAAAATCGTGGTTAACTGCCAAGCTCACATCTTGTAATCAAAATAGATCAATATTCCAGGTATCCTATTATATTAGAAAATCAGTGAGCCACTGTCGTAAACTGAATCGTTCATCATTCCCATAACAACCCACTCTCGTGCCACCGACATTGTCCCAACTTAACCACCCTCGCAGAAGTGTGGGGCTTTGTGAAGTCATCCATCACAAAATCCCCTACTGTCCACACTTAAGAATATCCATCACAAAATCCCCTACTGTCCACACTTAAGAATCTCTCTGTAGACAATTGCCTAAGCGTGTGGGATCCGACCTGAAACTACCATCACTTCCTCACAGGCTAGGCTCATTTCCAACACACCACCTTTCTCTCCCTCATTAGGAGTTGAGGTACCTTTGAACAAAGCCCCATTATCTAAATGAAGTTGTTCTAATCCTAACTACCATCCCCCAATTTTTAATTATCAAGTATTATCCAAATATACACAACTTTCCTCAAACCATGGTCGTAACCAATTTAACATCATGCAAAATAATCCATTAATAGTTTTCCAAAAGTCTCCATGATAACAAAATCTCACTAAAATAAAATTAACTCCTAATGTAAACAATTGTCTACAACCTCCAAAACAAAATTTCAAAGCTAGTAATAAGTACAAACCTTCATAATAAGAGAAAAATGCTAATATTCTAGTTTGGATAGTAAAAAGTGAATAAATAAACTACTCGAAAGCTAAAATCTCACCCTCGCTCTGCAACTCAACTCATTACCAACCCTTGCTTAGGAGTTATGCTCATACGACTATACGAGAACGCACCCAAAATGTATATAATGACCCAATCTTGTATCACCGATATTGTTCATACTTAATCATCCTTGCAAAGGTGTGAAGTGTTTTTAACTCAAACAAATTATCCAAGAAATTAGACCGACAAAAAATCGAACCTCCGACTTATTATACTACCCATCACAACATTTGTCATTGAGTAAAAAAAACTCGGTGTCAAAAGAGCACACACATAAGAATCTCCTCTCGAGCGGCTGCCTTAGCGTATGTGACACAACCTCGCACAACTGTCACCACTACACGGGTTACGCTTTTTCCAGCACACCACCATCCACCTCCTCGGGAGTCGGGGTGTCTCAGTCCCACCACCTTTGTCCCCCACCTTAGAACATAGTCACTCTAAATATGTTACCAACTATAACGACATTTGTGTCACTGATGTTGTCCCCATTTAACTACCCCTGCAAAGGTGTGGAATGTTTTAGCTCAAACAAATTATACAACAAATTGGAAAGGAGATGATCCAACCCCTAACTTGTGATACCACCCGTCACAACGTTTGTCGTTGAGCCTAAGAATTTCCTCTCGAGCGGTTGTTAAGTGTGTGGAACACAACATGGCATAATTAACACCACTCCATGGTCTAAGCACCTTTCTGCATTCGAAAATTATCTAACATTTAAATTTTTATTGGGTACTTCGATATATATATATATATATACTTGGATGCAAATAGTGAGTTTTTCTAGTTTTATAGGCACTTCCTCAATGTTGTTTCCAGTGTGATTGTGTCCTTTTATTAGTAGATTCGTTGTTTTAAGGTATTTGTTTCTAATTAGAGATTGAGATGCAACATATGTATCGTGATATTGACATGTAATCTACCAATAACCATTATTCATTGCCTATGTATAAATCCAAAAGCATAGATATTGCACTTGTGTTGCAGCTGATTTTTTGGTGAGCGTAAAACTTGTTGGTGGTTATTTTTTGGGAGAGAGAATATGAAATATTACTTGACAAGAGAAAATAGATAAAGTGAAAAGATTGATCAAACATTCACAAGGTGTCAAATTGGTAGAATGTTATTTCTTTGTATGGCCTGCAAGTTTGAATTCAAAACTTATGAAAGGGTTGCAACGGTTGAGAATTATTCCTTCGCTATCCAAAAATACTGATATATCTCTGAGAATTAGAGTTGCTGCCCAGTTTGTGGTTTGCCTTTACATTTTCTGAAAGTTATCTGTCTTGTGGAACTTCTAGATTTTTAAGCCAACCCATCTTCTTATTCGATTGTTACCATCTATCTCAAACAAAAGAAGTAATCCTCAGTTCTTAAGTCCAATGGTTATCCAATAAAACGGTGGGATCTACAAACCAAGTGCAGAGGAAAAGCTATGCCTGCTTAACTCAGGTGATGGACACAGAGGACCAGTCAATAGAATCGTAAGACAAGCTCCTGAAAATCAGATCAAAATTTAAAAAAAATAAGTTACCACCCAAATAAGCTGCCTTGTTCTCCTTCCTTCAAATGGCTTATCTCTCTTTGGAACTAGACATTCACTTTCACGCATGTCGATTGCACCTTGAAGGGTTTCTCAATTTCTCATGAAGGGAAAGAAAAAAAAAAAAAAAGTCAAGACTTTCCTCACAGCCAGGTAAAAACCTTTCTATGATCACGCTTTACTTATGAAATCTAAGCCTTCAATTATTGTTTCTTTGGGTTTGACCATCTAGAAATCATGTGGTTGGCCATTACAACATATATCGAAATTTTGTTTTTTCTGTATGTTGTATGCCGTTTGGGGGTTTCTTCCTTCCCTTTAATTTTTTTCAGTTGTCATGTATGTTTGGAGCCTTCATATGTGGACTAAAATCTCTCAGAGTTTGTGATTTCTTTCTACAGGATGAGGCTAGTTAGATTTCGAGGGTTTTTTCCCAAGTTAATTGGAGTTGAGCAGATGTGACATAGTTTTTCCCTTTATGAACATCTTTCATGTTGTGAGCTTTTCTTTATTCCTTTTGACATAATTTTAATTGTTGATAGCTTTTCTTTATTCCTTTTTCACAGAAATCTTACTGTTGTGAGCTCACTAGAGTTAAAATATGAATTTTGAGTAAACTTTTATACTTGCTTTTTTCTTTTTCCTGTGGGTAAGTTGGGTTAAAATTAAAAAGTAAGTCCAGCTGCTCGAGTATGATATTTGAAATGAATCAACCTGGGGTTGAAATGCTGGAAATAGAACATATTCAAATATTACATGCAATGATATAATGTCAACGATGATGATTTTGTTACCTCTGAAAGAATGTGATAAGAAAGAAATGGTCATCTAAAAGCAATGCCAATGGAACTAAGATATTGTGGCAAAACAGCAGGTTGCATTTTGGCTATAAAATATAAATGTCAGTAGTTTCTTCACTAGAAAAAGAAATAGTTCTTTGTTTTCTAGACCTAAGGTTAGAAACACCTGAATGAATTTTATGCCCAACCATTCAATTTTTCCAACGTGACGATGTTTGTATGTAATCAAACGTGAAGACTTGTAACCAATTGAGCAAAAACATACCATATGGACAAGGGATCGCCATGAACCTATTGCACTCAGTTCAATATTTTTCAAGTTAATCAATAAAAGACCATAAAACCCATACCAACTGAAAGAACCAGAACAGAATAACAAACTATACTGATGCACTATAATAATAAAAATAAATCAATAAATAAATAACCAGGAATATTTGGTTAAACAACGTGGAAAAATTAAAAAAACCAAAGTATCACTATGTATTAGCTTAGCTACCTTAAACCCAATGCCGAACCGTCCAATGCAAGCAAGATCAGCTTGATCAGGCGCTTGGCGCCCCAAAGAAAGCATCCTAACAATTTCTTCATGCATCATGCCATGGCCATCATCTGTAACTGACAACACAGGAATCTCTTTTGCATCCTTCTTTGAATATAGAAACTCAACAGAAATTTGCAACCTGATAAATCCCGATCAAAAATCATTTTCAGTGAATTGAACCAAGAGGATTGCAAGAATTATACAATCGAGTTTCTATATTAAAAAAAAGATGCAAAAGAGATGTATTCATCCTACTTGGACGCTTTGGCATCTCTAGAATTATCAACCAGCTCAGCTATTGCACCGAAAATCCAACTAGAATGTGTCTGACCAAGAGTTTTCAAGTAGCTCGGATCTGCTCGCACATAATTTTTCTCAACAGGATCTTCTTGTTTGGGCATTGTGAAACGATATTTGGAAGATAATCCCTCTAACGATTCATTTGCATGAAGATAGCCAGCCATATGTGCAGATTTAAGATTGGGAGGACACTTGACAGCACAAGTACTATAGTCATTTTCCTTGACATTGGCATGAAATCTATCACAAATGTCTTCAGACGTCAAAGATGTAGGTGTAGCAACAATACCACGAGTCAAACTTTGAACCTCCCTGAAGACGGTCGATGCTACCCTGCCAAACTGGATATTTCTACACACTTCACTCTTTTGTGAAAATTCAGAAGAAACTACTTTCTTAGACTCTCCAACAACCTCAATAGGCTCTGAGAAAGAAATATATAGCGGAACATTAGATTTCAACTCCAATGAATCGGAAATCATTTCATGTTCAGTGTATACTTCAAAAGCACCTATAGAATCAAACCGTTCTCTGTTTAACAATTAAGATATAATTTCGTTTGGTGCTAAAGACAGAAAAGAAGTTCACAACTAGGCTAGGGAAGCCAATTAAGAGCTCTTTGGATATGCAACAAGTTGATGTTTTTTGCATGAGTAATCAATTTCTGTATAACGTAACCAACATTCAGAGTTCTGATGATCAGTGGCGGAACCAAACCTTAGCTACCCCGAGCTGCGTAACCCAGGATAAAACTTTTTGAAAAAAAAAAAAACAAAAAAACAAACAAACTATTTCATTGCCTGTATTATTGCCTCTGCTGAGGATATCAAGTTTTCCAAAATATTTAAAAGATCCACTGTGTCGCCTATGATTCCATTCTGACCTATCCTCTCCATCCACTTAACAATTGTCTATCTCCCAAAGAAAAACAATAATTAAAACTAAAAAACCAATAGTAACTTCTCTACATTATCCTATTTCTTTGTGCTATCCATGTTTTATCCACCTCACCCATCTCCTCTCAAGGCCTCTATAGCACCCCATCCAAACGCCCCATAAGATTGTGACGGGGACAAGATGCCAAATTTAATAACAATTTCTAATCATTTATTGTCAGAAAATTTTTCAGTAAATTTCCTTTCCTTTTTCTGTTAGAGATCACATACTATATTCATAAGTTTATCCAGGTAACAAAACAGGAAAAGTAAAATAAAATTACAAAAAAAAGGACAATAAAGTAAGTATTAAAGAACAACTAATTCCATCATACCAGTTTTGCACTCTTCCACACCGTTTGCTTTCTCCGCCCGATAAAATACAACAGCATCCTGAGAGTCTGTTTTCTTATTGGGAGGACGAATATAAAACTTCAGTTTGCCAAAAATCCACAAGAGCAGCCTTTCAAAGTTGTAGTGAGTCAGTATCACTATCATGTAATAAAATAAAATTTTAAAAGAAACGATTACAAGATTTAGCCAAACATGATGAAAGTCTCATCTCAAAACTTAAACTAAACAAGCATCAATCATGAGCATCCAACCAACACACAGGCCACACAAAATGCCTATTTGAAAAGAAAATTAGGAACAACGTATGCAGATTGGATACAAACATGGAGGGATTAAAATTTTTTTAAATAAATGATACATTCATAGTTTACCAACTTTGATGCCTAAACATTACCTTGTTGTGCTCAAGCAAGAACTTTGTAAATCTTTTCCACTCCTTTTTCTGCGATTCCTCTTCGGCACTAGGACGTAAAAAAAACTTGGGTAAATCTGATGCTGAATACTTTGATGTTGCTTTTATTTCACTAATGCTCCAGCAACAAGGGCTGTGAAAGTCACTACAGGTCAGAAATAGAAGGCAATGTATCGAAAACAAGAAAGCATGCAAATAAGTTCCAGTAATACAACACTCCTTACCAAAGAGGAGTTTCTCCTACGCTTCTCTCAATTTGAGTGCAGGTTTATCGACCCTACTTTAAGGTTGGTTAACAAACCAGTGTTCATTCATTGTCCATGCATTTTATCAAGATATGAAACACATGGGTCTGACGAGTACAGGATAATGGATGAAGCTGAGACTTGTTGACCCACTTTTAAAGTGGATCAATGAAATATTACTCCAGTACTTTATCTTATCCTTCACAAACTAGCTACTTAAATTAGTTAGTAAAGGATTATTTGGGTTTTGAACCCATTAGTTCATGGGTATTTGATGTTAGCACCCAAAGTTCAGCAGATTGTTGCTTTGGCACCCATTCTGAAGGGAAACCAACAGGTCAATGGTGTTGTCCGATCTTGGTCATTTCAGATATGGAAGTACGCTAACTTTAAATGTAACTGCAGTACCCATTTAGTACAAAAATACCGGGGCATTTTGGACTGTAACAGAACCAAGGTCGTTCAACATTGTTAGCTGGACGTTTTCCCTCCAAAATTGGTGTGAAAGTGATACTATGCTAAGCTTTAGGTGTCCAAGTGAAACTCTTA
The DNA here is from genome assembly GCA_003290165.1 of Berberis thunbergii. Taxonomy (NCBI): domain Eukaryota; kingdom Viridiplantae; phylum Streptophyta; class Magnoliopsida; order Ranunculales; family Berberidaceae; genus Berberis; species Berberis thunbergii. The sequence goes on along the minus strand of QNQO01007335.1, from coordinate 358,753 downwards.
AATTAAGAGGGGGGGAAATAACCGTTACAATTACTATACATAATTAAGAACACTTACAAACATCATGTAAATGAAAACTTAAACTTTAATTCCATTTAGTGCTTCCAAAACACACCAATTTCTTGAAATTTTGGCTTGTAAATGGTTAACTATAAAATAAAAACGAAAATGAAAAATTACACGACTCAAAACAGGTAGACATTATATAGTGGTAGAGTGTATGGATGCAGATTCTATATCAAGTATCTTTAAAATTATATCTATTATATTTATATAAGAGGAAGTAGAATGAGCTATCCAAAGAAACGCACTGCCATGGTATTGAGTTTTGTTTTGAGAGCAAACAAGAGTTTTCATCCTCCATTTAAACTAGCAATTTGTGCTACTACATCAAGTTGCTCAAGTGAAGGTCAACATATATATTAAGATCATATTCAGGTAAAGCATTAAAAACTGTGTTTAGAGCATTTTAGTTAGAAACAAGCCTGATACAAGCTTTTCAAAAGAAAACGTATTAAATCTCAACTAGCCTTTGGAACTTTAATAAAAAGTGAAACATAAGATCATTCCATCTCAACCGTATTTAGTTTCTTCAAAATATTAATTCAAGAAAAATAACTTATTGTAAATTTCTGATGGGATTCATTTTTTTTTCTATGAGAACCGTGAAATATTTCACAAGACCATTTTTTTAAAAATTTAACTTTATTATTTACACTTCTAGCAACTCACATCAATAAAAAGGTACATATGAAAATAAGTAAAGAAAACAATGTTGAAAACATAAGCACGGCAGTTAACATGTGCAACATACACATATTATGTGAACCCTATTCATTATGAAAGGAAAACTAACTGAACCAATTCAAATTTTCATACGGCATACCAATCACACAATCAACATTAAAAGACTGAGTGCATTGGAAGACATGAGACAGTCTTGGTTTGACCTTATTGGGCTACCCTTACTATGTTTCCCTTCGTCATCAATACAAATTTATATATATATATATATTTTTTTTGGGGGGGGGGAGGGGAATTGATTGGTAAATTGTTTTAATCATCCACAAACTAAGGACTAGTTGTATATGAGTTAAAAAGAAAAATATGCATTCACATATGTTCTATAACTAGGGCATCGCAATTTTTGGCACATCAAAAAGGCTATGTTTCACCTTTCCCAAGGGGGGAGAGAGAGAGAGGGTTTTGATTCGATATGCATGAACTTCAATTGCAATAAACACCATCTCCCAATATGGATAAGCCATCTAAATGCATGACTTTAGATGTGTGTATACCGCCGATGTAAATTCGTAAAACCAATTCTTACAATCAGGATCTTTCATTTATGTTATTGTTTATTTTACTAAAAGTTATTTTTTTGCTAATGGAGTACCGGCTCAATATGTTTCACCTTTCCCAAAGGGGAGAGAGAGAGAATTTTGTTTCGATATGCATGAACTTCAACTGCAATAAACACCATCTCCCAATATGGAAAGGGCATCTAAATGCATGACTTTAGATGTGTGTATACCGCTGATGTAAATTCGTAAAACCAATTCTTACAATCAGGATCTTTCTTGTTTATTTTACAAAGTTATTTTTGCTAATAGAGTACCAGCTCACTGGTATGCCTGTGGCGGATGAAATCACAGATTCAGGTTCAAACCCTGCCGACGGCATTTGGGGTGGGAGGGGTTAAGGGATTAAATATATATATGTATAACCTTTTTTTTGTGAGAAGATATTATTTAAGTATGGGTTCACGAATAACAAAATTTACCAATTTAGGCTCCGCTTGGTACACCATAAAAATATGCATTTTGCAAAGTAATGCACTTTGCAATGCATTACTTTGTGGTTGTTTGGTATTGGTCCGAGAATAATAATGTTCCACAATTTTTGGGGTTTTTTTTTCATTGGCATGCATTTCACATATCTTATATTCTCTCATATATATTATATTATATATATTTTCTTCAAGTATGTAACTAATTAATATGCAAGAAAAATAAGGACTTTTTGAAAGAGTTTATTTATAATAAACTCTTATAAATGTGGACTCTAATGAGTTCCACATAGTATAGATTCTATTGAGTTCCACATAATAATAACTTTAAAAAATATGGGCTTTATTAAGAAGTATAGTCCAACATGTGAACGTGAAAGTTCTCTACAAAAAAAAATTTGGACGTTTTATCCCGTAAATAACACAAGATCTCATAACGTGAAGATGTGAAGGTTATGCATTTTAATTCCATAACCACTTTAGTAAATCTTACCAAACACCTATTTTTTGTAACCGCCGGCAAAGGAATGTATTTGCATTATTTTACGAGATCTATGCAGTTAAAACGGATAACGGATCCATAACGGTCTAGGAGCGTTATAAGTTATAACGGATTATATCGAGATATAGCGGTATATAACAGTATATAACGAATTATTTTTTAAAATATATTTTTATACCCCCACTAAGTATATTAATGTATTATAGACTATAGAGTCAAAATAAATCACTAAATATAAATTTGTTATTGCTAGTTTGCCAATAATGCCAATAAACTTGAAACTAAATACTAATCATTGTACATGATGATGATTAACAATTGTATTATTATTTATCTTATGGACTGAAGCAGCTTAAGCAGATTCCATAAGCACAAAGACGGTATATTCCGAATCTTCTTTCATTTTCACCCGTCCGATCCACCTGCTTTCTAATCCAACGGCTATCCTCCACCAAGTCCCCCAAATAAACCTTTCTCTACTTTGCTTGCACCGAATACCAACTGCTTCTCGTGACTTGTGACCTCCTTATCCATAAACAGGGAGGGTAAAATCGTCATTGTAACGTAACCAATTGCCCCTATCGGTAATTCATGCACCAAATGAAGGATCATTTCGTCATTTTATCTTGCTTTTTTTTTATTTTTATAATTCCGTCTCCCAAAATATCTAGCTCTCTCTCTCTCTTTCTCACTCACTGACGAGTTTCTTCGCTCATCTCTTCTTCTTTGCAAAAAATTTCAATTAAAACCCTAAAAAACCAAATTGAAAAAAACTTTTTTCACTCGTGAGTTCTAGAGAGAGCTTTTCGTTGTCAATCTCAACCAATCAAAACACAGGTGTTGTTCGTTCCTGTTACTGTTCGTGATAGTTTCGATCGATCGATCTCGTTGTTATTGAATTGAATGATGGATTCTTCGAAGCGTTTTCTGCTTCAGAGACCTTGATTTCGATTTCAGTTCTTCGTTTGGTTCGGTACGATCGGGCCAAGGGTTCAATCGGGCCTCGATCGATTAGGGTTCTTCCCTTCTCTTCTCTTCCCTTCTTCTCTGTTCGATTGGGGCTCGATCGACTAGGGTAGCACCGTAGCAGGCTCGATTGACTGGCGGACTGGGTTCTTCCTTTGAATCTCTGTTCTTCCTTCATTTCTCTGTTCTTCGTTTCGGGTTCTTCCTTCGATTCTCTGTTCTTCGTTTCCCTTCTTCTCTTTTGTTTCTATCAGATATCAGAGCTCTGCAATCGAGAACAAAGGTTTAGCAAAAAAAAATTTATTTACCGATACGTTATAACGACATTATAAAAAAAACGTTTTATTAAAATAACGGCCGGTATATGTCGTTATAACGCCATCCGTTATACCCTAGCGTTATATGAAAAAACTTAACGCCTCGAGGCTGTTATGAGTTATTTCGGCGTTATAACCCGTTATTAACTGCATAGTACGAGATACCAAGCGGGGCCTTAATAAACACTAAAAGAAATTGACAATTAAGGGCGTGTTTAGTTTTGAGGAAAGTTTGCCATGTAGACAGAAATTGGCAAAAAAATTCTAAGCCGCTCCCCTCCCCCCACACCAAGAAAATATATTCCACAATTTTGTAAGAAACCATGAGGATAGCCAACAAAATGCATATTCTTTATCTTTCTTTTCTTTCCCTCCTCTTTCCTTCTCATTTTGGGCAAATTTTCTTGAGAAATTTTCCTTTGAACCAACACACCCTAACTTTCATTGAATGTGAAGAATAAAATAAAAAACAGTACTTTTACTAGAAAAGTATTGCAAGTTAAGCCATATGTCACACACTTGGCAAAGGCAGAGGATATCGAACTTAGGGATGGAGATTCGAGACTCTTAATGGTTGTTAAACGTCAATTGCACACATCAATTCGTCCATCCAACCATCATGCAATCACAACAGCAAAATTAGAGTACCGTGCCCAAATCTGATCCAACAACCATCACTAAAATCAAACTGACTAGTTCCAGGTCTAGGTGTAGCATGGTCCACCAATAGACCTGCATTGCTTGCAGGTGTCAAGCTCAACACTAGAAAGGTCATCATTCTTTTGAAAGTGTACTATCACCATTACATTTTACACATAACACATATGAATATTGGATAATGCTACAGATGCTAAAGGTCAACAGCCAAAGCATAAAACCAAACTAAGAGCAAACTACTACTGTAAAATTAGCAGTATGTGCATTAAAACTAGAGATAAAAAACAAGTGACACAAAAGTCATGCAGCTTCATAGTAGTTATCCAGCCAAGACATGTTAAAATCATCAAGTCAAAACACATTCAAAAGAAATTGAATTAGAGAACAAAAGTAGAATGAATATTTTCAAAAATAAATGAAACAAAAAATACACAAAATATTTTTGCTTACACTTTGAACGGCAAATTAATGCAGATAGCGCGACTTATAGTTTTACCACCTTTCTTCAACGTAACATTGAAACCACCAACTTCTACAGAAATGACATGAATCAGAAGACAACAAAATTCCAAAGACAGACGGTTAAAAACCCTGTTTGAGTATGGTAAAGACTTTGGCAATCGACCTTCCATAGGAGGCTCAGTTAGGCTAAGATCATGTCCAATATCTCCCATCAAACCTGTGACAGTTACCAATATCTAACACATAAATATTGCTTCAAGAAGATACAGATAAATTTGTGTGCATGTTTGATAGAGAGACACAACCTTATGCATGCTTACAACACAAGTAGATAAGTATTATTCAATAAATATGATTGCTTGATGGTACATCCATTAAAACTATGGTTGAAAAGACAGGTATGTGTGATTGTACACAAGTTTCAATGTTCTCATCTGGGCCTTGACAAAATGCTTAAGAACTCACATGCTTCTTTGTACGATACCATCAGCCCCAAATCCACAGACAGCCCATGACCAATGAATAGAAGATAATGACCAAGTTTTTCCCTAACCCAAGCAATGACCAACTAGAACATGTACTTCAAAAAAATTAAAAAAATAAAATGACCAGGTTCTCTAAATAATAATAACAAATAAATTCTGGATGCATTCATTAGCTAGTAGTGTGCATCAAAATTAACCATATAGCAAAATTTATAGTAACATTGGCATCTTACATGATGTAGGGAAGTGTATAGTGTTCTCAGTATCAATGTCTGATTATCCTCGGATCATTAGTTCAAAACGAGATCTTGAATCACTTACCAATCACGGCCCATCAATATCAGTATCACATTGAGGAGCAGTCACTTTCTACAATCAGCTGCCTACTTAATGGTTGATATTTACTGTCACTATCTAAATTTCCATTCGAACACAAAAGTAAATGGCATCCAGGAAGTATCCAATCGTCTATTGTGCTTGTGAGGTATCACAATGCATCTTTGTTACTTTAACTTGCTCAGGTTTAGATGGACAACCTGACAAATAAACATCAACAGGAACTACCATATCAACTTCGTGAACGTTATCTGGCCGGACTGAACCATAGAAGAGGAAAACAAGAGGACTTCGCTTGAACTTGGATCAGCTTTATCCATTAAACTACAAGATCTAGGCATAAAACTTATCTATTAAACCATGCACAAGGTGGAACGTTCAGCCCATGGCAGCTAGACCATTAGTGTTTTGTTGGTGGAACATCCGCGCCGGATGGAGTTGTCAAGCTCAACAAATGGATCAGTCAGGGAAGATACAGCGGGAATATGACGAGTGATCAAAGATAAATTGGGTTCAGTAGTAGTTTCCTTTGCTGGTACCATCGATAAACATTAATTAACGGAGTAAATTACTTATATAGCTTCTAGCCCTCAAGCAGGGTCTTGAGCTTGGTGCTAATCTAGGCATAAAAAGTCTTCATACAGTTATGGATAACAAGAAAGCAGTAAGCATTGTGAAGAGATAAGAAGAAGCCCATGGAGAGTGGAGTTAATAGTGGACACCATCCGTGCTATAGTCAATATTCTGGACAGATTCGAGATAAACCAAAGATAAAGAGAATTTAATAGAGTGGCTGATAAATTAGCTTCCCTAGAAGGGCCTCCAGGGATTAACTACTTCCAGCCATAGGTTTGGGGATCCTAAATAACCCCTGCTCAACTTCCAAGAAAAAAAAAAACTACTTCCAGCCACCCTTGGAAGGGAGCTCAATACCTTAGTTCAAAAAGATAAAGCTCAACTCTTGTATGTAAGAAGATAAGTGCGTCAAAGGTTGTTCTAGTGTGTTGCTTCTAAAGCTTGTTCCTCTCTGTGTCTTTCTAAGCTCTTGGGAGCTTGTTCCCATGAATTTTTGTTTATATGAGGGGCCCTTCAACCCCAACTTTGCTTTGCAAAAAGAAATGCTGTGAGTGTTTAGGGTGGTAATTGGGATTGAAGACCTATAATACGCAACCACTTAGAGTACGGGGGGACCAACTAAGAATAAAAGAAAAAGTAGACACCGACAGAGCTATTCCGATCCTTACTAGTATATTAATGTAACTAAAGCTTCTCTCAAAAGCAATCTCTTTATGCCAATACTCTCTAAGCCACAAACTATATTCTGCGTATCTAACTCACTTACACAAATTTGTCTCCCCCCCACCCCCCACATGAGGCTATAGGAATCACCTTGGCCAAGTCGACCATGGAAACCATGTCCAAATAAGAAAGCTATTTCAAAATATATCCAAAAGGGTCGCTGCCTTAAAAATTTTCAAATATATCATAGATCTTTCAAGCATTGCCCTTCAAACCTGCAAGCGCTCACTTCATCGAAGGACATCCTAATCTATCCTCGAGTTACACAAATCCAACAATCACTAAGCTAAGCTCCTACGAGGAAAAAAGATACTCATGTCTCACCGAACAAAACTCATTTACCATCTTGTCAACTGAGCAAAATAAATTTCAATATTATATCACCCATAATGTCTTCCAATCAACTGACTCAGGTACTCAGCTTACAGGAAACAACCTCCTCATACATCTTGTTTAGATGAAATTCTCTCTCAAACCAAAATTTGATGTGATTTATAGCAGGAAAGAAGTAGAATCGAAGAAAATTTCAAAATCAAAGAAAATATATATTTTTCATAATATACAAGAAACACTTCTCAATTGATAAATCCACTAAAACCTTCACAACTGGTGGTTTATAGCCACAACTGGTGGTTTATAGCCCTATATTTCTTGCAAAATAAGCCCACCCTAAATCCTAAAACAGTTATAAAAAAATTCAATAAACGGTTATAAGAAAATTCAGTAAAATGAAACTTCCAAGTAATGTGTGCTTCGGCTTTGAAAACAAAATAATTAGAATTTTTTTGCCATACACATCCTCTCAAGCTGCTAAAGAAGGTTCTCGTGTAGAAAAATCTTCTAGGGTATAACCAAATTAAAGGTCATACCTAGGCATGGGTGGCACAAGTTTCATTCAATAATGTTTTCGACGGATCAAAAGACTAAAAGAGTGAAAGACATCAAAAATACCCTACAAAAATCACGCAAAGCGACTTAAGTAATTGGGACTGGGAGTCTACCCCCAAAACTTAACCAATCAGGAAGTCTAAGTAAATGGAAACATTTTAAACTATAAATGCAAACATTCATCGGACTTGAAAACCTTACCGTAGAATTTCCTAGATAAACCAAGAGATTAGACTCCTTGATCAGAAGGAGAGCAAAGAGAAACTTGAACTAAAGACACTTAAAAATATAAATATAAATAAAAAAATAAAAATAAAAATAAATAAAAAGATATTGTAGATTACTAGAGAAGGGCAACCAAAACCCCTTGAGATGAGTGTGTGCCTCTACCCCTCCTTCCAATAAAAATTTGTGTTGCTGAAATGAGAAGACCTACAGCCCTGACTACACGAACTTTGCATGTTGAACAATCTCCAACCTTTAAAAAAAGTAGAAACCTTATAATATCTCAAGGAATGAAGCAACGAATGCCGAATTACATAGCATTCGGTGAAATGCTCATGTAAGCACTTCATTTACCAAAAAATCAAGAAAACCCCCTCACATTTGCACCCTATAAAGATAGAGGTGCTAAGAAACCAAATTCAAATTAAGAGTGTATTGAAGAGAGACGATCACTGCTGCAGAGTTTAAGCAGCACAAACATGAAAAACAACAACAATGTAGTAAGTAGCAGTTGAAGTGTAGTTTTTTTGCTACAAATCTACAAAAACAGGGGTATCAAGAAACCAAAACCACCGTAATTAAGAGAGTAGAAGAGCATTACCTGAACATGCAGAGAAGCACTTGGACACCGCCGCGAGTTGAGTTCGTTGTCTTGTCTATATAGTGTAGTAAGTAAAGTAGCTGATTAGGGTTTTTCTTAGAGGAATTTCATCAAACGTAAATAATGCATGAGTGAGAGAGTGGATTTTGCCTTTCTTCTTTTTTTTTTTTTTTTTTTTTTACTGAAACTGGAAATGGAGAGACGAGTACGCGCCTTACTTTTTCCAATTATGGACAGTGGAGAAGAAGAGACTGGAGAAGTTAGGACAGGAGAAAGAGATGGGCTATTTGACACGTTGGGGCCAAATAGGCGACCAAAATATTTCTCCACAGACGCAAAGACCAGCCAATGAGAATGCGAGGTGCTGGATTGTCCGTGTATTGAGTGTGAATAACAATTGCTCAGTATTGCCACGCAGAGAGAGGCATGGGTCAAGAATGTTGGATCTGCCTTGAGATACAACTCAAGTTAATCAATTAGCTATGAGGGTTTTTTTTTTTTGAAAGGCAAGCATGTTTTTATAAGACCCCAGAACCCATAAAGATGTCACAAGCTAGGTTTAAACCCATGACCTAGTGGTACCATCTGCCAAGCTCTAACCGTTGAGTTGTCATGTCATTGGCTAATTAGCTACAAAGGTTATTTTGAGTTTGACATGTTTATACCAATTAGAGTTTGACCCTCGTTTTAAAAATTATTTGAGTCTAACCCTCATTTTCTAATGGAATCGTTAAGTCCACGTCATTGACTGGTCAAAACTATTTTTCAAACCTTTTTTGCCATTATCTTGAGTTAAACATAGTTAAACCTAAGAGAGTTGTTGAGGAAGATGAGTTGATGCCCTTGCAACGATGCTGAGTACAGTTTCCCCTAACTGACTGATTGATCCGCTCTATTAAAGCATTGGGTTCATACTAGAGGAACCCTTTAGTTGTCTCTCAATCGCCTTCAACGATAGCTCTGTATAATTTACTATAGAATATGTAATCTACATTGACCCTAGCTGGTGTTGAGCAGCAATTCATGGCAGACTTGTTGCTGGCGTTCTCTATATTTGGGTGCTTTTGCACAGAAACACCCAAATAATGCTTTGGGACTTATCCCATTTATTGAGTCTACTTCAAGGTTTGTTTCATTGAAAAGTTTTTTTTCAAAGCTATTGTCAGAGGGCCAACAGACCTATTTGAAGAGAGTAAATGTTGTGTTACGTGATTCTTAACCAGGCATAAAAGCTTTTTGCCACCCTTACCCTTGGCTTTGTTACTGAACTTTTGTAGTAGGTCTACTAAATTAGCAAATAATGGAGTAATTAGAGAGAAAAAATGATGAAAGAAAGGGAAGACAAACATTATAATGAAAATTTTAACTTACACATCAGACTACAGAAGCTCTCAAACGTCTTTGGTAAGCGAGTATTCGGTTCAATTTTGACAAGAAGTCCTTGGTCATTTTTACATAAATTGCTTATACCTTTTGATGTCTGTAACTTCAAGGAAGGCCCAAACTTCTTTGACATCCGCAGAAGCCCCTTTTGATGGTATTCCTTTTATCAACTTCATATATTCCTTTCTTGCACCAACATCCTCAATCACACCTTCTTTACAATCTCCACACGTAACTGCTTCATTGGACTCGATTTTGGCAGAAACCATACTCAAATCAACACACTTCTCAATATGGACACAAGGTTTTCTCTATTTTACCACCACAACCCCCTCATCCACCACAACCTCAGCTGGTGGATTTGACTATTTTGGAGCACTTCCACGAGAAATGGATGATACATGTCTCTCCTGTTGTGTGTTTTGAGTCTTCTTCTTTACCTTCTCCCCCATTATTCCCTTTTCGAGTCTATGTATGACCTCTTTGGTTTGGGCAGGAACTCATATTCCCCAACAATTATTTTGGGCTTAACTATAGTTTAAACCCAGGTAATTAGGGTAAAAGGGTTCGAAAAATAGTTTTGACTAGTCAATAACATAGACTTAACGGTTCCATTACAAAACGAGGGTTAGACTCAAATAGTTTTTTAAAATGATAGTCAAATTCTAATAGGTATAAACTAATTAGTGTCAAATTCAAAAAAAAACCATAGCGCTAAAGGTATCATCTTGGTAATGTTTAGTGTATATGTTTTTTCATGCAATGTCTGGAGTGTTTATTTTTTAAACTTAAGTGCTAAAGAAATATTATTATCAATTTAGTACAGGTTCACGTACAATCTATGGCATGTAACATGCCATGGCGGAGCCACATTTGAGACAAGGGATAGTTGCTCCCTCATATTTGAAAACTTTGTCGATTTACCCATAGAATAGTAGGGTCCACTTAATTAATACTACTAAAGTATTGATTTTCCCCTAAAAATTATGCATTTATTCTTTCACCCATTTTGCCCCCACGCTTCATTAAATGGTGGGTCCATTACTCTATTATTCATATAATAATTAGTACCCCCCCTTTCCGTCAAAATTTTGGCTTTGCCCCTTGCTCACATGTCATCTAAAGCTCTACAAATCTAGTGTTTGACAGTTTGAGATAGTGGTGGTGGTCGTCGAAGGCAGTCTACAGGCCTAACTTCATAAGAGTTACATGTGTGTAGGGGGTCGGTGGTTGGTGGTGATGTTGGTTGAATCGCGAGGAAAAAAAAGGGTCAAATCTAGGGTTTGGGGTGGTAGCAATAAAAAATGGTGGTGGTATTGGCTGAAGGTTATCCATAAGCGCGGACCTAGCTTTATATATAAGGGTTAGAGTTGGCTAAGTCGGGAAGAAGAAAGGTTGGTTAAGATAAGATGATAAAGGCGAAGAATAAGTCGTGCTAGGATTTAAAACGATGTATTAACAGTCAATAAGGTTTTTTAAGCTAAATAGGAAAGAGAAAACTTTTTGGATATTACTTTGTCACTTTACATTGTTTTTAGTATAATGAATTTATAGGGCATTGGGTTAAAATAGACCAATAAAAATCTTATATGTTGGATTAGTACCCAATTTTTGAATTATCTTCTGAAAACCTTATGTAGGGCATTGTGTCGTAGACATGTGTATTATGCAAAACATTTTTTTCAAGTTAATTTTCTTTCAATGCTTCATTTGAGCTAAAGTTTGAGGGGAAATTTTGTGAATTAACACCAAAAGTTACTTGTTGAAGTTTCATCTTTTTCCAACACGCGCTTCTCAACATATATGTACAAAACTGACAAATTTTGACCAATTTCAACATTAACTTTTTTTTATCCGTTTAAGTTGAATTTTTTAGAGAACTTGCAAATTAATGTTAGGAATATTTTCAACTTAACAAGATAGTTTCTCCTTGATATATATGTCAAACCAGATAAATTTTGATCCACTTGCACATGAATCATGTATTTCTTTACACTCTTTTAGCTAAATTTTAGGGGCATGTGAATTAATGTCGAAAATAACATATTATGATAAGTGGTCATTTGGATACGTGTTAATTAAGCTTGGTATTTTCCCATGCCCACCATGTGATGACACAACTTAGAGCCTATATGAATGTGCATCTTTTCCAAGTTTGTTTGAAGATGTCTTGTGATTTGTTGTGTGTAGTTTATTATCATTTATTTGTAAAATTTACATGATAAAATAATTAAAAAATAAAAACCTTTCGAAAATGACCTTGAGAGCCTGCCATATTACACCCTTTAAGCACCAAAGTTAGAGTATTGCCTAGAAAGTACTTACTTTTATACTTTTAGGACCATAGGCTTAATTTCTTATTAAGGAAAACAAATGATTCAATTATTTGGTGATCAACTTGAAACCCAAAATCGACAAGTTTTAAGAATACATTTACAGTTTACTATAAGAACTCCAAAAGTTGCACTTAACTATTGAAAAAATAATGAATATGAACCAATGAGTAGATGTTATGTCAAGTACTCATGTGTCAAAATAGAGGTAGAATCTCAGAATAAGAATTGAAGCTGATGACAAACCTTTAGTTAAGTACTAAAGTGAGCATTTACATGTGTGGTTTTGAAATTTTTTAGTAAAAGCATACATATTAATTCACAATTAATATAATGTCAACTAACAATGAAAATATTGTGCCATATCGTGATCTAATCGAGTGTTTAATTTCATGAAATATAGCATCCTAGTGTAGTGACACAAACCCATGAATAAGTGTTTGCAATTGTAACTAAAACACACAAAACATTTAAGTTTTTTAGAGATGACATACCAATATTTTAGATAAAAATTTAGAATGTCTGAATTCAACCAAGATCAACGAATGATTTTTTAAGTTTCCACAATAACATCCCAAAATATCGACAATTGAATCTCAATAATAAAAATCAACGACTTTGAGGAAGAGATGTATGCCTACTCTTTGGTGGAAAAGAGTTTAATCCTCGAGCATCGCTTAATATGGACAGCAGGAGTTATACCATGACCATAAGATGCAGTGAGTTGGAAAGTCGTGATGTTAATAATTCTATAATGATGTTCTATTGCAATAGATTAACAACACAATGACTCTGAAGCTTGAAATCCAGGGCCAAGAGTAGACTTCGATCAAATAATTATCACTTTGTATGTCTCTCAATGTACAACTTTGAGCGGTGGCTCCACTCTTTCATGATGGGCGTTGGTGATCAAGTTTGATTATATAAGATTACAAAAAAAGGATTTTGAGACAACAATTGGATCCTAGATGTGATTGATTTATTTCAATAGTGTAAATTTACTTGGATTTAGATTTTGTTTAAAAAAAAATTATGAGATTTAGTGGATTTCCCTTTTTTTTTCCTTTCTTCCAAAGCGTCTCCTATCTATGAAGTTTCTTCTTCGACGGCTTGCATTCGGGCAATTCAAACAATTTTTCCACTCAAATCTCATCCTCTCTTCCTCATTTTCTTTTTCTTTCTCCCCTCTCATTTCCCTTTTATTCCCATGCACTGAAAAAATCAGAGTGTGAGCTTGTTCGAAGCTGTCACTGGCAAAGCGAGCAACGCTGCTCCAATCAGCCTCTCTAGTAGCAGTTGGAACATGTAAGCCCCACATACTAAGAGGGTTGCGTGGTTGGCTAGAAATTCAGAAAAAATCAGTGTGTGCATGTCCGTCAGGGAGGTTCATCAGCGTGAATCCGAGCTGTGATCATAAGAGTGAGCTGTGATTCATTGTTTTGTGGGTCTGTAGCACTGTTTCGGCCAGTCTCGGGCATGTTGCACTGTTCAAAAATTATTAGACTTGAGTATGATGGTTTTCAGAGAGTTCACCTTATTTCGAGCTTCATTAGAGTGATCATCGGATTTATTTCGCCATAAAGTGATTTTTAGTCATGGTCGGACTGTTACTTCTTCATTTTTCCAATCTTCGACCAGTTTACTCACTATTGGATCCCTTTTTGCAGTTTTGGTGAGCTTCCTTGCAAATTCGTTGTTCCGCGAATTGGGAGCTTCGATCGGTAGGATTTGGGTTCTAAAAACCATTATGTTCATGTGAGTGTAACTATAATGTTTACTTTGAGTAATTTTAATGTTAAAATCTTGAATTAAATCGCTATATTATGCATGTGATTGTGTGTGATTGAACACAAGTTAGGGATTTGATCCTTATGAGGTTGCGGAGATTTTGATTGCTATATTGGTTCATTTGTAAATGAATTTATGGATCGAGTCTTCTGAAAACATGATATACTTGAATGTAATAGAATAGTGGTAGAATGTAAATGTGTTTAGAATTTGATATAACACCAACTGGGCTTATACACAGTGTTTTAGAGTCTGCTTTGTAGGGTTGAAAACCGAATTGATGGTTCGATTTTCACCTAAATCGTGAACCGAACCGACTTTGGTCGGTTTCAAACCGAAATCGAACCGACCATTAACAAAACCTAACCGATTCTAATTTATGCAAACCATAACCAAACCGAACCGAACCGACTAAAATCGAACCAAAACTGAACCGGCCGACTATTTTAAACACATTATATTATTTTTTATATAAAATATATATTATTTATTATATATATTCAGTCGGTTCGGTTTGGTTGGTTAAAATCACATAGAAATCGAAAACTGAACCGACCACTTCGATTTTGATCGGTTTGGTTGGTTTTTTGTTCAACCCTATTGTTTTGTATGACACGGTCGGACTAGTGTCCAGAGTTAATGGCTTGATTTTATTTGCAAAACTGTATTGACTTAAAAAATATTAGGTATTAAGGCATACATCATCAGTTCGTGTATTTTACTGTAGTTTGCCAAGTCTTAAACTTGTATGATTGTTCGACTCGAGGGACTTTGTTGTTGTGATTTGGGTCATGTTGGGACCCTAGTGTAGTTGTGGACTTGTTGCCTAATAGATTATTAGTACACATATGTTGTGTTAGACTTTGTATAAACTTGTTGTACATACATGCCGATATTAGTATAAGTGTTTTTATCCCGCTGTAATGTCAATTGTGTCGATGCTTTGGAGCTTGCTAGCATCGTGAGTTTGGTAGTGCTTTGAGATGACTCCCACTTGCGGACATTGTGGATGCTATTGCATATGAAATGTTCGATGAGGTGCAGTGAGCTCCCGCAGGCGCTTGCCATTAGAGAATGAATAGGATGAGTCCTAGAGGACGTGCTTAGGAGATTACTCGTTTTCCTTCCCAACGCACTTGAGTTTGGCTTGTGTTAGTTTGGTCATGTTAGGCTAGTCGTTCGGGACATTAGAGTTTGTATCCTGGTAGATGGCACCGCATTGGAATACAAACAAGCCCGGAGTGGTACGAGGTACATGTTGTGAGATGTGTCTGGGTGAAACGCATTTGTAGGGTATGCATATACCTACGATATGAGACATTTACATAGGGATTTTTTATGGTTTTGACTTGATTGCCCTACATACGATGTTTTGAAAGTTTATAATATTTTATATATTTGAATCACCTGAAATTTACTATGTTCGAATCATCTGATATGAATAGCACATTTTGTAAACTTGTATTTACCATTCAGCATTGAATACCTTGTTGTTGGTGCATGAACTTAGAAACGTAATCCTCATAAACACAGTGTGACTCAAACTCTATAAACTTGCATTATGACACCATGCATCTAGGATTAAGCAACTACTCATTATTGTGTGGCATGGCTTCCTACTACATAGTGTATTGATGTTCATAATTAGTTCACTCGCACCAGTTAGTTTTGTGTTTTGTTGACCTCGCAAAGGGCGTGCTTTCATTAGAGTGCTGACAGTGTTGTACATGCTGATCGTGCTGCTTAGGCCCAGTCTTCAGTTATAGACTCGTTTTGTGTTGTTTATTCTTGTCCACCATGTGCGGGTATGTTTTGCTTTCATTGTATTTTTACAGACTTTGTTAAATACTGGATATTTGTATATATTGGTTTAGTTGCTATGAAGCAGGGATGGCGAATTGCATACTTTTCAAATTTTGTCGTCGTTGGTTATTTTTCATTTTGTCCCTCGCTTCAAGAATAAGTTATATTATTATGTTGTGTCTAGTTACGATCCACTTGTGGTTACAAATTCAATTCACCTACTGGCACGATGCGAGTCCCGTGGCGGGTCGGGCATGACATATGTCATGGTTGTTTTCCCGCGAAAACATTTGCATCTATGTTCGATTTACTCAAGTAAGACTTAAAAAGTTGAAATTGAATTGTACTCAAGGCGGTGGAAAAATGTAGTTGATTTAATCATTTCAAGTTTAGATTATTAGCGACATAAGATCTAAAATGCAATGATAGATTTTAAAGGGGATGAGAATAAGAGTTTGTTTCTTAAGTATTGACCATTTATTAGATTTTGTTGATTCAACCCCTTCCATTTTTTGTCTTTGATGATTCAACCCCTTCCATTTTTTGTCTTTGTTGTTAGTTGATAAGCACCAAAACACTGATTGTTACGCTCATTTAGCTATTTATTTGTTTCTAGATGTACTTAAATTAATTAAATGACAATATTTATTGATATTCACATAATTATTACATAATATATTCCTTAATTTATATATGTTAGTGTTTCGATTATTATATTTTATAATAATTATTTCGTTTTCATGTCTTTGTAGGAATTTGAGCATGAACGATGAAATCGTATTAAGGCGACAATTTAAGTAATGATAATTGATCGATTCTAGCAGTGGTACAAAGTAGAGGGACACATATCTAAACTTAACCCTAATAAACCTAGGTCAACATAATTTAACCTAAGCCCAAACCCAAAATGCTAACCTAAAAACCCAAGCCCAAGATAATAGGAGAACCCTATTTAGCTCCTCCCATCTTAGAGAAAGCTTCCTCTCTTTTTTTCCAGATCCCTTCTCCACCCCTCTCTCGTTCAGCCACCTCACCAATCCACCCTGCCAGCAATCCTCACTCGATAGGCGAGCCGACAGTGCGATAATCCCGCCATCACCCTTCATCTCGTCGTCTCTCTCGTTCTTCCAGCCAACAACCACCTCCTCCTTCATCCCACTGATTCACGTCATCACACCACACAGCCACCACCACCGAGCTACAACCACCGTCACTAACCACCGTGAAACAGGGGCGTGACAACCCTGTTTCACGTTACAAACCTCACCTCGCCACCGAAACAGACCACCACCCTCTCTGTCCAAAACACAGCCGCCACCACCATCTCTCTATCTTTCTCTCTCTCACAGCCACCATCACCAGAGCATCACCTCAGCCACCTCATGCACAGGACAACCCCTGTTTCTCCTCCTTCACGAATCGCTGCCACCCCTGTTTTTCCCCTCTCTCGCCCTCCTTCATGTTTTCCTCTATTCTCCACGGTCTCTCCCTCCTCCACTTCTCTCTCTCTACTCCTGCATCACAATAGACCACACAACCACGCCATTAGCCGTCGCGAAACAGAGCTTGTGACAGAGCATTGTCCCTGCTCGCGACAGAGCACCTCCACTTCCCCTTCTCGTTATTTCCTCACTCTCTCTATGTTCTTGCAGGTACCGGAGCCGGTTGGGAGGAGAGGAAGCTCGCGAGGAGTGAAGCAGACGCGGCGGAGCAGACGCTGTCGCGCTGGAGAAGAGAGTAGCGCGTCTTTGGCAGGAGAAAACTGTTTTTCAAACAGTTCAATTATTTGCACCCCGAGTTCTCTAAGAGCCACCACAGTGCCATTAGCAGCTCTTTTCTCGGGTTTCATATTCGTGCAGAGATGAGTTGCGGCGTACCACACCACGAGGAGATGACTACCGCTACCATGATCAGCTAAACCATTCGCCAAGGCTAAGATGAAACCACAGAGTTTCCTAGAGTTTGTTGTATTTAAATTTATTATTTTCTTTATGCTTGAACGTTAAACACATTTGATTTATGATTTTCAATAATTTGCTTTCATCGATTATATCCTGATTAATTATCTAGACTAGTCGGTAGTTAGAAGTACCCTTTGTTGAAATTCAAAAGCCTGATTTAATCAATTAATCTGAATCTGTGATTGTGTGTGCCGTAAGAAGACACGCAATGCTAGGGGTTTAGGATTAATTAAAATAAATCTGTGATTGTGTGTGCCGTAAGAAGACACACAATGCTAAGGGTTTATACCTTTGCTGAAATCAATTGCGAACTTAGATTAATCTTTAGGTTAGTAATGTTAATTCTTGAAAATAATAATTTTGATTACACAAATCTCAAAGAACCTGTGGTGGATTCAATGCCTTGGTTTCCCTTCTCATATTCTTTAAAACCTTTTATTTTGTTTTTAATTTGGTTTTTAGTTTAGATATTTTAATTGTTGTAACCCCAATTTAAATTAGCTTAAATCAACTCTGAAATTTAATTGCAACCACAGTCCTTGTGGGATCGACCTGTACTTGCCATTGTCTACCAGTTAGACACTGTGCACTTGCAGTTATTAAAATTAGGTTAAATTAACCTATTTATTTAGGTTAGTTAAATCTGCATCAAGTTTTTGGCGCCGTTGCCGGGGACTGTAACGGTGTAATTGAATTCAAGAGTTTATTTTCACTAATTTGTAGTTTAAGTTAATAAAAACAAATTAGGTCAGATATAGATTGCTTTTGCTTTTAGGATAGGCTTGATTTTATTTTTTAGTTATTTCTTTTAAGTCTTAGAAGTTTTGATACTTGTTTTTTTTTACAGGTAGGAAGCATATATTACAGGTTGCATATAAAAAAAACAAAACAAAAAGCACAGGGTTTGAATTGTTTATAGGTTGTTATCGCGTGAACACTCTCAGAAGTTGGCGAGCCATCAGGTGGACGGTGCTTCTGATTGGCGTCAACTCGACTTCTACCGGGCGTCGCAAGTAACCCAAGAGAGGTTCACGCCGGAGGTAACTTCTTCTCACCGCATCTGCACGCGGTTTCTGAGTGGATTACTGTGTGTTTTGCTTGTTTTGTTTTTAGCTAGAATTGCATGCAAATTTGAATAGATTGAGGATATTTCTGATACTGTAAAATTCTGTGCTCTCTCCCGCGGATAGGCTAATTAAAATGGATTTCAACCCTTGATTAGTAACAAACATAGGTAATAAAAAGGAGTGTTTGTAGGGATTGCCAGACGTTACAAAATAAAAGTTTGAATTTCAATGCCTTGGTTTCCCTTGCAGTTATTAAAATAAGAGTTTGTTTCTTAAGTATTGACCATTGATTAGATTTTGTTGATTCAACCCCTTCCATTTTTTATCTTTGATGATTCAACCCCTTCCATTTTTTGTCTTTGTTGTTAGTTGATAAGCACCAAAACACTGATTTTTACGCTCATTTAGCTATTTATTTGTTTCTAGATGTACTTAAATTAATTAAATGACAATATTTATCTCATATTTGATTATAATAAAAGTTTTTCAAGCAATTGAGAAATGCATAAAATTCGAAACAATTCCACCATTAATTTATAGTCAAGTCTAAGACAATAAAAATCGTACTTCAAAAGTCAAGTTTTTTCAAGAGTTGGTGTAGGGAGAGGAGAAAAATGTCAAGTCACTGGTACAGGGATAAAAGGAGAAAAAGGTCAAAGTGGCGGTGCAGCGAACGACAATGGAGGTGTTGCTCGTGCCAACAATTTGCAACAGTTAGATGACGTACTCGGTCTTCTAGCATAGGTGTTCGTATACTTGCCGAAATTACCGTTGTTGTGTAATGATCTTCGAATATAAAAAAAAAACTACATCTATTTGTTTGTCTTTGTTTTCAGGGGTCCTTGTGTATGTTTAGTTAGGGTCGGGCTATAGTGATCATTGATGTTTTAGTAGCTTAATTTGATATAGTAAATCTATAGTAATGTGACTTTCGTTCTTTGTCAACAATTGTTCTTTCCAATTAATATTTATGGATATCGCTTGACAAAATGTTAAAATATATATTGAATGTGGGACAATATAGATGTTAAAATAATATTTATGGTGAAATTGATATAAGTGAAAGTAAAATTAGCATGAAAGATACATGACCGAGACAACACAATAACATGACTAAACCAATTTATATATCACAAAAGCTTGTTTCTCAACATACTTATATATTATCAACTATAGTGTATGATTTTCAAAAACTTTAATCGTATCATGAAATATTGTTTAATGTAGAACTACATCCTTATCTCATTAGTTATAACTATAGTGCACAGTTTTCAAAAGTTTTCACTGCATCACCGTTAACTTTCTAGTTACATCTACATAACAAATCAAAATGATGTTTAAGGTCGGAGATAAAAAAGGGCTGAGATTTACTCCAACATAAAAATCTAATGGATCACATAGAGGGAGGTTGAAGATTTTATTATTATTATTATTATTATTATTATTATTATTATTATTATTTTAAGTTTTATGCTCCAACCAATTCTAACCATCACTCAGATTGAATTTGAGTGTCAAAGGCAAAGGGAATACCCTAGTCTATATATATCTTATAAATTATATTTGGCAATTACAAAGCATTGATTGCATCATATGATCAAACGTCAATGTATGCATTGGCACCGATTTTGAGCAAAGAGAAAATATCATGATAACCCACAATAAAAATGACAACTTAGCCATTGAAATACACCCTCATGTTCCCTAATGTTTTACACTCATTGTGTGTTTGTCATTGTTCAAGAAATGAAACACCTCCAATTACAGTTATCAAGTTTGCACTTAGCTTGAATTATGTCATAATCATGTCATAAACATTATTCACAAACTTCATGATAAACATGTTCCGAATTGCATATATCCTCAACCAAATCCTACAATCATACACAGTGTCTCATTCATTCTCAACATAAATTGACAATTCACCCTGATCACGACCCTCATATGCGTCACTTCTATCACCATAAACAATTTTAGTCTATGCCACAAATGTTGCATAGTCAGTTGCAGGTGACATTTGCACTAAGTAAATTTCATGCAAGCTAGAATAGTGATACTTATATCACATTCAACATTCACGAAGTTCAATCAACAACAATTAAAGTCACTAACATTAATACTAGTAATACATGACATTTCATATTTTCACACATATACATTTCATGTTGGTTCAACTAAGGAAGTATTGCGTGCAATTGATTCAAAAATTTCATACCAATATAAAGATAAAAAAACAACAAAACATGTTGGAGAGGTAAATCCACTACAAAGACAACACATAGCCCATAAAAACATACAAATAAACAACCTCATCGTTACCTTTTAGTTCATTCGATAGCTAACCACTAATTACTCCATAGAAAACCCAATTACACAATAAAACCCTAATTCCAAAACATCAAATCCTAAATATTCATCTATGAACAAAATCATAAAACACCATACCCATAAATCAATGCACAACGAAACCCTAAAAAAAAAAAACAAGGGAAACTTACAAATTTTCACGCCATGTATCAGGATGAGGTCTAGGAGAGTGAACTTTTGGTTTAATATCTTTCATAAGCTCCTCAGAGGCGTGCACGCCTCAGATTAGGGCACTCATCACTCGAATAGTCATTGAAGTCACTTCAACTGCTCAGCGGTCTATAATCTTCTCAATGTACACTCGAAGCAATGTTACCATCACTGCTAATGTTGATCAGAACTAGGGTTCAATTGGGTTTGTTCTCGAACTTGTTTCACACATATATACAAGATAGAGAAATAAAATATGAAAAATGGAGTGAATTTTCCCTTCAACTATTTATAGGGATGGAGTGAGTGGTTCAATCTAGGCCATCCGCGTGGATTGCCGTTACGGTGGACGATCCAAATCGAAATTATTTTCATCAATTGAGTCTCACGTGCGAACCATGTGAAATGGTCTTAACAACATTTTCGTCACCAATACCAGACACATGAGGGCAATAACAGTCCATGCACATTTTCCACTAGTCCAGAGGGTATCATAGTTACAATATCAAATAAGGACTGATCGTCAATTAGTCGTTAGTTCTGGGGGGTATCATAAATTAATGAGCTAGATCAGGAGTCACTTGAACAAGATACATTAAAAGCACTACTCATTGCATAACCCCCTCAAAATAAATAGCTAATTAAATATTGGTTCCTATTACATATCGTATTGCAAATGCCCTCTTAGGCTAGCGGTCCACATCCATTGATTGCTATTGCACGCATTGTTTTCAAATGGACACTATTTGATGCCTATAATACTCCTACACGATCTAACGATCATGATTGAGCATTTTCCAACAGTTGCGATCATCCATGTGGCAACATTTGGATGCGTAAGTTTTGATCAAACGACGGATTGAAAGTAGACGTTGTGGTACATTGAGAGTGATGATAAAACTCAATGGATTCCTCTATATTTAATCAACAGAAGGTGATTCCGTGAAATTTTATAAGGCATAAATGTTTAAAGTAGCTGAGAAGTTACTGGTTTAAGGACATATAGAAAAAATTGCAGGTCACGTTCAACCTCTCACCATCCGCTCTGAACTTTGTCTTGAACCAGTGAGCATTCTTAAATTTAAATCTATTATAAGGGGTTAAGTAAACGTCATGAATTTGTTTTAGGGGGTAATATTGTACCAATTCTTTTAACTCTCAAATAACTGCTAATTAGTATCTCGATGTGAATCAATGCTTCAAATGTATAAACAAATGAAAATGGGTATCTCGAGACACATCTAATGTTGAAAAAATTCCTCCATTATCATTTTCTCCAACTCCATCCACCCAACATTTTGCAAGTCCAACCTCACCATCACCCTGACCACCGGTCTGCCCATAGCCCCCTTCATTTCCTCTCTACGTTTCCACCACACTCACACCCATCCCATTACGCTCAAGTGATTATTCTCGTTTCTTGATGGTTCTGCCACACCTGTAGGCAATACCTGGCTACTTTGGAATCAAATAGGTAGGTCGTCAAATGTTGACGAGTAAGAAATAAAATAACCATTGTTGGGTTGATCTTATAAGGTGGTAACAACCATTGTAGTGTTGCGACCATCGATGGACTTCGAAACTCTGAATTTCAACATAGTTCTTGTGCATGGTCGATCGAATTACTCAACATTGACTTCCATAACAATTGAAGACAATGAGAGAATGAAAGAGTTTGTGAGAAATAAGAACAAAGGAAGAAGAAAAAATTGAGAAGCGAAGAGGCTTGATCGATGGTGGTTGTTGATGAATTTAATGAAAGTGGAAGAGGGAAATGGAGGGGTCAGCCAGTGATGGTGATGGCAAGTGAAACATAAAAAGAAGAAAGGGGAAGGGGATTGGTCGATCTGTGATGGTGGGTGGTGAATTCACAGACATAGGGTAACAAAATTCATGCAGAGAGGGAAATGAAGGCGGAAAAGTTGTGGTGGGGGTAAACTAGAGAAAGGGAGGGGGGAGAGGTGTTGGTGGCATTAGAAAAAAATAAAGCAAGGTCGGAACTTGGTTTGGAGCCGATTCGAAGGGTTTAGAGAATAAATTGTGAGGGATTTATTTATACCTGGAAGAACATGGTGAAAACATTAGAAAGTGATATGAAAACAATGACATGGTCAAGGATGAAAGCTTATGCTTCCTTAAGTTGTTCCTCTTCTTCTAAAGCTAGGGTTTCAAATGGTGGAAAGGGTGGGGGACGGTGGTGGTGGTTTCAGGAAAGGGTAGTTTGGAGAAAATGAAGTGTTATTTTTAAATAATTAAGGTTTTTTTTGAGTTCGACACTCATTAATTTATAGTTGTTGGAGTTTGACACTCGCTTCAAAAACTAATTAAGTATAAAACTCGTTTTCTGACGGTACTGTTAAGTCAACGTCATTGATGAATCAAAATTAATTTTCGAACCATTTTACCCTTATCTTGGTCAAGGCTAAAAAAACATTAATGAATTATTATTTAAAAAAATATAAATTGATTATTATTAGATCACGTAACCCGTCCCTCCCACTTCTTATCGTAGTATCTCACAAACCCCTCTCTTATTTCTCCCCCTACCCTTTTTCTCTCCACCACTGGCCTCCCCTTCTCTTTCCTCCCTCTCTGTGTAATTCTCACCGATTGCCTCCAGCTATTTCTTCACAGATCCCTCTCGCCACACGTAGCAACAACAACACCACCACCACGCGACAACCATCCTTGAAGGGACCTTCATTGATTGTAGATCTTCTTGGGAAATAATTGTTGTCACATGTTGCGACTCTGTTGGAGATGACAGACGCGCTCTAGAGATGGGTCTGTCCCTGTTGGTGATGGTTGGATAAATGAGATCCCGTTTTAGGTGTGAAGGAAATGTCTTTATAATGGTGAGAAAATGGAAAGAAGTAAAAGAAACTCCCTTCCCCTATTATTCTTATGTTTTTGTTTTTAATGGACCATCTTGTGGCTTATCAGTTATGACCCTGCTCGAATCTGTAGTGACCGCAATTCAAAAATGATAAGCCATAACATCTTTCAAAATTCTCCAATCGGTTTTTGTTCTTCAGTAGACCATCTCTGTGGCTTGTGTGGCCAAGAAGTAGATGGGGAAAGAAGTTGTCCGGCTGGGTGATTGAGAGATCCAGTTGGTGATTGATAGTGGACGGTTGCTGGTCGGAGGAGATAACTGTTGATCCGATGTGGGATTGCGAATGAGTGGATACGAGGGAAAGCATTAGTTGTCCGGTTGAGAGAGAGAGTTGTGCGGTTGAGATCAATGAACAAAGAGGAAGATTCTGGTGGAGTCTCTTCTCCGTTGTGGTGTCGAGAGTGACTGGTCCAAACCAGATATGTGAGTGGCTGGATGGTGGAGAGGTCTTGATGATTCGATCAGGCTGGATGGTGGAAAGTTGTTCGACTGAGAGAGGCGACCATAGAGAATGGATCTGGCGGTGAAGAGTGTAGAAGATTGAATGCGATTGATGTGATGTTGATAGAGTGTTGTATTTATATAGAGCTTACAGATGGGTGTACATAAGTAAAGGTGATGGTGGATAGATTTTAGTGATTGTGATTACAGGTATCAAAATGTTGTGGCTTATCAGTTTTGACCCTGCTCGAATCTGAAAGAGGAGCAAGGAGGCTTCGTTGAGTGCATGATTATTTGAGATGTCTATTATGGTTGGTTTTGAATTTGCCATTTTGTTAGTCTGCCAGACGACATTTTATGTGTGAGAGTTCAGAGTGTTAATGTATTTTGATACATACTTGTGGGAGAGGTTAAGTTTGATACGACTGGAAAATTTTGATATTATTATGCATCAATGCCAGGTGTTGTTTGAACAATTGAATGCTTACTTGTTTTGAATTTGTTGACAAAAAAGAAATATAAGGAGGGGACGCTGGGACAGTGGGGAGGAAGTGTGGGGATCAAATAATAATCAATTTAAGTTTTTTTAGCCTTGATCAAGGTAAGGGTAAAATGGTTTGAAAATTAATCTTGACTATTCAATGATGTGGATTTAACGGCTTCATTAGAAAATGAGTGTTAGACTTAATTAGTTATCAAAACGAGTGCCAAATTCTAATACCTATAAACGAATGAGTGTCAAACAAAAAAAAAACCAATAATTAATCTCGATGTTTAACTATGTTTTGAAATACACATTTTTGTTTTGTTTGTAACTTTAATAATGAACCTTAATCTCTACATTTGATTATGATGGACGGTCCAAATCGAAATTATTCATCGTCAAATGAGTTTTGTATGTGATCCACGTGTAATGGCGTTGAGGGTATTTTTGTTACCAAAATCAGGCACGTGAGGATAGTAACAATCAATGGATGTGAACTGCTACTTCAGAAGGCCTCTGCAATATGTTATGTGAAAAGTTAAATTAACCCTAAAAAGATTATTTTATTGATTTAAAGAGCCTCCCTAAGGATGCTATCAATGTTAAATGCACTAGGATGTCAATGCGCTCTACGCGGATGGATATTCAATAATTTTAAAAAACATGTAATAATATTTTTTATTTGTAAGGGCTTATTAATAATTTATAGATAATTGAAGGATTTCAAATAAATTATGTTATGGGGTAATTAACGAATATTGAGAGTGACTGGGTTTGATTATAAATAATCTGAATTTGGGAGGGCAAAAGTGTAAAAAAAGTAGTAGCATTTTTTAATTAAAAGACACAAATATCCCCAAAACTATTTATGGGTCTTTGGTTTACATGTAATTATTAAAAACAGAAGATGACAAAATTGAAAAGTAAAGTTAGAGTTGAAGACATACACTTTCCACTATTCATTTGGAGAATAGGAGTTATAGTAGTAGAGATTTGCTAAGGAGGGTTGAAGGCACGATGATACAATTACAAACTATGGGTCAACGCATGCGTGGATATTTAGTAATTTTTAATTTATTTTAAAATTTTAATAATAAGTAAAATTAAAATTTCATGATATTTTATCAATGCTTTCTAAGCAAAATAATCAAATAAATATTGTAACAATAAATTAAACTCTCACTATTATAAGGGCACATTTATAGTTTAAATATTTTTTTTATAGATAATTGAAAGGTTTCAAATAAATTATGTTAGAGAATTAAGTATAATTAATCAATGTTTAAGAGATGCTGATTTTGATTGTAAGAATTTGAAATGTGGATGCCAAAATGGAAAATCATAAAATTAGTTGTAAGGGTTTTTTTTTTATAATTTAGAAATAATTTGAGAGGCTTTAAATTAATTATGTTAGGAATTTAGGTATAAATTATCATTATTTTAGGGACTGATTTGGATTGTAAAAATTATGAAGTGTAAAGGGCAAAATGGAAAATGCAAATGGTAGATGTAGGTCCTATTCATAATTTATAAATACTTGGAGGGTCTTAATGAATATTTGAAGGGCTGTGGTATTTGGGAGGGCTGAATTTTTAATGTAAATAAAAATAAGTTGTGAGAGCAAAATGGTAAAAATGTTTAATTTTATTTAAATGACCTAAATACCCCTTTCACTTTTTACCCACTTTTGATTTTGTCTTGTAAATACTAAAGAGTTTAGAGGGCAAAACCGGAAATGAAAAATAAATTGGCGTTAGTCCAAGCACAAGCCCAAGCCCAAGCCCATTAGAGAGTGACTTCTCTCCTAAAACAAACATAAATAAGCATCAAATCCATTCCACTCTCACACACTATCCACTAATCAATGCACTAAGGGCACTTTCTCCCTCAAAAAACCCCACTCGCCTCGCCGCTTCATCATCCCTGTTCTCTTCTAGACCTCTCTCTCCATTTCCCCCTCTCTCTTCTCTATCCACCTTCAAAACCCTCACCAAGGCAAAACCCTCTTTTCACCACCACTGCTTCACTCACAAATCTCCATCAATGGCGGCCTCAGAAGGCAACGACGGACCAGTCCTAAGCCTGATGAACAAGCGCCTCCGTGCCCTCCGCAAGAAATACAACCGAATCCTTCAAATGGAAGAAGCCATCTCACAAGGCAAACCCATCAACAAGGAGCAAGAAGAGGTTTTGAGATCCAAACCCTCTGTTCTCACTCTCATCGATGAGTACGAGAAGCTTCGTCAACCTCTCTCCATCGCTGTTCAGGAGGAGCTCAGTCTCGCTCACCAGCACCACCAGGTCTCCGCCACTCCTCCTCCTCCTCCCTCCTCCACCACATCCACCACCAATGACGACGACGCGGCGGAGAAGGAGAGAGATCGCTCGGTCGGAGGTGACGAGGAGACGGTTCTTGTGGAAGATCTTTTGAAGCTTCTTTATTTTGGATCTCTGTTTGATGTTAAGCCTCAGAGCGATTTCACATCCACAATGCTCACTAGGACGCACGAGCGCGGCTGTTGCTTAAGTTATGATGTGGTTACTGAAGACGCTATTGATGATATGCTTGGAGAGAAGGATTTGGACATGATTT
Organism: Berberis thunbergii; assembly: GCA_003290165.1. Taxonomy (NCBI): domain Eukaryota; kingdom Viridiplantae; phylum Streptophyta; class Magnoliopsida; order Ranunculales; family Berberidaceae; genus Berberis; species Berberis thunbergii. The sequence goes on along the minus strand of QNQO01007335.1, from coordinate 330,960 downwards.
CGGCCCTCGGAGGACTCGTGACCTCTCGTCCGGTTAATTCCAGCCTTTCGCACAGGAATGCGTTGCGAAGCTGTCTTGAACATGCTAAGCTCTGGCTCGCCAACTCCGATCAGCCTATTCATCCAGAAGCATCTCTAACTTGTAAGGGAAAGGGGCGGAATTGATTGAATTGGGGTTGGTTTGTGTAAATGTGTTGGCTTTTAACTCTGTGATTTTGTTTGCAGATGCTGGATTGAGAGAGAGATTGAACAAGATAATGGCTTTGGATTACTTTACAAAGGCACCCGAGATGAGAACCCCTGTTGAAGTAGCCGCGGCGGCTGCTGGAAACTATGGTTCCCATGAGGTACCTGTGCAGGACTCATCTGTGCCAGAATCTGTTCCTGTACAGACTGAAATTACTTTTATGCACAATGATCATAAAGTAAGTCTGTTTCTCTTTGTGAAAAAAATGACTTTTTTGGTGTTTGAAGTTTTAACAAGTTAAGTTTTTTTGGATGATATGGTGTGGCTTATAGAAGCTATTTAGTTCATTTGATTAGCCTGGGCTGTTAACTTTGCATTTTTTTTCAGACGGACTATATCCTTGTACATTAATTTTCATAGTGTAGTATGATTTTATTAAAGCTGCCCCATGATTTAGATCTGCATGTCAAATCCCGTATTGCTTGCTTTTAACTTTACCTGTTGGATTATATTGCATAATTTTCCTATTTTCCTAGAACAATCTGTCTCTGTTACCTTTAGTATGTATACAATACATGCACGTGTGTGTCGTAATCGTAGATGATTTTGTATTTGCTACCTATTGGATGTTATCCTAACTCCTAATCCAATTTACAACGATTCGTTTGGTTCTGAAAAACCTTGGGTTCATTGGTGTCTTACATGTTATCATGATGATTAATTTACTGTATGCATCTTATATCCCCTTACGAGTTTTTTGCTTGAATCTTTTTTGTTAATGTTGTAGTTTTCCTTGGAATTTGTCTTTTTTATTGTTATGCTTTCATCAATTGTAGTCAAGTTTGGTTCTTTGGACAAAGGGTTTATTTTGTTGGGCATTGGCAACTGTCCTTTAAGGCATCACTATTCAACATAGCTTCATCATCAATCCAGCTGGAGTATGCAGAAAGCATGGCGCCAACCATGTCTTAAAGCTCCTCTTGATCATGAAGGAGATTAAATGTTGTCTCTTTTTCTCTTATATAAAATTTAGGTTATAGCAAATTTGGCTTATGTTATCTTAATTTTCATCGAAATTCAAAATGACAGAAATATTCATCAATCATAAATGTTATCTGATGAACATCGTTTTCACAACAAAAGAAACCTGACGGAAATATTCATCAATCATAAATGTTATCTGATGAACATCGTTTTCACAACAAAAGAAACCTCACATTCTGTATCAACCCTTGCATACACTAATCTAATAGGCCATATGGCAAGCATCATAGTTGGAAGTCTCAAAATGGACTACTTATAGCAGTTGATACTGGAAATAATTGGGAGTTAGATGTAAAGAATAGAAATACACTCAGACTTGCATCAGTATTTTATCGGCTCGTGAATGTTGTGTGGTAGTATTTTATCAGCTTGTGAATGTTGTGTGGTAGGAGAGGAACCTCAAAACTTGAGGGTAGGTTAAAAAGAGATGTTGAGGAATTTTGTGCAAGGCAACTTCATGAATTTCTCTTGGTTTATTTTTCTGATAAAGAAAAAAAATATGATAAATACAGTTTTTGATATTTAACTTGCACTTGGAAATCTGTAAAAAGTGCTATTATGAGGTTCAAGAGGTTGCTATAACATTATTATGTCACCATTTGTTGAAGAACATTGGCAATCTCAAACACATTTGGACTGAAACTCTTATTGGGAGACATTGGGCCACGAGATTAACTTTTCTGGAACTGCTATAATAGGGATGGTTGTGTCAACTCTCAAGTGGCTGATATTATGGGGTGTGGGGTGTAAACCCTTCCTTGTTAGCATATTGGTTTATTATTGTTCGTTAAATGCAATGATAAGTAGCTTTGGGATTCGGCGGTAGTGACTTTTGGAGGAAGGAGTAGGCTGCTTTCTATGGGAGAGGGGGAGTTACTGTGGCCAAAAGCCCATTCAATGTTTTAAAAAGCGTTTTTAAGACTCGAGGCGATCGAGCTTTTTCCGAGGCGAAGCGTAGCCTCGAGGCGTAGCGAGGCGAAACGAGGCGTTTTTTTTGTAAAAAATAGTGGAAAATGTATATAAAAAATTCAAACAAATAAAGAGCAAGTTTTACAATGATATGGAAGCCACCAACAAGGAGGACTCTTCACCTTTGACGTTCAACGCAGATTAAACTACTGAGAATCAGTTCAGATTCCAGTATGAAGACAATAGGTTGGAACAAAGCGGCAAGAATGATCAGTTCAGCTTAAATTTGTCTATCTTAAGCTCTGCGGGGGTAGTATCCAAGGGTAGGACAGAGATATCATCAAGAAGATATGAGTCAGTAACATTGCCCCCAAAGCATGTGTTTTCGTTTGGATTGTCTTAATTGGGAATACCCTCAAAAGGGACAATCTCCTTAGAAGAGGTAGGCATGCGAATAACAAATGCGTCCTGCATGTCAAGCAATGAATCAATCAACCATTTGCTTGTCAACTGCAGTGTTTCTAGGTGCATTTGGGGAGCCATTTACCAAATATCGCCAACTGATCAAGAAATAAAAAAACTTACGCCTCAAAAACGCCTCGCCTCAAAAACGCCTCGAGGCGTACGCCTCAACGCCTCGAGGCTTACGCCTCAAAAACGCCTCACACTGGCAGCTCAACTCGTACGCACAGAGGCGATTTCTGTGCGCCTCGCCTCGACTCGCGCCTCAAGGCGCGCTTTAAAAACGCTTTTTAAAACAATGAGCCCATTGGCCAACTTTTTGCTCCATCATTTTTCACGATGGAGTGGGTAGCCATCTCTAATGATTTGAGCAATTTGGGATTGAGAACCTTCAAAAAATGAATTGGGTACTTGTAGGTAGAGGTCATGGAGATTCAGTGCTGCGCTTGAAAAAGTCATCAAACGTTACAGTGGTAGGAGTGGGTGGCTTATTTGTCATCCATTCTTTTGTGTGGGATTGAGGATGGATATTTCTAATGCGAAGTCTTTACTTACTCGGGAGATGTGGGGGATTGTTCTTGGGAGGGGAATTTATTTTTATTTTTTTCTTTTCGGGATGTTTGGTGTTAGTTGGGTGATGCTTTGTACTCTAGAGACGTTAAGAACTTGGAATACGCCGAATTATTTATCTTCTAAAGGAAAGTGATTTAGAGTTTACTACCTTGTACAATATATTGGGCTGTTTGGAAGGTGCACAATAGGAGGGTGTTTTTTGACAAAGCATTTGATTTTGAATTTGTGATCATGGATATCTTTATCACTCTTTGGGGATGGGTGTCGCATCTTCAATCTTTCAAAGGGATTTTTTAAGACTTTGATTGTTAATTGGGATTCTATAATGTTAGGACTTTAATTGGGATTCTCTAATGTTAGGACTTCAATGATTTAAGGTTTCTATTTTGTAACACACCACGAGTATTGCTCAATTAAATTTTTACCTTTAAACACAATAAAAAAATAAAATTTGGCATGACGTGATGTGGTTTGATAAGTCTCAGTGATGCTTTCCTTAATAGTATTGCTTCATTAAATATCTTTGCTTGTGATGGGAATGGTGCAAGACTTATGTGGAGGATTCTAATGGGGTGGGTGGAACCTCCTCCGAGCTATCTTAACAAATGGGATGAGGTAGAGGTTGGTGAGTTGATGGAGGCTCTTGTTTTGATGTTGCTGGGACCTACTGATGAGGATGGTTGGAAAGTGGTAGTGGTCCATATCTGGTCCTCTCCTATAATCACTTAGTGATAGGCTTGATTCTGGGTGAACAAGGCCTTTCCAATGTCGCTTGTTTGGAGAAGATGTGTTCCTTTTGGTGTCGATCTTCGTTTGCGAGCCTATGTGGGATCTTATTGCGTTTATATTTTGGCCAACATGAGAATGAAGGTAAAGGTGGGGTGCTACATTTGTGAGGATGGTGTGGAGGCAAGGTACCATCTCCTATTTTGGAGTAGACTGGGTTTTTCCTCAAATCTATTTGGTTCCATTTTCTTCGTGCATGTGGGGTAGATTGGGTTTTGTGTAGACCCATTCTCTATGTGTGTCATGAATGGAAGTGTTATGCTTATGTCATGTACAAGAATTGTGTTGTTTTGATATTTAGAATTGGCGTGATTTTGATATTTTGGGACCTATAGGTCATGTATGTGTTGCCTTTTCTCCTTTCTGCTGGAATAAAATTTGATTTTTTCACATAAAAATTTCATTTTTCTAAAACAAAAATAAAACATACCATCAGTTTATATTTTGATTTTGGTAAAAATGAATTGTATTTCTTTATTTTTTCATTTATTAATTTATTTCTACCTACAAAACTGTTTCCATTCAATCACAATCCATACCATGCGCTTGCTCCACAACTCTTCCTCTCACCCATCCCCAAACTTGTATCTATCTGAGAACTGTCAGCCTATATTATTGGCAAATGATCTCATTCCTAGTGCGGTTGTTTTTATATATTTATATTTGTGGTAATCCATATGAGATTGGATGGTGTACCATGAATGGTCTGTGTGAACGAAGCGTCTGTTGAGTGAAGATGCTTTCTAGGTATAAAAATGTTTTAGGAGGTTTTAACATGTTTCATCAAATTATACAAGGAGCCTCAAAATCACATTTTTTTAGCATTCATCTTCTACATAATCGTTAGTTGAGTTTTGCTTATTTTTAGTTTATTCTTCAAAGGATAAGAGGGTGCTTGGCTGGGTGGAAAATCAAATGTATCTCGAAAGTGGGAATACTGATGCTCATAAAAAGTACTCTATCGAGCATTCCATTGTTTTTATGCCAACAACTAAAATCCATCCTCAGTAACAAATGAAATTGAAGGGATATTCAAAAACTTTTTGTGGGGAACCTCATCCTTAATTAGATTGAATTCATTGTGTAGCTCAAAAGAGAGAGGTGGCCTTGGCATTAGGAGTGGGCATCCCATTCCGCAATTTCGATCCTGTCTCGATTTTTTCGAGTTTTTTTTGGAATTGATAAAACTCATTCCGATTTCGTTTCGTTCCGTCCTAATCTAATGGGATGTGATCGGGATGAAGATTTTCAATCCTGCCTATCCCGTCCCGTCCTAAACTTAGGGGGTGTATTCAATTAAGGATTGTGAAGGATTATAAAGGTTTTTAAAATTCAGGGGTATTCAATTAAGTATTTGAAAGAATCCATATAAATCCAGAGGTATTCAATATGGATTTAAAATGATTGTTTTAAAATCTATCAAAATCAAGAGATATTCAATTCATGTTTTTCAAAAGTCCACCAATCAAGGGGTATTAAAAAAATAATGGATTTTGATGGATTTGTTAAAGTTGTGGATTTTGTAGGATTTGTGAGGGAAAAATATAAATATCAAGAGTCATTTAAAATCCTACCTCCCTTCTCATATTTCATTGGAATTGTATTACCTCTCTTCTTCCACTATTTCTCTCTCCTTCCTTTCTCTTTCTATCTCTTTGTTTAGGGTGGTTCTTATTCTTTATGACGAAGATCAACAAACTCCCTCATCTCAATTAAACCTATCATGTGCTTTTTACAAATCTACTTATCCTACCAAACCCAATGTCAGTGCTTGATACCTTTCAAAATAATCCATAGAAATCCGTAAGAATCATTTCAAAATTCATCAAAATTCAATCCTTTAAAATCCATGTGGATTTCGTAAAACCATTAAAAAATTAAAATCCTTTTAAATCCATGCATTTTAAAATCCTTCACAATCCATTAAAATCCTTAATAAATACACCCCTTATTTATTTAATATTTATTATTATTAATTTTAATCAAAATACTCTTCTAAAGGAAAGTTTCGGATGGGTTGAAATTAAATCAAAACATCTACTGTTTGAAAATTTAAAAGCTTGATTTTGTTTAGATAGAAACTCTAGTTTGTATATTTTAGGTCAAATAGAACCTATGAAAATTTATGACTTTTCACATTTTAGATTGGTTATAGGACAATTATTCTTGTATAAAATAAATGCGAATGATTGTTTGGGTTAGTTTTGCACTATGAGTAATGTAGTTGGAGATTTGGTCGAGGAACAATATTTTTATTTTCAAATTTATAATAGTTTTGCACATAAATGATGCTTGACATAAAAATAAGTTCATTGGACCATGAATTTTACATGACATTTAATATTGTTATTATAAAAGTTATATGTACATAAAATTTTGGCATTATTGGTGTTTGAGCAATATGAGAAGAAATTCTTTTGTTATTTTTCATTAGAGGCTATTTAGTACATGTTCATTTAGTTCCATCATTTTCGAACCCATTTGGGATGGAACGAAGTCGGGATGAGCTCTACCCGGTCTTGATCACAAACGGAATGAGATAGGGATGATGTTCATTCCGTTATGTGTCCACCCCTACTTGGCATTATAAGGTTAAAGAAATTCAATAATACTTGCATTATAAACTAGATGTGGAGGTTTAGAATGGGGAATTGGCAATGCAGAGTAAGTCATTAATGAAAAAATATGGGCTTCCATGTGCATGGCTGGTTCACTAATCTAGTCACTACCTCATATGGGTGCACAGTTCCCAAGAGTTTTGAAGGGACATCAAGCATGGGTTTTGGCCTCAAGGAGGTAGTGGAATGACTTGGGAGTTGAGACATGATTGCAAAATTGTGTGGTATATTGGAGCAGTACCAACTGCAACAATCTCCAAATATGGTGCTATGGGATACCAACTAGAAAATTGGAGGTGAGCAAATTGCGTAGAATATTGAGCAGCATCAACCGCAACAATCATCAGTTCACATGTGCCCGGTTTTGATGGAGCCATGGGCATCTCTTGTGGATGAGTGGGAAGGTATCATGAGTAAAAGTGTCAAGAGCAGTGGTAGGCGAAATGCAATGGTTTTTTAAGGGAAGGAGTTAGATCTTCAACACTTGTGAATGAAGATCAAGGGCTTATTATGGTCATGAGGAATTACTTGGAGCCATTTAGCAAAAGTGCATTTAGCGACTTAGTTTTCAAAATTTTCATGTTTAATGTACATATCGTTTAAATGTTTTGCGAGTTTCCAATTTGCTCTTCATTATTAATACATATTTGTTGTTTTATCAAAAAATAATTTATAAGAGCTGTCCAAACTTCCTTTGTGAAAGAGCTAAAAAAGAAATAATGAAAATAGCTCCTGATTCAGTTCAACACTCTCGGTGACATTTGCTTGCACCTATGAGGTGCGGTTGCTTTCTCCTTTCCTAGATATTATATGCACACCTACTTATAATATTCAAACTCAAAAAATATGAGATGAAAATAGCTCATGATTTTTTATTCTTTTGGAACAAGGGAACACGAGAAGAAAAAATTACTCAGTTCCGAGTTCCGGGTAACATACAGGATTTGTCTATGGTATTGGTTTGTGAAGTTCCTTCTAGGTGGGATTTATCTTAAACTGTTGTGGTCTCCTCCTTTTCTTTTGGGCAGCTAGGGTTGTTTTCCATTTCATTCAAATGTATATCTTACAAATGAGCTTCGAGCGATGCTTGTTTAGACGTGGTTGGAGATTTCTAGGTGCTGTTGTATTCCTCATGATATGGTGCTTGACCTTATTTTCTTCATGGTTGAGCTTTGGGTAGTGTGACGTTTGCCGTTGTTTTTTGGGTTTTTGACGATAAGGTACTGGTTTGACAAATATTGTATTAGGGATAAAAGGCTACGAGATTTTCTTGATCGAAAACTTCTCTATTTATTTTGAGCTTTGTAACTGGTTTGGCATCCGCATTTTGGTATAGGAATGACTTTAAGTATGCTTGCAATAATATGGTAAAATGAGATTATGGTAATAGAAGAGGTACTTGGGCGGGGGTGGAGTGTTGAGGTTGTGATCAGAAAGTTGGTTGCAATGTAGAAAAGATAACATTGTGTCGGAAGATTGGCCTGATGCAAATTATGAAAAGTTGCATGTGAATTATGAAGATGATAGTGAGGAGAGGTTAAGCGATCATCATCATGAGAAATTTCAGTTTTGTTTTGGGTGCTCTGCAAGTTCTTGATGACAATTTTGTTTTTGGACTTGTGTTAATGACAACTTTCCCAGGATTTGTAGGTACATTTCAGTTAATCCCCTAAGCTAATGTATCCATCTCAACCTGTTTATGAGCTTAGCGATTAACTATTGATTTGGCATCTGTGACAATTATTAGTGACCATGATTTGATGTTTTCATCACGAGAAAGACTCATAATATGGTTTGTCGTGCTAACGAGGGTTGACACCAAAAAGAATTTTGCCAAGGCCAGGATTTACCTACCCCTACAACAATATTGTAGAATAAGAAATAGTATTTCCGAGAGTCGTGTGAGAAAATGATTGAACTGAGAAAAAAAACCTATCAAGCTAAATTTGGTTGATTTTTTTAATTTTGAAAAATCAATGCCTTGCTTTTTACTTATATTTTTACTGGAGTCTATACTTGTATTTATTTATTTATTTATTGAGTGTTTTTCTTTTATAGTGGAGCTTTAGCCTCCTTTGTATTGCTGCCTTGTGACCTGCTCAGTCACTTGGCTTTCTTTGCTTTTCAATATATTGCCTCTTGTTTGATTGATAAAAAAAAAAAATCAATGTTTTGATTTGGTTATGTTTAGGTTAGTTTTTTCTAAGAAGCGTAGAAGCAAAGAAAAATATGATTTAAAGACACGATGAAGAAATGTTTTAGAGAAAGTTCCCACAAATGCGTATATGAGTGAAAGATTTTCTCTTTTGGGTGTATTATATGTTTGGTCTAGCAAAAAAGAGAGCTGCAGTCATGATGAGTTTTATATCTCGGTGACGTGGGATTATAGATCTAAGACCAAGAATCTTCTAAATAATTGTTAGAAGAATGTGTAATTAGGTGTATGCCTTACTCATGTGTCATTATCATCGTCAATTATTATTATTATTATTATTATTATTATTATTATTATTATTATTATGGGTCATTAATTCATTTGTAAAATACAATTTTTATGATTCGGAGAGAAGTAATAGTTATAATGAAAGACTTCCTTTCTTTATTCATGGAAAAGTTAAATCTTACTAAAACATTTGAACAATCTACTTTATTACGTGTCCGAGGAGACTGTCATTTGAATTTGTTTTGCATGAACTTTAATATGACTATCAAATCAATAAATTTTGTCAGAGTTTTTAGATTTCAATTTGAAATTTGTGTAAAAATCCAAGTAGCAAGATGTGCTACGGTGGCTTATTATGCACTGGAGCATGCATTTGATTATGGTATTGGATATTGTATTTCATGTAGGTATTTGATATCTTAATTTTCATTTTTAGTTTTTACTACATTTACTAGCCAATTTGTTTAATGTTTGGTTTTTCATTGTTTTTATTTTAAAATCCGCAAGTTCTTTCATAATTTTTTGTGATGCACAAAAAAAAGAAGCTTATATTAGAAATAAGGGCCCAATAAGATCAAAGTACATGAGAAGCTTACATAGCATATGCTATATGAATGTTACACCACCCATAGAAACACTCTTCCTTCAAGGTCTAGTTTGCAATCTTAAGTCTTCATTAGGTCCTCTGCTCCTGGCTTATGTCTTCGCTTTACTGTTTTTCCTAAGTCACCAACCTTTATTTTTGGGAGTTTTGGGACTGCTCATAATACTGTTTGTTTTCCTTTTTCCTATGGCTATGATATTCTTATGGGTCGTAATTGGAAGTGATTCATTTGTCGTAATTTGGCACTGGGGTGTAGATGATACTAGGTTTCACTTCCCCTTCATTCTCTTTCCTATTGTTTTCTCATTTTTTCTTCTATACGGTTACTTGTGGTTATGAATTAATTTGTGGATGTAAATATGTTACTGGGTCGGTGTTGAGGTTCCGCTGTATGGTTTTAGTTGGTGTCAAGAAAAATCAAAGTAGTCGCCTTGTTGGTTTTGCTTCAAAATTAATCCAAACCAAATTGGACATCCCAATAGAGAACAGTGGAACGAGATGATGTCAGGTTGTACTTTGAGAGTTAAATTGTGAAATAGAGGTTTGGAGAAAGAGAGGTTGTGCCGTGGTAAGGCAGATGGCAGTGGTCGTTCTGAACTTTGTTGCAACAGTTTGGAGAACATTGCGATTTCTTGGGATTCACAAAAGGTTCCACATGGCTCATGATTTGTATCTAGTTTTTATGATGGCATCACACGAGATGTGCTAAATGACATAAAAACCAACATTTACGCGTTTTAAAGGTGATTGATGTGAAGCGGCAAAAAATCGCTTTAGTGCATATGAGTTGAATGTTGGCGATAATGCACTCGTGATTGTTTTTGTTCTTTAACACCTCTACTTTTATTATGATTGGATTCATGTTATATCCTTTATTGATGATTTTTTCTATATGTTTTTTAATTTGTTTATGATTTTTTAAAAAACATTTTTTCATCATTTTTCTTTTTCGTAAAAAGTCAAGGTGTACTCTTTTTTACGCCTTGGTATGCATCAATGCATCGCTTCGCATTGAGAAAAGCCTGATTGCCTTAGTATTTGAAACCACTTTTTAAAACATTGCCAACATTTAACAAGCATGTGTAATGGTTGACCAATGAAAACCATTAAAATAGAAATGTGAGTAGATTTTCTGATAAAAGGGGTCCACTCTGTAAAAAATGGTGACCAAGTACATATGTATATATTATATATACACCCAGCTTAAAGATAGTTTGGTTATGTTTGTTCTTCAACCTTGCCTCAAAATAAAATTTTACTTTTGAATTGAAAATGTAAAGACCTTGCATGGGACATTTAGTACTGTTTGGCTCCCTTAAAGTACTAGTTTTCAGTCAGGTGCGTGTTTCAGGTGCTAGTCAGTACTATCATTTGAGTTTGAGCTTCTTGCCTTTTAATGAGTTACCGTTTCGAGTGCTCACAGTTTTATGATTGTTGCATTAACATATGAAGCGGTGGAAGAGTTAAAAGGAAAGTCATCTTGGAATTAACAATGACAACAATGGCTTAAAATATCAAGATATTCTGTGATATATCTCGATTTGTGTCCCTTTTTTCTTTCTGAAAGTATTGTGATGTGAGACATATTTTGATATATCCTGATAACTGAACGTATTGCTTTTCTCCAAAGGTGGAAACATCCTAAATATTACCTATTTTATGACATTGATCTTTGGTATAAGTTCTTAAATAAATCGAGACAAGCCTAGTTAACTCCTTTTAGCCAAGGCATTTCATGTTTTTTTGTACGTTTATTTCTCTTCTAAAACTGCATACTTTCGAAATATTCCCTTGGAAACATAATCCTAGTTTTTAATCAGTGAATTCTCTTAATAATGAAGTCATCCTTTAAATTAATATTAGAGCCCACTCCGAGTTACCAGTTTTGAAAATGATGAGTAGTTCACTTGTTTCGTTTATGTTGATTGTTGTATAATTGGTTTCTACTCTCTAGCAGTTGGAAGAAACAGTAAATGCTGAAGGACAGGATGTTGGAGCTGATCAGTATCCTGATGAGGAATCTGCCAAGGTCATTTGCCTTAGTTACCACAAGAATTTATTTTTATTTTTATTTTTTATTTTTTTATTGCTCTTCTTTAATTGACAGCGAATATTCTTGGTTTTGCAGGATGGGTCAGAAACTTCAAATCCCCCAGTTGCCATTCCTGGTCAGCAGGATCGCTACAAGCCTGATACTGATGGAGAGGAACAGAACTTTCGAGATGAGTCAAAGGAACAACAGTTCATTCCAAGAAGGGGCTACCAAAATCAGAGAGGTGGTGGCCGTGGAGGTAATGGTGGCAGGAAAGGCTATCCCAATGGTCCGTGGTGGTCGAAGCACGAGGGGAGGGGGTGGCTACCAGAATGGTCGAGGCCAGTACTATGATCAATCTGGAAATTATTATGCAAGGAACCAGTATAATGTAAGGGGAAGAGGCGGTAGAGCTCCTGGGGGAAATGGTTACAATAATCATGGATCAGGCGTGTATGGTCAGTATGAAGAGTAATTTACTACGCTGTAGTGTAGTTTCTTTTTTTTTCTAACACTAAGTAACTCTATTCAAATAGACTCTGAACCTTTTGATTGTCCTGAACTGGTGGTATTTCAGTCATCATTGTCTCAACAATGTAGGATTTACTTGGGGGGGTATGAATAGAAAGTCTTTTGCATTTATTAACTTCAATCTTGACTTACATTAGGCGATGGAATCTGTTGTCTCGTTACTTAGTGTTGGTACTTTAAACCATGTATGTCCACACCCGCTGTGGTGAGGGTTGACTGGTCTGGCTTGAATCTGGATAACAATGAAACCTCTAGTGTCTGCATCCTCAAATCTAGGTTATCCCCCTAAATAAATACCCTTTTTCCTCTGGAATTGGTGATCATTTAGATTGAGCAACATGGGACTCCTTTGAAACCATCTAATGTTGAAATTGAGAAGTTACCTCGTCAAATCCAAATTGTACCTGAAAATACTGATGAGGCCTCATCTGTTGATTGTACAAATCCTGGAACACAGATGCGGTGATTAATGGTCTCTCCAATTTACATCTTCCTCTTGATCTTTAAAGCTATTCCCAAGGACGGATGCCTAAAATTTTTTGTTGTCAACAGTATTGTATTATATTATCGTTTTATTAAAACAAACTTTATATAATACTTTCATATTATTAACATACTTCCGTACCAATACCAATGGTCCACAAGAATTCGAGCAAATCATAAGAAGAAATCCAATTGTTACTACTGCTATGTTTATTATTCCTATTAATATTTCTGAACTACCTAAATCCTGTATAGTGTCAACATTTGGAAATTCTATTAACAACCTATGTCATGATTAGAAGACTGAAACTGCAATTGGAATTTCAAACCCAAATTATGGCGCGAAACAGAACAGGAAATAGAATTCAAATTTGAGAGGGAAGGATACAACAGTAAATTTGTAAGAGGTAGTTAGGGAATCACATGGGTAGACACGTGTGATGTTTGTATTGGTTGCTTTATAATTCTGTTACAGCGTCAGCTCTTAAATAGAGATGAAGGGGTCATTTGCTCAGTAAGTAAAAACCTGTAGGTTCTGAGGCTCCTGTTCCAGAGAACTGGAGATAATTGTATCTTCTTTTTTCCCCAATTTCAATACAATTCTCATTGCTTCTATCTGTTAGACCTAGGGTTGTGACATTTGGTATCAGAGCTCTTCTGATCCAACCAATACCATGGAAACTAGGGCTAGAGACATTGACAATTTCATGAAGGAAACGAAGAGGATTCAATCCGAGACATCAAATCAAATCGAGGCACTGAAGACTAACCTGCAACGCATTGAGCAAACGGTTGAGCAACAGGAGAAGAGGCTCGATGCAAAGCTAGATCAACTGCTCCACATGATGCAGAATCAGAGAAGCCATCACTCAGGCATTGAATCAAGCACTTCACAGGCCTCTGGATCAGTTCAAAACCAGGTTAGACCTCCTTATCCTTCATCAACAGACAATGGAGGTACCTATTTTCGTTTTCCTAAGATCGACTTTCCCCACTTCGATGGGTTGATCTTGGATCAAAAAATGTGATAGGTATTTCGAATTACATAAAGTGACTGATGAGAGCAAAGTTGCTATTGCTTCCATTCACTTAGATGGAAGGGCCGACACCTGGTTTCTTGACTATCAAGTAGGCAAGAGGAACATACAATGGGCTGAGCTTATAAGAGACATCTGTATGCATTTTGAAAACCCTGTGGATGATAACTATATTGCCTCCTTCAACAAGCTTACTCAAAACCAGTCAGTGGATGAATATTTTGAGAAATTTGAAGAACTCAAGGCCACCATGCTATTTCATAACCCATCATTATCTGAAACCTACTTTGTTATGAGTTTCCTGAGTGGGTTAAAACAGGGTTAAAACAAGAGATTAAATTGGTTGTACAAATGTTCAAACCAACTACATTGGCACATGCATTTGCCTTGGCTAAACTCCAGGAAGCTTGCACTTCCTCATCATCTATTCCACCTGCACCCAACATTCATTATAAACCCACCTCCACCACACCTTATTCAACTTGGCCTAAAGTTAATAATTCTTCATCAACACATCAACCAACTCAACCCTCCTTTACTTCCAATAACCCCATCCACAAACCAGCTTCCTCTTCATATACAACCACATCATCGAATACCAGATCAGCTCATCACCTGCCCCCCATCAAGCGCTTGATTGCAGCCCAAATGAAGTTGAGAAGAGAACGTGGGCTGTGTTATAACTGTGACGAGCAGTATAAACCAGGGCATCTTTGCAAGCAGCAACATATCTATTTGTTGATCACAGATGGTGACTCAAATGATGAGGAATGTGAGGAGGCAGAGGACCTGAGTCAGGAGATACAGACTGATATGGAACTGTCACTTAATGCACTGTAGGGCAGTGTTTCAGCCAACACTATTTTACTTAAAGGGTGGGTGAAGAAGAAGCAAATTTCTATACTTATTGATACGGGCAACACTCATTCTTTTGTGGATCCAAAGGTGATTAAGGAAATTCAATGGCCTACGGTTCTAACTCCTCAAATGGTTGTAAGGGTGGCCAATGGAGAGCAACTCCATAACAATGCACTTTGTCAATGTCTCAAATGGACCATGCAAGGACTTCACTTCGAGGGAAAGATAAGGCTTCTTCCTCTTGGGGATACGATATGGTTTTAGGCGGAGATTGGTTGAAGCCCTTTGGAAATATAATTATCAATCTTCAAAAACTACAATTAACCCTCACTATACAAGGACAACCCATTACACTTCAAGGTATCACTCAAGAAGCATCCTTACACCTCATGGATGCCTAAGGTATGTCTAAAATTTTTAAGAAGTTTGCACCCTCTTGTTTTGGTCAAATTTTTTCCATGAATATCATAGACTCACGAACCACCATTCCATATAGTTTTAGAGAGATGCTCCGTACCTTTGATGATATTTTTCAAGTCCCTACCACCTTACCACCTCATAGGCCATTAGACCATAAAATTCCTCTTAAGCCAAATGCCATCCCACCATCTCAAAACCCTTATAAGATCCCATACATGCAAAAAACCGAGGTGGAACATCTCATCAATGAAATGTTAGAAACCGGCCTTATCCAACACTCTAGTAGTCCCTTTGCGACCCCCATATTCCTTGTTAAGAAAAAAGATAACTCTTGGAGATTTTGTGTTGACTATAGGAGGCTCAATGACCTTACTATTAAGGATAAATTTCCTATGCCATTAATTGATGAACTACTAGATGAACTCCATGGGGCCACTATTTTTTCAAAACTAGACCTAAGGTCGGGTTATCATCAAATAAGAGTCCACCCTCCAGATATCCACAAAACGGCCTTCAAAACCCACCATGGTCATTTTGAGTTTAGAGTCATGCCTTTTGGGTTAACCAATGCGCTAGCTACATTTCAAGCCTTGATGAACCAAGTATTCCAACCCTTCTTGAGAAAATTTATTTTAGTCTTCTTTGATGATATATTGGTTTATAGTAAGAATGAGGATGATCATCTTTCTCACCTCCACACAACTTGTTCCTTATTGAGGAAACATCAACTTTTTGCTAAGCTCTCTAAGTGTTCTTTTTGTCAACCTAGACTCGAATATTTAGGCCATATTATTAGCTCCAATGGAGTGGAAGCCGATCCTCAAAAAATAGAAACTATGCAATCTTGGCCTATTCCCAACACTCTCAAACAATTAAGGGGTTTTCTAGGTCTTACGGGCTACTATAGGAAGTTCATCAAAAATTATGGCCAATTGGCTCAACCTCTCACTATCTTACTCAAGAAAAATTCATTCCTTTGGTCACCCAATGCTTCCCAAGCCTTCCTAGCCCTCAAGCAAGCCATGTGTCATGCTCCGGTCCTTGCTTTGCCTAATTTCCATATCCCATTTTTTCTCGAGACGGATGCTTGTTCAAAAGGTGTGGGAGCTGTCCTATCCCAAGGAGGAAGGCCAATAGCCTACTTTAGTAGGGCTTTAGGACCCAAACACCTCCAATTATCTACTTATGAGAAGGAACTTTTGGCCATTGTCATGGCTGTTCAAAAATGGAGGTCATACTTGTTGGGATCCAAGTTCTATATTCATACTGATCATCAGAGTATCCGCCACTTTTTATCTCAGAAAGTCACCACAGTGATGCAACAGAAGTGGCTCTCTAAGCTCTTGGGGTTTGATTACGAGATAGCATATAAGCGGGGCATAGACAACCGAGCTGCGGATGCACTGTCCAGGCGTGACAGTGAAGACTCTCACTATTTGGCTATGTCTACTGTCACCCCATTATGGTTACAGGAGGTTGCTAATAGTTATGAGACAAATTCATTTGCACAAGCTCTGATTCCACAACTGCTGGTAGCTTCAACTGCTGTCCCAAATTTCACTTATTCGAATGGGCTATTACGCTATAAGCAAAGGTTGTATATTGGGTCTACAAGATCTTTACGTAACCAACTTTTTATTGCTCCACATTGCTCACCTATTGGAGGACACTCAGGTATTTCGGCTACATACAAAAGGTTACATCAACACTTTTATTGGCAGGGAATGAAGACCTCCTTAATCCAGTTTATCACAAAGTGCGATGTGTGTCAAAGGAATAAGCATGATCAGTCTGCTTATGGTGGACTGTTGCAGCCCTTGCCTGTCCCTGATCATGCCTGGCAGCATATAACCATGGATTTCATCGAGGGACTCCCTCCTTCCAACCACAAATCTGTCATTTTGGTCGTAGTGGACATGCTCACCAAGTTCAACCACTTTATGGCCCTATCACACCCCTACACTTCCGCCATGGTAGCCGAACTCTTCCTTCAGAATGTCTACAAACTGCACGGCCTGCCTACTTCCATTGTTTCTGACAGAGATCACATTTTTATTAGTGCTTTTTGGCAGGATCTGTTTTCGGCTTTGGGTACCAAGTTGTCCTTAAGCACGGCTTATCATCCTCAGTCGGATGGACAGACAGAAAGGACCAATTCCTGTTTGGAAACTTACTTAAGGTGCATGTGTAGTGAGATTCCCAATCAGTGGTCTAAATGGTTGTACCTTGCGGAACATTGGTTTAATACCACATTCCACTCAAGTCTCCAAACAACACCATTTCAAGCCTTATATGGCTATGCTCCTCCATTATTAGCCTTACCTCCAATAGCTCCTCTGTCCATCCCTGAAGTTACTCAATATCTGCAAACCAGGGACCATATGCTCAAATTACTGAAAGACAAGCTAGTGAAAGCTCAGGAGCGAATGAAGCTATATGCTGATAAACAACGCAGTGACAGGGAGTTTGCCATTGGTGATTGGGTTTTCCTCAAACTCCAACCTTACCGACAAACATCTGTGAATATCAGGAAGAATCTCAAGCTCTCATCTAGGTTCTATGGCCCATTTCAAGTCCTGGATCGAATTGGCGCAGTTGCTTACAGGTTGCAGTTGCCCTCATCTTCAAAAATTCATCCCGTCTTCCATGTCTCTCAACTGAAGCGCAAGCTGGGCCAAGCTGTCTTCCCCTCTCCTGAGCTACCATTGGTGAATGGCCAAGGGCTGTTGAAAGCTGAACCAATTGCTATTCTAGCACGTCAGTTAGTTCCCAGGCACAACCGTGCTGTTACGCAGGTTCTAGTTCACTGGTCGAACTCCACCGCACAGGAAGCAACATGGGAGGACTGGACTCATCTAATCGCATCGTTCCCTCATTTTAATCCTTGAGGACAAGGATTAGCGGAAGGGGTGGGTATTGTCATGATTAGAAGACTGAAACTGCAATTGGAATTTCAAACCCAAATTATGGCGCGAAACAGAACAGGAAACATAATTCAAATTTGAGAGGGAAGGATACAACAGTAAATTTGTAAGAGGTAGTTAGGGAATCACATGGGTAGACACGTGTGATGTTTGTATTTGTTGCTTTATAATTCTGTTACAGCTTCAGCTCTTAAATAGAGATGAAGGGGGTCATTTGCTCAGTAAGTAAAAACCTGTAGATTCTGAGGCTCCTGTTTCAGAGAACTGGAGATAATTGTATCTTCTTTTTTCCCCAATTTCAATACAATTCTCATTGCTTCTATCTGTTAGACCTAGGGTTGTGACAACCTAACATTGAAAGAGGCAAGCGTTTCACTTGCAATTGAATTTTCACTCATTGGTAGAATGGATTAAATTACTCATGGTAGAAATGGTGGAATAATAGTCTAATTAAATTATATCAATACCAGGGTTGTTCACAATTCGGAATGTTTTTTGGATGAAAATGTCCACCAAATTAATTTGAAAAAATTCTCAACCTAGTAATTCCAACAAAAAATTTAAACCGGCCTAGTAATCGACTAAAAGTTGAATGGACTGGCCCAAAAGCTGACACACCATAGTACTTATTTTTTCTTTTCTTTTAAACAATCTAGTAATATGGTGTTTGGTCCAAGGTTTTTTATTATTTATTATTTTTTGGGTTAAAACATTCGGTCAGCAGTAGCTGTCAAGTCATGAGCCTCTATATTGAGGTCTCTACAAACATAGTTACATTTTCAAGAGGATAGCAAAAAGAAAAAATGCCTTATATTACAAATAAGTGGACGCCAAACCCAATTCACTGCAAAAGTCGGGTTTGAATCCTCATCATGAAGCGTCTCAATAAAATTCGCAAAATCTCGAAAAAGAAGACTAGTCTTCCACCTTTGAGCTGGGATCAGGAGTAGGGCCGCCTCTTCTGCAAAACATTCCGCCATGGTGTTGTCCAAGACTTTTCCCGCTATCGGGCTGGCAATGGTATTAAACACATATCCATTATCCATGGAGATCCATTGCTATATAGCTCCATGTTTGGTGTGATCAAAGAAACATGCGTCAAAGTTAACAATGATTGTATTTGGGTCCAAGTGAGAAGGAATAGGAGGCAACTGGTTGGATCGAAGGTTGAGTATATGGTTGCATGCAGAAAGGATTTGAGCTTAGATCAATGTGATTCTTCTGGTTCCAGTCTCCAAGTGGGGGCCAAATCTGATGTCAAAGTGAAGTGGGGATGGTAGAGGTAGTTGGAATGTACTTTTTTGTTGTACTAAAGATATGAGAGACTGAGGTGATACCTAAAGGTGTCCCCCTGGACCGGTGGTAAACCAGTGGTTAGACCAGGCTGACCGAAGATGGTGTAAGGAGGAAGTAAAAGATTGGGTGCAAACTTTGGCTTTGTTAAAAATAATGTTGTTGCGGAGTTGCCAAATGGAGATTAAGAACAGCTGTAAATTGGGAGAGCATTTCCTCTATCGCCACAGGATGAGCCTTGGCTGTATCCCACGTAAACTTAAACAACCCCAAAATCAACGTGGGATTAAGATTGGTAATGTTCCAATCAATGGGAAGGAGTGAGAGTAGCCAAAACTTATTGATCATCCGACAAATGAAGAAAATGTGTAAGGTGTCTTTCGAGTGATTGTGATAGAAGACGCAACAGTTGTTAATCGGCATATGGATCCGAACAAGGTTTTTCATGGTAGGAAGAATATTTTGACTAATTTTCCAAAAAAGCAAGAGGGCACTAGGAGGGGCTTTGACCCTCCACAAATCTCTAAGTTGCCTGGGACTAAAAGGAGGAGGGGGATCTTGAAGAGGAGCTATCAGTTTGGTCCATGGTAAAAGCTTGGGTAGCACTTTTAACATAGAATGAGTCTTTCTTGTTAAAAAGCCAGATGAGTCTGTCAGGGCAATGAGTTGTCCTGAGGCAAATATCATGTATATCCTTCGCCTCAGGGGTGGGAAAAGGGATTGGATTAGATATGCATTCCAACTAATAGTAAAATTCTGTGACAGAATCCATAATCACTGATGGTTGAAGGAAGACTGGGATCCAGAGGATTGGGAATACATTTTGCAAGAACCAGACCTAGTTTTACCCAACAATCTTGCCAAATGTCAATTTAATTATTCGAGAAGACTTGCCAAAGAAGATGACTCTTCATTTTTGTCATAGCAATGAGATTACTATGCCAGGCGAAGGAAGCAATGGCAGAGGGCTTGGAAAGTTGGAAAATGCTATTTGAAGTATAGTAAAGAGCTTTGAGTTGACGGGACTGAGGGTCATGTGGAGAGGAGATAACATTCCACATGCTTTTTGCTATTAAGGCAAGATTTTTGTTCCTGGTTGAGGGAATATTGAGTCCCACAAGGTGCCGGGGCATGGATATCCAGTTTGAAGTGCACAAATATTTGGCCCTATCATTCTCATTACCGTTCCACCAAAACTTCCTAGCAAGTTGATCAATTTTGTTGGATATTTCACCAGGAAGGAGGAAAGTCTTCGTAGTATAGACTGAGATAGAATTTAGAATAACTTTTATCATCATTGTGCAACCAGCTTGGGAGAGAACCTTAGATTTTCAGCCAGCCAGTTGAGCATTGATCTTGTCTTATCAAGAACTGGAAATCAATAGCTTTGTACTTGGAAAAAAACAGAGGTAATCCCAAATACTTGGGATTGTAGTATTTGGATCCAAGAATTTTGTTAATCATTTTGGCATATTTTGGGTGCACATTAGAGTTGTAGTGGATCGAGGATTTTTCAAAATTGACATCTTGACCCGAAGCCTGACAATATTTTTGGAGAAGATATTTAACAGAATGAGCTTCAGCTAAGGAAACTCGACTGAAAAACATGAGATCATCTGCATACAACAAGTGACTAATGGAAGGGGAATGTCTTATAATCTTGATTCTTCTGATAATGCCATCAGCTTTAGCCCTAGTGAAGGTTCGAGAAAGAGCCTCTGCAATCATGATAAAAAAATAGGAAGAGAGAGGGTCTCGTTGTCTGATGCCTCTAGATGGCTTGATTGGAGAAAGAGGGGAGCCGTTGAGAAGCACTCAGAAGGATGGAGTGGAAATACATTGCTCAATCATCATAATCCGCTTCTCTGCAAAGCCCAGTTGTTTAAAGATTTAGAGAAGGAAAAATTATTCAACTCTGTCATAGGCTTTGGCCATATTAATTTTTATAGTCATCCATTCTTGTTTCTTTTCGCCGAAATGTTTCATTTGATAAAAAGGTTTTATGGGCCAGACTTTGTCCGTAATGACCTTTTAGAAAAGCTCATTGGTTTGAAAAAATGATGTTGTTCAGCAGAGGTTTGAGCCTATTGGCCAAAATTTTTGCTATGACTTTGTAAATGACATTACATAACCCAACAGGACAAAACTTATATAGTGAGATAGGGTTACCCACCTTAGGGATCAAAGCTATGAAGGTCTCATTAAGTTTGGGGTCTAACTGTCTTGTGGAGAAGAAGCGTTGAACCACCACAATAACATCAGGTTTCACGATGTTCCGTAGTATTGAAAGAAAAAAGCATGAAAACCGTCCGGGCCGGGTGCTTTGTGGCTACCCATGGCAAAAATGGTGGCCTGGATGTCTGCAACATTGGGAATGGCCAAGAGAGCCTCATTATCCTTGAAATGACATGATTAAACATGCTCAAAACATCATGATTGGGGATAGAGTCAGACGATTGAAAAATATTAGTGAAATAATCATTAAACACCTGACCCACAATGGCCTGTTCAGAATGCCAAATGTTAGCATCATATTTAAGTTGTAGAATTATATTTCTTTTCTTGCGAAGCAAATGGAAAAAATTTGGTGTTCTTAACACCATCACCGAGCCAGGAGGCACCGACCAAAACATTTATTCTCTGACAAGGAGTTCAGATGGTTGATCTTCCAAGATGGAGATAGCCAAGGCATTGTCCTTAGAATGATGGTCATTTTGCAATTTCTCTAAGGCATGTTGGGTTTCGGAGATGCATCGCTGAATGTTTTTAAACTCAATGTGGTTCCAGCGAGTTAAACAATAGCTAAGCTTCTTGGTCTTGTGGTGAAAATTATGTGCAGGTGCAGGGTGTTTGCGAGGATACCAAGTAGAAAGGATCAGATTGCGGCATTGAGGATCTCTAGTCCACATGTGGAAGAATTTGAAAGGTTTGGGCAGTTGATTCAATTGAAAGACCAATTGAAGGGATAAAACTCTATGGTAAGAAGATGAAGTGTGGATTGTACGGGCTGTAGTAGATGGAAATGGATCCATCCAATCAGTAGCAACTAAGATCCGATCCAGTCTGACTTTGATCCCATTTTTATCCTGATGCTTATTGTTCCAAGTGAATTGGGATCCATTAAAGGGAAGTCCATAAAATGGTGGTTGTCAATAAAATTCCGAAGATGACTGAGATTGGTGCAGGTTGGATTGTTTCCCCCATTTTTCACTAGGTTGACATATGATAAGATTTCCTATGATGATACCCGAAAGTGGTTGAAGAGCATACAAGTGTGACAAAGTACTCTAGAGATGAACCCGATGAGCTGGATTGGGTTCTCCATAAACAAAAATAGCCAACCATGTAATAGTAGCATAATACGCATGGATAATGCATTTAAAGTAGTATTTACAAGAAGAGATGATGGCAATATTAATACCTTTTTTTTTTTTTTTTTTTTTTTTTTTTTTTTTTTTTTTCCAGAAGAGAACAATTCATTCGGACTGTCCTTGCACTGGTACCAACACCCATCTCGAAAGCCCAACATCTGGCAAACGTGGTCCATTCTAGTGGAAAAAGCCTTAGTCTATGAAAGGATGATAATTTCTGGATTGGACTGTTTGGAGAGGGCTTTTAGATTGCAGAATGTTTAGGGAGACCCCATGCCCCTCGCGTTTCATGAGAGAATCATGTGGACTTTGGTGACCCTTCATTGGCGATTGCCATTACCTTCGAAAGTGATGTAGAAACTAGAATATGGAGACTGACATTGTTATCAGACCCAATGGCATGAGCATGGACTATAGCTGTGGGAATGCTGTGAGTGAACTGTATGGCCTTGAGAGTCTGAGCTTGACTGGTTGTGGTAGAAGTGGTTCAGGGAGAGGATTGAGATAGATTCTCTTGTGTTTGTTCGTATGAGGCTTGTCGTTTGCTGCCCAAGTACAACACTAAGGTTATTTTTGGCCTGGTGTTTCAGTCAATGTATCATTCAATTTGTCCATTTTCCCATCTTAAGAGCCATCCCCCTTCTAGCATTTGTTTTATTGCTAGCTTTGACAACTGGTTTGTGTTTGTGCTCAGAAGAGAGAACCAAAATTGGTGAAGATCTGTTTTCCATGGGTAGAGAGGTTGGTGAAGCTTTGTTATTCCTTTGCTCAGCAGAGGTGAAAGAACTTGGAGCTGTAGAATGAGTGCTGAGGGTATGTGAGACTATAAGATTGACATTTGTAGCTGGAATTGATGCTAAACTGTCTGCCTCTCATTGGGAAGAAGATGCTTCAGTTTGTGGACCACCATGCAAATTATCTGTACCCGTGTGATCTTCATCTATCAGCTGTAATTGATGATGCTGAACTGTTGACTGTGAGCAGGTGGTAGCCATGGAATAATTAGTTTGGAACCCAATTGTAACCGGTGGAAGAAGAGATACATTGTTGCACGGGAGAGTAATATTTAGGTAGGAGAGGAATTGTTCTATGTTAGAGTTGTGTAAATCCGATAAGGAGAGACTTGAAATTTGGGTGAGTACAAAATGTGTAGTTACATTGGATTGGGGAATTGGTGAGGAAAATAGGGCGGGTACTAAGGTGGGGAGGGGTGAAGTAGTAGTATTAGAAGAGATAATGGGACAAATATCTGTGAGTTGACTGTTTGGGTATGATCAGTATGGATAAGTTGATCGGGATAAGTTTGGGGAAGAAAATGGTGGGATAGAGGAGGGCAAGGGGCGGTTATATCTACTGGTGAAAGAAAAGAACTTTTCTAGAGAGCCAGTCCATGTAAGCTAGGCCCGCGTCAGGCCTGGCCCAATACCATCCATCATCCTCGAGATGTGCATCTCTAGGATGATGGACAGTATTGGCCTAGGCCAGACTCTCTAGAAAAATTGGAAAAAAAAATAATGGGACGTAGCCCAAACCGTTGAACCAAGAAGATGGGGATCTAGGCTCAAACTAAAAACATCTGTTTGGAGTCCAAAAGGTGTCACGTGGATTAGCAGGTCAGGCCCAACAACTCGTCCCCATGCAGATTGCTCCAGTGGAACGGAGGTACCAGAGTTAGGGTACATCGGCAAGCCGTCAGATACCATAAAGGGGAGATGGTTTGCTTTGATAGTTGACAATGTGGTTGGGAGTAGAGATAGTGGTCTTAAATTGCCTTCGTTAAAAGCCATAAAAAGGGAGCATTTAATTCCATAGTTTGATTTAGCAGAGAGAAGGAGAACGATAAAAAGGGAAGATCTTCTCCATTGCTGGTGTACAATGTGAACAACAGTGTTGTTGGAGTTTGAACACAGTCGGATCCGTCATTTAATGTCGCCGGTGATAGGCCACGTGCAAAAATCAGTTGTTGATTAGTTGTGGTGTTAGGGTTCAGTTGATCGAGACGTTGCGGCTGAAGAGCTAAAGAGATTGATGCATTGTCATATTTTGTCCCCCCCATGAGATTTTTATTTATTTATTGGGAGCTGAGTATGGCAGAAGGTTGTTTGATGCCTCAGATGAGGAATGGAACTTGTACGCCCCTCCAGTCTCGCCTTGATGCGAGAGCTTCTGAAAAAGGAAGTGTGAATGGTGCCGAACCTTGGTCGGATTGAAGGAGTTTAATGGAGTTTGAGAAGCACTGGAAAACATGGGGTAGCTAGTGGCAAAGAGATGTCCAACTCGACCGCAACAAAAACAGAATGTTGGTGAGTCTTCATAATGAAATTTTAACTGGTATTGTCTGCCATTGTTGATGCTAAAGTCGGTGACTATCGAACAAGGTAACGGTTTTGACATATCCAACAACACTTTGAATCGAAAGTAAGGGGTCATGATACCATCCAGTGAGTGGTTGTCGATCTCCATCAGTTCGTCAATGCAAAAACAATCTCATTGGCTGGAAATTCGTGAAATTTGAGCCAGCAGGGAACCCTCAAGAAATCAATAGCGAGATAGTCTTCCTTCCACGGTTGAACGGACACCAACCATCCGAAAAGGGCCCATGGTCCAGAGTAAAGCACATTCGCCACATCCTCATTGTTTGTGAATTGAATAAGGTAGAAATTGCTCCCCAGTTCCGTGTTTGCTTGCGATCTAGATTTTCAACATGGATGGAATAGATAATTTTTGTATCCCATTAGGATGCCATTGGATACGCAAAGACCTCTTTTCGCAAACGTTGATGATGGCAGTATTTAGCTACCACCCTCAACTGAATATCTACAAGAGAGCATTCCGAACGAGTCGCAAAGGTTGGTGCAGACAAGGTTAGGTTTTTTCAAGTTGAGTCCCCAAGTTTCTAATCAATTGTTCAGTAGAGATGGGTGTAGTTGAGGATTGTTCCCGGGGTGCAGGTGAATTGGAGTAAGACAACTGATTTGTCCGACCAGTAAGTGATGTAGGGGAAGGAATGGGAATATGTGCTATGGTTTGACCAATAAAGTCCATGAGAATGGATTTAAAACAGAAATGTGTTTGAAAGATGGAGACAAATGGGTTTGATGGAGAAGGGGTTGGTTGTAAGTGATTGGGAGTTTGAGCTCTGGGTCATCCATCTCTACAAGTAACAAAGTTAGTTCCCGAAGTAAGTTTTAGTGAAACGAAAAATCGCTTGAATAAAAATTGTGATGTCTGCTAGAGGGCAAAGCAAAGTAGAGATAAGTTTCCTGTTAGTGAACATAAAACTTCGACTATTTTTGAACTTATTCACACTGATTTATGGGGACCTTATAGAACAACTTCTTGTGGTGCTTCTTATTTTTTGACCATTATTGATGATTTTTCTCGTGCTGTATGGATTTACTTACTTGTTGATAAGAAAGAGGTCTCCCATACTCTTCAAATGTTTTTCTCGATGGTTAAGAGACAATTTGATAGAGGTAAAGATTTTGCGGAGTGATAACGACACTGAATTCACTTGCTTGCGACAATATTTTCTTGATCATGCGATTGTTTTTCAAACATCTTGTGTGGGAACACCTCAACAAAATGGGCGGGTTGAACGGAAACACCAACATATTTTGAACGTAGCTCGGACGCTGCGTTTTCAGGGCTCTCTTTCTATTGAGTTTTGGGGAGAATGTGTGTTGACGGCTGGATACTTGATAAATAGGACTCCCTCCTTGTTCTTGAATGGGAAAACACCCTATAGTGTCCTATATGGCAACACACCCACTTACGATCACTTGTGCATTTTGGGGTCCTTGTGTTATGCGCATGTGTAGACGGGGGATAAGTTTGCCAATAGAAGTCGAAGGTGCGTCTTTGTTGGGTACCCTTATGGAAAAAGGGGTGGCGTTTGTATGACTTGGAGAAACGAGATTTATTTGTTTCTCGTCATGTTGTATTCTTGGAAGGAGTTTTTTCCTTTGCAGATAATTTTAATTTAGACCACGATGGTCTGCCTAATATCGAGGCGGTTCACGAGGACTTCGAGGAGACATCTACGCCTGTTTTGAGGGGGGTGCCGAGGAGTTTGTACAGCCAGATGGGGCCGCTGGGCAACCGACATTTGCCGAGGAGTTTGTTCAGCCAAATAGGGCTGCTGGGCAATCGGTGTGTGCCGAGGATGGGGAAAATGCTGGTGCCGAGGTGTTTGTACAGCTAGATGAGGCTGCTGGGCAGCCGGTTTGTGCGAACCAGGAGGAAAACTTGGATGCAAGTCAGGAAGATGTGTTGGGCAGGGGTCAACGCAGAAGGCAAGCCTCGGTACGACTCCGTGATTATGTTACTCATACCATTCGAAAAATGAGTCCATCCGTACCAGCTTCACCCGTACCACGACATTCCTCAGGTACACCCTATCCTATAATACATTATGTGAATTGTGATAATTTTTCTATGCGGCATAGACATTTTCTTGCAGCCTTGACAGCAAATCGGGAACCTGTGTGCTATTTTGAGGCCGCGAAAGACAGCCGCTGGAGGGATGCCATGCGACAAGAAATTGAGGCTCTTGAGATTAATGAAACTTGGGTTGTAGCAGAATTGCCACCAGGAAAGAAAGCTCTAGGATGCAACAAGATAAAGTATAATTTTGATGGTACCATTGAGCGATTGAAGGCTCGGCTGGTTATTCTTGGGAATCATCAAATTGAATGAATTGATTATACAGAGACATTTGCTCCAGTAGCTAAGATGGTTACAGTGAGGGTCTTTCTTGCCGTTGCGGCTGCCATGAATTGGGAAGTCCATCAGATGGATGTTCATAATGCATTTCTACATTGGTGATTTTACGGAGGAGGTATACATGAAATTACCACCCGATTTTCAGGTGGGGACTTCTGGAAAGGTGTGCAAGCTTAGGAAATCATTATATGGGCTGAAGCAGGCACCCCAGTGCTGTTCGCTAAACTGTCAACTGCTTTGAAGAATTATGGTTTTCAGCAATTTTATTCAGATTATTCTTTGTTTACTCTACAGAGAGGTGCGGTTCAGCTCAATGTTCTTGTTTATGTCGATGACCTTATCATCTCTGGGCGTAATCCGATTGATATACAGAAATTCAAGGGTTACCTCAGTGTTTGTTTCCACATGAAAAATCTGGGTCCTTTAAAGTATTTCTTGGGGGTAGAAGTGGCACGCGGACCAGATGGGTTTGTATTTTGTCAACGCAAATACGCGCTTGACATCATTTCTGAAGCCGGATTGCTAGGGGCAAGGTCATCGGATGTACCACTGGAATAGAATCACCGACTCGCCTTGTCTACGAGTCAAGAGCTCGCTGATCCCGAACCTTATCGTCGCTTGGTGGGGCGGCTAATTTATTTGTGTTTTACTCGACCCGAATTATCTTATAGTGTTCATGTTTTATCTCAATTTATGCAACGTCCTTGGGCAGACCACTGGGAAGCTGCTTTGCGGGTGGTCCGGTACTTAAAAGGTAATCCGGGTCAAGGTATACATTTGAGTAGTAAGTGTGACATGCAGTTACATGGGTGATGTGACGCTGATTGGGCCGGATGCCCATTGACTAGGCGGTTCCTCGCTGGGTGGTTAGTGTTTCTTGGGAACTCGCCGGTATCTTGGAAGACGAAGATGCAACATACAATATCCCGTTCCTCCGTAGAGGTGGAATACCGGTCTATGGCTATGACTACATGTGAGTTGAAATGGCTAAAAACTATTTTAGCTAGTCTCGGATGCCCCATACACGTCCTATATCTCTTCATTGTGATAGTCAGGCGGCTCTCCATATATATCAAAATCCCGTATTCATGAACGGACAAAACACATTGAGGTCGATTGTCACTTTGTCCGTGATGACATTGTTGCCAGAAATATTAATCCCACCTTTGTCCCGTCCAATGCGCAACTCGCTGACATTTTCACAAAAGCGTTGGGCAAACGACAATATGAGTATCTATTTCGCAAGTTGGGCATACGGGATCTCCATGCACCAACTTGAGGGGGGGTATTGATAATATTCTCATGATTATGCTATTGAATATGGCATTGAGAATATTCTCATGATTATGCTCTTAATTATGCTATGATTATGCTATTGAATATGGTCTTGATTATGTAATATTGTACTTAAGGATGATTGCTTTGTATAAAGAAGTTAGCAGACATATAAAATAGCAGTGTTCAAAAAGCAAAGAAATTAATACTCCAGGCCATATTGTATGGCAAGCTACGGGTAGGACCCAACCACTAGAAAGACAAAACTCAGATGGTTGGATGATCGCCAAGGGTAGACATACATTCAAGTTGAAGACTCAACCCAGTTTCGAGAGGAGTCCAGGGCCTATCACAGGAAAAACAGGGAATGTAACCAGTAAAAAGGTTGCTAATGTGGCAGAGCATAACATAAATGATGACCAGAGTGATGCCATAACGCAGAGTCCACAACCATTGATTCTTATCAACCCAATGCTCGAGCGTAGTGCTAATGTGGAGGCAAGTGACCACACACCGACTCAGGACAAAGAGAACACCACAACAGATGAGTAGAATAGTAACGAGGAACATGAGCAAGATCCTTCTAGTGAAGAGGTTGCAAGCGATTTGTTTTCAAAATCTTGCACCAAAGATTTTAATCTCTGCCCTCGAAGATCCTCTAGGGCTAAGAAAGCAAACAAAAAGTACAAAGGTTGAATCCTTTCCTCAACAAAGGAGATAGGGATAAAAAAAGTTTCTTCTTTGGCCGATGCTAGTTGAAGATTTTTACAGGCCTAGTAACTATGTTCACTCTCACTAGATTTCTCTTCTTGTGAGAGTTTGCTTTTGCTTTTGTTTCATTTATATAAAGGTTTTGGGGTCCTTAGAACCCAGCTCGCTTTCCAAAAAAAAAGTTAGCAGATTATTAGGGTGATTAGGAGTTGCCTATATTGGCAGAATAGCTTGTATATAAATAACATAGATCAATGAAAAGATCAGAGCATCATTCTCACTGTTATTTGTCAAGTGGGTAGATATATTTTTTGTATAATCAATATCTGATTACTAGAATTATTATTGGTGGCTGAAATGGAGGCTTGGGTTCTCATGGTGTTGATTAGATACGAGTTGATGCGTAGCTACGGCTAATTAAGAAGAAAGATGAAGGAGGAAGAGGTCGGAGTCTAGTAATGGCAGAGCAATGATGAAGCTAGGAGGATGGACGGCGCACTATGCCCAAGACCTTCAAAAAAAAAAAAAAAACACACAGAGAGAAACTGTAAACCAGCCACAAGAACAAAACCAGAGGTGCTTTGGGAAAGAGGAAGAGAGGGGAGGTGTAGGGGAGAAGATAAAGATGGTGATGAAGGAAAAGAAAAATCAAATGAAATAGGAAACAAGGAGGGGGTGGACATGATAGTTAAAAGGAACTGAGTTTTGGGTTCTCTGTCAATTGTAACTCAAGAAAACTCGAAAAGACATACAATTGTTTGGTTCAAGTTATCCAATAACCAAAAACTGAGTCCAAAAAATCGAGAAGATTAAAATCTCTTGTTGGAAGGTCTATCGGTCTAACCTCTCATCGACCGAAAATTCTAGCCGGCCTAGTATTCACTCCTGGTTTGCATGCCTGGTCGGCTAGAATGATTCTTTTGTCCCTATTCTTTAACGTGTTTGTGGTTGTGTTTAAAAGAAGAGGGACAAAAAGTGTAAATTTGCCGACCAGGCCGCTAGAAGTACTCCTCATCGACATATGACTCTTCTGCAAGTATTATCTGACTATAATTCCGTTCAATTTTTTTTTTAATGTTATGTTATATGACGATATATGTACAGTATGATTGAAATCCACAATGCTAAACATAATTTCTTTTGAGTACACGCGAGCATAGCCCATGGTTTGTGATTTCAATACTACATTCATTTTTCTTTTTTTCCTTGGAGAGCTTTTGAATGCTAAATTATTACAATGGTTTCATAAACCATTTGCTGAGCAACTACATCATCAATTCCCATCTAAACTATCTGTTTTTCTGCTGGTCTCGAATCCGTGGACATCTCAAGTGTGGCACTACCACCATCACCCTTGTATCTATACCACCAAGCACATACAAGAAAGTACCCGAAATTCACAACCCCCATAATCGCGATCATGAAATAGAAGTGGTCCAATCGTCCCTTGTTGAGGTCCTCAGGTAGCCAATCTGTGGTGTTGTGAACTATACTTACCATCAATCCACTTAGGTAATTAGCTCCAGCCATACCACAAAAGAAGAAAGCTCCAGCAATGCTTCTCATGTTTTCAGGGAACTGTTTGTAGTAAAACTCAACTTGTCCAACAGAGTTAAAAGCCTCAGATAAACCTGCAAGTGTGAGTTGGGGGATCAACCAAAACCCGGACATGGCCGAAATACCACCTCCCTTGTTGTTATAACCGAGAAGCGGATATGTATGAGCTACACGCCTTCTTCGTTCTTCAACCAAAGCAGATGTTATCATTGTGAGAATAGAAAGAAACACCCCAACTCCCATTCTTTGTAGAAGTGTAATACCGCCTTCTTTGCCTGTGATTTTTCGAAGAGAGGGTACAATGATTCGGTCATATACGGGGATCCAAAGGGTGAGGCTGAGCATGGTAAATACTATATAAGATGCTGCAGGAACCTGGAAACCAGACGACCCAAGTTTTCTGTCCGATTGAAGGGCTTGATAGACTGCATATGTGTTTTGTTGGACTATAGCGGCATAGTAGATAATGCCTGACGCCCATATGGGGATCACTCTCATCACACATTTTACTTCTTCTATTTGTTGCATCCTACTTAGTCTCCATGGATCAACAGCAGAGCCATCTGTGTTTAGTTTGTCTTCATCAGTGATTATTGCCGCCTTATCAAGGAACCTGCGTCACAGAAATTTATGATCAAATAATGCTAATGGTTGTGCATGCGTTCCTTGCATTGAAGTAAACATGCTGAATTACCTGAACTGATCGGTGTGAGGAAGCTTGGTATTGATGGAACTAGTTGGGTGAAAATTAAAGAGTGATAATTGTGGATTATCTGGCAATTGTAGTCGTCGTTTTTTACTAGCTGCCACAAAAACCTGCACAATGGCAGTTATAGGACTCCCTTCGGGCTTTACCTTTACATAAAGTCTCGAACCCATGAAGTATAGTGCAACAGACATCAACATCAGGAATGTAGGAATCCCTAAACCAATGGCCCAATTGATGCTAGATTGCACGTAAACAATGAGGGTCACTGAGATCATCATTGCAAAGGTGAATGTGAAGTAGTACCAATTGAAGAAACTGTTGATTCCTCTTTTCCCGGCTTCTGTGTTTGGGTTGAACTGATCCGCCCCGAATGCCAAGTTACATGGGCGAATACCACCTGCACCAACAATTAAGAACGCGAACCCGCATAGGAGGAATGCCATTTGCCATGTTGTTGGCTCAACACATAAGCTACTGTCTTTGCTTATGCATTTTGGAGGGTGTAGTTTGGTGACTGCAGCTGTGAGCATTAGAATAAA
Organism: Berberis thunbergii; assembly: GCA_003290165.1. Classification (NCBI taxonomy): domain Eukaryota; kingdom Viridiplantae; phylum Streptophyta; class Magnoliopsida; order Ranunculales; family Berberidaceae; genus Berberis; species Berberis thunbergii. The sequence goes on along the minus strand of QNQO01007335.1, from coordinate 298,870 downwards.
CATCCCCTGAAGAAAACAAGTTTATGATGAAGTTAGATTGAGTGAACTTGGAAGCTTCTCTTGGGCTTTGCTGTGGCTGTGCTAATATTATCATGCAGATAGATTTTATTGTTCAGTAATTATGAGTAACACCTGAAGATGTTTTCTATTTGGATACTCAAAATAGTATAGTCCTCAATTCAAATCAAAAGCAGTAAAGATGTGTTTCAAGATGCTTTGTGAAGATCCAACTAGTTGCACTTTTTTTTTAGATTAGAGAAGAAAGGTGAGAGGACTTAAAGGGCTTTTGGTTCAATAGAATAGACCCAATTAAGCTCTGGTCTTAGAGGCGCAAATTATTAAACTAAACTAAGTAAGATATTTGTTTGTTATACAAATGTATCTTCTCATGGTGTGGTAGTCGGGAGAGCACTCCATATATCAAATTCAATGATCCCACCACACATTTGACTCACCCTACTTGAGAAGAGTAAACCACCAAGACCTTCCAATTCTCTAATCTCAATCATAATAACTAAAGTCAAATTCCTTTTTTTAATCTTCCAAAACTGAGTTTTCTGATATTATATTTTTGAGTGGAAATAGAAGACAAATCAACAGAGGCCAAGTTTGTATCTCTTTCTATCCAAACTAGTCAACAACATGATTGAGGTGTCACTACTTTCCATTCCAATGGTCCTGACCTGTCACTTTTTTTTCTTCTGCTTTATTTTCAAATCTCCCTCAAAGTTAGGTGGGCTTTGGTCATGAGACCCATCCAAGGTACAGTAGTGGGCCAGACTGACTGAGGCCTTTGGGCCCATTTTGATCCGATTGTTCAGTGATCAGTGAGGGCAGCACGTGTTATCCACCATTCAACTCTTCTTTGGAGTGTGATTGCAAGTGCTACCTAACTCACCATAACTCCATGTTGCATTTTTTTGCCAAATATTTGCTAAGAAGAGGAAAAGATGAAATATTTCAGGGATTAGAAGCTTGATATTGTATGTAAGTCGGACCATAATTTCGCTTGCCTCTTTTATGTAAAGTTATAAATATCTATATCGACTCAGATGTAGCAACAAAACGCGTCCATATCATATATAAACACACACACATTTTTCAGGAAATACAATCAATTTTACTTGTTTTTTCTCAATAGATTTTCTTGGTGATTGATTCCCTTTGCTTCCATTCTTTTGTTGGATATATGGTTATAGAAGTGTTGCTTTAAATGTTAGTATTGTGGCACTTAATTATCAGTTTCACTGTTTAGTGCAGTGCCATATAGCGAGTGCAAACTTCTTCCAACTAGAAACCTGTGAGTCAAACTTTTATTGCGTCTAAGTTTGACACGGTCCACTTAGTGTTAACTTGATATCTAAGTTTAGCGTCTAATTAATAATTAAAACAATAATGAAAGCCATGTAGGGTGGGAAGATGAATGGATGGGATGGAGCTGATAAGTTGAGTAGATTACCGTGAGTGAGGACATTGAAGCGAAACCCAGTGTTATATAGCGACCAAAGAAGGCATCTGAGAGATAAGCCCCTAAGAGAGGAGCCAAGTTGGTGGTGCCACTGAAGACATTGATGAGCGTTGCAGCAGTTACATTCTTCAGGTTGAATACAGTGGTGAGATACACCAGAAGGTTGGATGATGTGCCAATCGTTCCAAGCTTCTCAAATGTTTCATTCCCTGCATCAATCCACGGATGTCAGCAATTTACACTCATAGCACGTTCGAGTCCAAAATAAATTAATAAAAAAATAAAATTTAAATCACATAAAAACACAGATAAAAATAAAATATCATATAAAGTGAACTGATCAGCAATTCCTACAGAACATCCTTGTACATTGCTCAAGGCTCTCTAGGTTGAGTAGCATGAGTCATGACTATGAACTAGAACAAGTTCTTGCCAATGTAAACATTAAAATTAAAACCTACACAAATGATCGAGCTCCTGGAGAAGAAGCCAGAAGCCATATATAGATTTCAATGAACCATTATAGCTAGCTATACGCGTATATTGAGAAGAACAAAAAAGAAGGGAAGCTGATGAAGTAGATATTTCAATCGAAATATGTTTCAACCAACAAGACAAGTTTAACACGAAAAACTAAAACTAAAGAGTGGGAATTAGTTATACAAGCCTAAAATTTTAAAGACCATGAATTAATTTGATATAGTAGAGAAGATATATTGTTACCTATAATGAAAGGCATAGCCTTGACACCTCTGTAGTTGATCTCAGGCTTTTCTGTTTCTTCAAGTACTATATCAACCTTCTTCTCACCATTACTGTTCTCCATGCTTGCCTCTCTGAAATAGGCTCTCTCTATGCTTAGTATCTCTGCACTTGAGCTCTTCAACACTGCAGTACTATAAATAATATGAGAAATGATGGTGTGTTTCTAAGAAAGAGAAAGAAAGGAGAGTCCAGAGATCCCTTCAAACTTTGCCATATGCCTGATGGAGACACCCCTTCTCGTCATCACACAAACAACTTCTACTATTTCTCTATTATTGTTAGTTTGATATCGTCTTTACATGAATTTTGTTTTGATTTGAAGTGGAACTTCTACTTTCTGAGGCCAATAAATGGTCCACTTGGGGTAAATTAAGTGCCACACACTGAGGGCGAGGGAGGGTCTAAATGACCCTTACCATGAGACTTAAAGAGTTAGGAATACGGGCAGGTATGTGTCTGCAAAGTTTTTGGTAGGTGGTTCGTATGGGATGCATCATCTTACTTATATACTGTCGATAACTATTTAATTATTTAATCATGTATTTGATTACAAACCAACTTAATGAGATAAACGGTTGTGATGTGTTCCACATAAAACACAACAAGTTTTGCACTACATACTACATTTGGTTGGGGCCAACCTATATATATGGTAGATTGTCGTCCTCATGGTGGGCTTTCAATCATGATTTTAACAAAAATAAATAAATTTACCTGTTGGTTGCACATGTTTTTCTTTTCTTTTCTATCTCGCGGACCACTATACATCAATGATATTCCAGAAAGAAAAAAAAAAAAAAAAAATCAAAACAAACCATATATGGAACAAAAACTCTTTAGTCCGAGTGAGCTAAGTTAGTCAGAGATTCGTTCATCAGTGATCAAAGTTCATATTCATATATCACGCATCAATGACCTTTCTCTATCCCTTCCTTACTTTGCAAACTGGTATAATTTATGAAAAATGCTATTTGCCTCGCCTTTGGATATCCTTACTTTCTCTATCTCAGGCAGCAGCCTCGCTGGCTTTTCCAGGCCAGCTAGAATTTCGGCACTAACTTACCTCTCCCCTGATGTGGCATGTAACATCAACTTTCCCTCCCTTTTCTCTTTATCTTCTATTAAAAAATGAATTGACGAATCCATTTTTTCACGATTAGAGACCAATAAGCTACTTTATTAGAGCATTTTGTCACGAGCCATCTAGCTTAGCTTTCTCTAGATATTTCCGGAAGGTTCTAGAGTGCTCTTGGACATTCTAGGTTAGCTTTCTCTAGAGTGTTCTAGCATGAATGAGTCTAGAACACCCTTGTACAAATTGGTGTAGTATTTTCTAGAAGCCTCCTTGTAATTTCTAGTTCCTTTGGAGGTGGGAACTTTCCAGATGCATAGAGAATACTCCTTTAATGGAGGATTGTGGAAGGCTCTAGGCTAGAAGCCTCTAGGACTTTAAGGGCCTATAAATAGGCCTTGGCATTCATTTGTATAGATCATCAAACACTTGTACAACTCTCTCAAGCAATACAAAGCATTCTTTCAAAAAGCCTAAACACTTGTGCCTTAGCATTTTCCTCACTTAAGCTTTCGTAGCATCACTTAGCATTAGCCAAGCATCGAAGTGCCTTGACTAGTTAGTCCGACGGGAGTGTGACGCTAGTGGGCAGCGTGTTAGCCAAGGGAAAAAAGGTCAGCACGTGACACGTGGTATCAGAGCAGCGACGATCGTAGGGGCGGTCTTGCTGAAGTTGCGTTGTGCTAGCTGCTGTGTGTACGAAGATTAGGTGCGGAGCAATCTGATCATGTCGGGAAACAAAGAGAGTGCTGTTGGAGGGTCCGTGGTCGAGGAGACTGGAAGAAAGACTAGTCGGACCAGCATGCTTGAGGATCGTATGGCCAAGGTGGAGCTGACCGTGGGTGATCTCCAGGACAGCGTCGGGGAGATGGAACAGAAGGTTGAGTCCTTCAATGGGACGTTGGCTAGCGTCACTATGGATATCGAGCAACTCGATAGCCGCGTCCATGACCTTGAGCTTGGCACTGTGGAAGCCAAGGACGAGACTCAACTTCTTGTCAACCAAGTTGCGGATGCCATGCGCAACGAGATGAGCCAGCTAAAGGACACGCTGATGGGGCAGCTCCAAGCCATTCGGGAGCAGGTTGAGTCCTTGCAATCGGACGTCAACCTATGCAAGGCGGCTGTGGCAGGTAATGCTACTGTACGAGAGGGACCAAGGATGAAGGTGCCCGAACCGCCAAGGTACCATGGGAAGCGCGATGCTAGGGAGCTTGACAACTTCTTATGGAGTGTTGAAAAATATTTCAACGCTATGCGCTTGGACGACTATGAGTCCAAGATCACCACCGTCACCATGTACTTGGGTGATGATGCCATCCTTTGGTGGAGGAGGCGTGAGTTGGATATCAAGAAGGGTCTTTGCTCGCTCAAGACTTGGGACGAGTTCAAGGCGGATTTCAAGCGGCAATTCTATCCGGAGAATGCGGAGGAAGTTGCTATGAAGAGGCTGCGTGGACTGAAGCATACGGGGTCGATCAAAGAGTATGTCAAGCAGTTCACTTCTCTTATGCTTGAAGTCTCGGACATGCCGGAGAAGACTCAACTCATCTACTTCATGGATGGACTACAACGATGGGCTGAGCAAGAGTTAAAGAGACGCAATGTTCAATCACTTGCGGAGGCCATCGCTGTTGCCGAATCCTTGTTCGAATACAAGGTTGATTCGAAAAGCCACAAGGGCGGCAGCAAGAGTGGTGACGATAACAAGGGAAAAGGTGGGGGAGCAAAACCCACCGAAAGAAGCAGCAGTAGCAGCGGCGACAAGCAGTTCGAGAGGAAGGACAAAGCCAAGCAGTCCTTTTCGAATAGCAAGGTGAAAAACCGCGACTGCTTCTTGTGCGGAGGGCCGCACTGGGCTAGGGAGTGCCCACAGCGACAGAAGCTTAATGCGATGATCGCTGGCAAGAGTGGATCGTTCGGGGAATCATCGGGGGATGAGGCGCAAATGGGGACTTTGCGCTTGCTAAGCAGCGTCAAGGCTACGGTGGAGCAAAGCAACGTGGCTAAGGTAAGTATGCTGCCCTGTTCGAAGAAATCTGCTCTTATGTTTGTGGAAGCCAAGGTAAATGGCAAGGCTTCAAAGGCACTCGTCGACACGGGTGCAACGCACAACTTTGTTGCTTTAAAGGAGGCAACTAGGCTGGGCGTGCAGTATACTAAGGAGCCAGGCACCTTGAAGACCATCAACACAGCACCGGTGCCTATCCATGGTATAGCACGAGGCGTCTCCCTTCATTTGGGCGAATGGAAGGGATGGTGGACCTGACTGTTGTCACGATGGACGACTTCTCATTGGTGCTGGGCATGGAGTTCATGGATACGGTGAAGCCATGGACATTAGAAAGGGACGGGTCGATGACTATTGCAAAGGATCGAGAAGCATGCTCTGTCCCTGTCACTCGGGAGATCGTGGAGGCCAAGATGTTGTCAGCCATTCAAGTGAAGAAAGGCGTGCAAAAGGGGCAAGCAACATTTATGGCCACATTGATCAAAGATGGGCCTCAACCCAGCGAGGTTCCAAAGGAGGTAGCTACGGTTTTGAATGATTACAAAGATGTCATGCCTCCAGAGCTATCCAAGAGACTTCCTCCAAGAAGGGAAGTCGATCATATGATCGAGCTGGAGCCAGGGGCTAGGCCTCCAGCCATGGCGCCTTATCGGATGGAACCGCCAGAGTTGGAAGAGCTACGCAAGCAACTCAAGGAGCTGCTGGACGCAGGTTTCATCCGGCCATCCAAGGCCCCATTCGGTACACCAGTATTGTTCCAACGCAAGCACGACGGGTCCTTGCGTATGTGCATCGATTACCGAGCACTTAATAAAGTAACCATCAAGAACAAGTATCCAATTCCTTTGGTTGCTGATCTTTTCGATAGGCTCGGTAAAGCCATGTACTTTTCTAAACTAGATCTCCGATCGGGGTATTGGCAAGTGCGCATAGCCAAAGGAGATGAGCCAAAGACGGCATGCGTCACTCGCTATGGGTCTTATGAATTCTTGGTGATGCCTTTTGGTCTCACCAATGCCCCGGCTACTTTCTGCACTTTAATGAACAGAATCTTTCAGCCTTTCTTAGATAAATTTGTAGTCGTCTATCTCGACGATATCGTCGTGTATAGCGACAACTTGGAAGAACATGTGCATCACTTGCGACAGATTTTCCAAGCATTGCGGGAGAGCGAGTTGTACGTGAAATTGGAGAAGTGCTCGTTCGCCCAAGACGAGGTGTCCTTCTTAGGGCACCGCATCAAGGCTGGAAAGATCATGATGGAACGGGACAAAGTGCAGGCCATCAATGAATGGGAGCCACCCAAGAACGTTTCGGAGCTACGTTCTTTCCTTGGACTAGCCAATTATTATCGGAGATTCATTTTGAGCTACTCGGCGAGAACAGCCCCACTGACCGACTTGCTAAAGAAAAAGGTGCAGTGGCATTGGAGTGAGAAATGCCAAGAAGCATTCGATGATTTGAAGAAGGCAGTCACCGAGGAACCTGTCTTGGCCTTGCCCGATTATGCTAAGTCATTCGAACTTCACACTGATGCATCAGACTTTGCCATCGGAGGGGTGCTTATGCAAGAGGGGCATCCCATAGCCTATGAGTCTCGCAAGCTCAATGATACCGAGAGACGGTATCCGGTGCATGACAAGGAGATGACAGCCATCATTCATTGCTTGCGAACTTGGAGACACTATTTGCTTGGGAGTCGGTTTACCATTATGACCGACAATGTGGCTACGAGTTATTTTCAAAATCAGAAGAAGATCAGCCCCAAGCAAGCTCGGTGGCAAGATTTCTTAGCGGAGTTCGATTATGTCATGGAGTACAAGCCGGGCAAAGTTAATGTTGTTGCTGATGCTCTCAGCCGAAAGGCCATGCTCGCTAGCGCAAGCAGCGCCGCTAGCAACCTTCTTGATCGGATCAAGGAGGGGACTTCTCAAGACCCCTTGGCCAAGGGACTCATGGAGATGGCCAAGGAGGGGAAGACTCGACGGTTTTGGGTAGAGAATGGGGTGCTCTACACCGTCGGTCGTCGCATTTATGTGCCTAAGTGGGATAATCTTAGGCGAGACATCATGAAGGAGTGTCACGACTCAATGTGGGCTGGCCATCCGGGTATGCAGCGGACATTGACACTCTTGGAGGTAGACTACTATTGGCCTCATATGCGGGATGATATAGAGGCCTATGTGAAGACTTGTCTTGTGTGTCAACAAGACAAGATAGAGCAACGTGTACCGGCAGGACTATTGCAGCCTTTGCCGATTCCGGAAAGGCCATGGGAAAGTGTCTCAATGGATTTCATATCAGCCTTGCCCAAGTCTGATGGGTATGGCTCTATTATGGTGGTGGTCGATCGATTTTCCAAGTATGGGACTTTCATACCTGCCCCACACGATTGCACGGCCAAGCAAGCCGCCAAGTTGTTCTTTCAGCACGTGGTGAAGTATTGGGGCTTGCCTCGGAGCATCATAAGTGATCGGGACCCAAGGTTCATAGCAAAATTCTGGACGGAGTTATTCAAACTCTTGGGTTCGGGTCTACACTTCTCAACAAGCTTTCACCCGCAAAGCGATGGGCAAACAGAGAGGGTGAATGCCTTGTTGGAGTTATACTTGAGGCACTTTGTGGGTGCCAACCAGAAGGATTGGGCCAAGTTGATGGATGTGGCTCAATTCTCATTCAACTTGCAGCGGTCCGAATCGACGCAACAAAGTCCGTTCGAGATCGTCATGGGCCAGCAGCCCTTGACTCCACAAGCCGTTGCGTCGGGCTACACGGGTAGCAGCCCCGCTGCGTACAAGCTTGCACGAGGGTGGCATGAGCAGCTTGATATAACGAAGGCGTACTTAGACAAGACGTCTAAGAAGATGAAGAAGTGGGCAGACAAGCATAGACGCCCTCTCGAGTTCCAAGTGGGCGACATGGTCATGGTCAAGTTGCTGCCACAACAGTTCAAGGTCTTCCGCTCGGTGCACAAGGGACTAGTGCGGAAGTATGAGGGGCCATTTCCCGTCCTACGGAAGGTCGGGAGAGTTTCTTACAAGCTTGAGTTGCCGCACAAACTCAAGATTCATCCGGTGTTCCATGTGAGCATGCTCAAGCCCTACCATGGTGATAAACAAGATCCAACGAGGGGCGAGTCACATCGGGCACCAACCGCGGTCGTGGCTTCCTTTGATCGAGAGATCGAGAGCATCGAGGCAAAGAGGCTCATCCGACGGAGGGGTGTGCCAAGCTATAATGAGTATCTCATTCGATGGAAGGGACTACCGAACAGTGAGGCCTCATGGGAGAAAGAAGGCGACCTATGGCAATTCCAGGGCAAGATCGCGGAGTTCGAGGCACGATCTTGACGTGTCGTCAAGGACTTGGGCGGGGGAGAATGTCACGAGCCATCTAGCTTAGCTTTCTCTAGATATCTCCGGAAGGTTCTAGAGTGCTCTTGGACATTCTAGGTTAGCTTTCTCTAGAGTGTTCTAGCATGAATGAGTCTAGAACACCCTTGTACAAATTGGTGTAGTATTTTCTAGAAGCCTCCTTGTAATTTCTAGTTCCTTTGGAGGTGGGAACTTTCTAGATGCATAGAGAATACTCCTTTAATGGAGGATTGTGGAAGGCTCTAGGCTAGAAGCCTCTAGGACTTTAAGGGCCTATAAATAGGCCTTGGCATTCATTTGTATAGATCATCAAACACTTGTACAACTCTCTCAAACAATACAAAACATTCTTTCAAAAAGCCTAAACACTTGTGCCTTAACATTTTCCTCACTTAAGCTTTCGTAGCATCACTTAGCATTAGCCAAGCATCGAAGTGCCTTGACTAGTTAGTCCAATGGAAGTGTGACGCTAGTGAGCAGCGTGTTAGCCAAGGATAAAAAGGTCAGCACGTGACAATTTGCTGAAGAGGGACTTGCATTTGACGTCCTAGGAGCCTTACCCAATATGGTAATTAATGTGACAAATAATCTTAAAAGTATGTTATTATGATTTTTGAATTATTATTTTGTTTATAAATACCATACAGTCAATGTACATTGGCCAACAAATTTCGGACTAAAGTGAGATACCTAAAGAAACTGATCAGTAAACTCAAAAGTTTTCCCTTTAGCAAACAATATGAAAAATTGATGAATGATGACATGTAGAGAGCATGAATGAAATTTTTTCTTTCTAACCAGTCAAGCATGTTCCACCTAACCTCAACATGAACATCGAGTAATCATCCAAAATTCAAACAGGTTTGTTAAACCGTAAATGCTATTTTGTGGTGAAGTTAATGGAGACGCGAATCACCTTAATCCTCAATTGCAATGTGAGTAAACCACAATTGGTGTGTTTTATGCATCTAATTAGAGAGGAAAAAGCCAAGAACCTGCACGATAGTAAAGTTTTTAACTTATCTAATTAGCTGCTGTGACTTATATATAGTTAGTTGGTGGTAAGTAGTAATTAGTGAGAAGAAGAAGCGGTTCAAGTTTAGGTCACATGTGTGATTACGTGCATTTTTAATGTATTGACTTCGTCGTGCACTGGGACGCTCTGACCGTCGTCGTGCACGGCTGTTCGCCTAGCGAGGTAGGGTGCGAAGCACAGACGAGAGAGGGTGCGAGAGGCCTTGCGACTCTGCCTGGCCGCCGCTTCCCCGCCGCCGCCCTCCGCTGTCAGGACGCCCCGCAGCACTGTCTGCCTGTTGCAAGCCTTCATCCGCCCCAAACACTGCCGTGTTTGTGTGCGTGTTTGGTTAACGCTGGCAGCAGGACTTGCTTAGCCGTCCTATGGTGATGTCGGTGCCTCCAGCCGCCATCCCCCCTCCATGGCGGGGGACCTGGCAATGGGGGAACCGTGGACGGATCGGCTAAACCATCTTTCGCCCAAAATTTGGGCAAAATTTTGGTGGCCGAAGTTGCGGAGGCTCAGGTAGAAGGAACTCGTTTTCGCAAATATGGAGCACCAGCAATTGGACTTACGGCCACAGATGAAGTACGTGGCGAAGCGTTCATGGAAAAACATGTGATTGTCTTAAAGTTCTCTAGTTATCGACCAACATTGGAAGATATCCGCGATTCGATCCACAGAACTTGGGGAATTCTAGGCGATTTTTCGCTTGGTTTGCTGAATCAAAGGCACGTGTTAGTTCGATTTCAATCTGAGGTGGAAGCAAAGAAAGTTCTATCGAGGGATTCCTTTTTTATTCGTGGCGTTCGGTTTAAAGCCTTCCGTTGGCATGATGGATTCAGCTTGAAGGAGGACCCGATATCGGTGCCATTGTGGGTAGAGATTCCTAACTTACCTTTGCATTTATTTCATCCCCCTATTTTAAAAGCAATTGTGAATTCTTTTGGTGGTTTCTTGCGGATGGATGATCGTACTCGATGTCTATCGCGCCCGAGTTTTGCCCGTGTTTGCGTGGAGATGACTTTGGCCGAGAAATTACCAACTAGAGTTTGGATTGACAGGGCTAATAATAGGGGCTTCTGGCAGAAGATAGAATATCCAGGCTTCAAATATTGTGATTTTTGCTCCTTGATAGGGCATCAAGAGGATTTTTGTAGAAAAAAGTTGGGCCTAAAGGGCGGTGGAAGAGTTTCTGTCCTAGGTCAAACAGCGAAGGCAGTCAACCCAAAAGTCGAAACCAATACTGTCAAGCAACACTACATACCAGTTACCAAAAAAGAAAATTTGACCATCCAAGAGGTGGGTACGAGTGGTGTAAAAAATGACACGGGTGCGGAGATTAACGAGGAAATTGGGGATAAGAAGCCAGTGGCCACCGCTCCATCAACGGTGGTGTTGTCAAACAAATTCGAGTCACTTATAGAGAATATCGATGAAGATGAGGGTGCTCAAGAGGATAAGCAGCTAGTGGGCACGACAATGGCTCATGACAGTGCCGCGGTTGTACCAGAATCTACGGAGGATTGCCTCTTGGAGGCGGGGTATACAGTTTCGGAGATTGAGAATGTTATTGGTCCACAAGCACAGTCGTTGCTACAGGAGGATACTGTCGATTCAGGAAACACTAGCAATCACCTTGCTAAGCATATTCTTATGGCAGCGTCGCGAGACGCGGCAAACGATACAGTGATGCATGCCGATTTAGGGAGGCCGAGGGATGCAAGCACCAAGACAGAGGCCATGGCCTCGCCCTAGCCAGCGTCCCGCACCAAGGCAGAAGACGCGGCTTGCCACAATCCGGCACCTGGCACCATGGCAGCGCTCTGCACCACACCAGAGAACGAGGATGATCTTCAGGCTGTGATCAGTTTCAAGAGACGTTTTGACGAATACGGTATCAAAACTTCCCCGGATTATAAACGAGTCAGCGACAACTTGAATAAGGCTATATCTCTCCTCAAAGAAAATAGGCAACTTCGACTGCCGAAAATCGATACACTCGAAATGAATAGCGAGGATAGTGATGAAGTCAACTCAGAATCTGAGCTAGGTCCACAGGCCGCTAACAGTGATTTGAATTTAGGGGCCATGTCAGATGGAAGGATGAATACGAGGCGTTACACCAAAGATATCAACAGTTGTCCCCGAAAATCCAATAGAACTAGGAAAGAAAACAATAGGTACAAAGACTGAGTTTTTTTGTCTAGGTTTGTTTTGGTGAATCCTATCTTTGTGAGATTTTGTTTCGGCCTTTTAGTTAACCCTATAGGGTCAGTCATGTAGCCTTCGGGCGTTTTGATTTTTAAATGAATAAAATGGGTCACCATCTCAATTTAAAAAAAAAAAAAATGTATTGACTTGAAATTAAAGCTACCATATATTTAGGGCCAGTTATTGATCGCTTATAGATGATGCATAAGTCACTGAGCATTAAGAGATCGACCTACTTTAGGCCAAGTTTCCGTTTTAAGAAGCGTTTGCAAAATGGTACGTAATTGAGAATTACATTTTCATGACAATGAAATAAATGAAACCAAATTATATGTTAGATGCAGAGATGATCACCTATCTTTAGCAAAATCGTGTTTTATCTGTCCTTCTTACTTAGGGTAAACATATTATTTACAGCAATCTAGGAAATGTCGGTTGAATGGCAGTTCAAATTATTGTATATATCGTGATTCCTATCCTAAAATTAATTGCATTTTTTTCTAATTCTGAAGCAACACATAAGAGTGACAAGACGAACTAGGTTAGCATATTGAGATTCTAATATAGGGAGTCCCTATCTCTGCTATATACAAAGGAGTCGATTTGGTCACTTTCATTGTCTCACATTTCATGTGGAGAAAGCTAGGGTCTGATGAGTAGATGTCCATTTTCAAAATTCAAAATCAGAATTGCTTGCAAAGACCATTATATATGCCTAGACCCAAATGACTCAATTGCATGATCATGGCAGCTCTTAATTGTAGTGTGATTATTGTGTCCATTAAGTATGTTAGAAGGAAGAAGATAAAATTAAGGTATTGGAAATGAGATCTCTGCATATTGTAAGCATGTTGTTCATCTTTAGGGCCTAATCACCTTCTATGGACGAGGATGCCGAGGTGCTTACCTCGATACCTATTTGGGTTACACTGAAGAAAATTCATTTATTCCTATTGAATCCAGAGGGTATTCAAAGGATTGCTAGTTTTATTAGAGTGCCTATCATGTTTGACAAAGCTACTGAAAAAAGGACAAGATTAGCGTATGCGAGGGTGTGTGTGGAGGTGGATGTAAACAATCAATTACCCAAAGACATCCCTGTGGTTATCAATGGAGATAAGAAAAAAATAGTTGAAGTTGAGTATGCATGGATTCCTGTTAAATGCAATTCATGTGCAGTTTTTGGCCATACAAAACAGCAGTGTTCAAAGAGCAAAGAAATTAATACTCCAAGCCATATGGTATGGCAAGCTACGGGTAGGACCCAACCACTAGAAAGACAAAACTTCGATGGTTGGACGATCGACAAGGGTAGACATACATTCAAGTCGAAGACTCAACCCTGTTTAGAGGGAGTCCAGGGCCTATCACAGGAAAAACAAGGAATGTAACCAGTATAGAGGCTGCCAATGTGGCAGAGTATAACATACATGATGACCAGAGTGATGCCATAACGCAGAGTCCACAACCATTGATTCTTATCAACCCAATGCTTGAGCGTAGTGCTAATGTGAAGACAAGTGAACACACACCGACTCAGGACAAAGAGAACATTACAACAGATGAGCAGAGTAGTAATGAGGAACATGAGCAAGATCCTTCTAATGAAGAGGTTGCAAGCGATTTTGTTTTCAAAATCTTGTACTAAAGATTTTAGTCTCTGCCCTCGAAGATCCTCTAGGGCTAAGAAAGCTAACAAAAAGTACAAAGATTGAATCCCTTCCTCCTTAACAAAGGAAACAGGGATAAAAAAATAAGAGGTTTCTTTTTTGGCCGATGCTAGTTAAAGATTTTTATAGGCCTATTAACCATGTTAACTCTCACTAGATTTCTCTTTCTTGTGAGAGTTTGTTTATGTTTTTTTATTGTTGTTTTTGCTTTTATTTCATTTGTATAAAAGTTTTGGGATCCTTAAAACCCAGCTCACTTTAAAAAAAAAAAAATGTTAGTTTTAACTCCCTAAAGAACAATCTAACATGTTCTTCAAATGTTCTAAATAGGATATTAGACATGAGCTTGACAAAGAACCCACGCAAGCTTTTCGTATGCCAAAAGCTAGTCATGACTTTTACGCCATGAGCTGTTAGCACCAAATTTGCATGGGGGTATTGGTATTAATAATTTTGTTATGGCTTGTTTGGCTACCATTCAATGTGCTATAAAAATAATTCGGCAACTGATGTTATAGCTAGTCATCTATTATATCAACTTCTAGATTTCTTAAAATGATAATTTAATACTAAATTGTATCCTTTGAACACAATGGGGAGTTGTATACTAAATTTAATACCTTATGCTATTGCAGTTGGCAGTTTGATGTATGCAATGGTGTGTACACGTCCAAATATTTCACAGGCTGTCAGTGTTGTCAGTAGGTTCATGGCGAACCCGGGGAAGACACATTGGGAAGCAGTGAAGTGGGTCTTGAGATACTTAAAAGGTACCACTAATATGGGTTTGTGCTTTGGTGGAGATACATGTCAGATCAGTGGGTCTTGTGGACTCAGATTATGCAGGCGATCTAGATAGACGACGATCTACTACTGGTTATGTGTTCAGTATACATGGTGCTCCAGTTAGTTGGCGATCGATGTTACAGTCTACAGTGGCACTTTCTACTACAAAGGCTGAGTACATGGCCATGGCAGAGGGAGTGAAAGAAACATTGTGGTTGTGGGGTCTTCTAGGCGACTTGGGGATTAAGCAGGATGTTGTGGACTTGTGGTGTGATAGTCAAAGTGTGATCCACTTGGCTAAAAATCAGGTCCATCATGCTCGAACCAAGCATATCGATGTCAGGTATCACTTTGTGCGGGATGTCATAGAGGAAGGTGATGTTTCTCTAATGAAGGTGCACACAGATGAGAACCCAGCAAACATGTTAACCAAGGTGGTGATTGGTAGCAAGTTTCAGCATTGCTTGGACTTGCTTCATATCAGCCCGTGTTGATTGCCCATGAGGGCGAGGCCTTGCGGGGCGGTGTTGGGGTGAGGTGGAGTCTTCACCCGGTTGTAAGAATTACGGTGGCTTGATCCCTGTGAGGGTTCGTAGGCAGCCATGGTCAGAATGGTGTAGCCGGTTAGGTCTACAGATCAGTCTTGTTGAGGTACAGTTCTAAGGTGTTTGAAACTTCTTTTGGAGTTTGTCCAAAATTTGAGGTCTATCAAATGATGTACGAGGTGGAGAATTGTGAAACACGGGTTCAGAACTGCTCACAGAATTGGTAGGTCTATGTGTTGACTGGTCTGTCAATAGTTTTGTGTTTAATGTGGTGTAACACAAAACACATTAGTATTCATAGACTGGTAGACTTGTATGTTGACTGGTTTGTCAACAACTTTGTTCTTTGTATGGTAATTTACGCAAGCTTTTCGTATGCCAAAAGCTAGTCACAACTTTTACGCCATGAGCTGTTAGCACCAAATTTGCATGGGGGTATTGGTACTAATAACATTAAATGTATTTTGTTATGGTTTGTTTGGCTACCATTCAATGTGCTATAAAAATAATTCGGCAACTGATCTTATAGTCATCTATTATATCAACTTCTAGATTTCTTAAAAAGATAATTTAATACTAAATTGTATCCTTTGAACACAATGGGGAGTTTAAGAATCCAAAGGGGATGGATATCACAGACAAGAGTTGATTTTTGGTGTGCACATACAGAATTTAAAAGTGCTAGCTATATGTGAGTTTCAATCACTTTCAGTTCAGTAGTGTCTTTCTTTGTTATTAGGAGTAGCTCTTATGACCATTCCATCAGATTAAGTCTTCTAATAGGGTACATGATTGAGGTTTATACTTAATACATTTCGGATAATTTACAAAAGACTTGTCGACCAACTGCAGCTCAAGGGGTCACACATCAAACCCTAATCATTCTAGGAGCAGGTTGCGAGTTGGAATCTGACTATGCATGATGTGCTTGCCAAAGGGATCTAGGGAGTCCCTATCTTATAACAATAAGGACATCGACTCTATTTGGTCACTTTCACCGTGTTTCATATTTCTTTTCATGTGGAGTTGATGAAGAGTAGATGTCCATTTCAAAGTTCAAATGGAGTTTTGCTTTGAAGACTTTTATGTGTGAACAAAAAATTGCTACAACTGCATGATCATAGCTACTTTGAATTTAATTTAGAGGTTCTATGGTCATTCAAGTATTAGTTGCACAGTGTCTTCATCTCTGTGGCCATTAGCTATATTGTCTTATAACTCCAAACAAGAGCAATTGCTATAAACAAATTAATAATGTGAAAGATAGTGTTTCAACACATCTTGAAATTTTGTAGTGGTGTTTCCAATAAAACCATTATAGTAAATTTGTGGTAATTGTTTGTTGTCAAAATTAGTGTTGATTGATCAGAATATTAACTTATACTTTTAATCTATGTCTCTTTAATAAAAGATATTGAAAAAAGAAGATGCACATGAGCACAATAGTAATAGTGTAATACTGTCGATATTGTCCTCATTTAAACACTTTGAGATATGATCTATAGGGAGTCACACAAAGTGTAAGTGACCCAAAAACAAATATAGCTTGTTGGGTCTTTTTTTGGTTTTTGTTTTTGTTTTTGTTCTTTTGTTTTTAGTTTTAGGAGAACTTGGCGGTATTGAGACCAGAATACGTTTTTTATTAATATAGATTTATTTATCTATAAACTTGATGATGATTTGATCTGCGTAAGTGCAAATTGAGGTTTGCTTTACGTAATGAACAAGTTCACTTCCATCAAGATTAAAGGAGTTCTTAAAACTTTCTGAATTGGTTGACCTAAACAAAAGAACTTTAAATGGTGAATCCTAATTGGCTAGAAGCATTATCTAATAGTATACTTTGGACATAATGTGGATTTTAAAGAAGAAGCCAATGGATGGATAGAATCACCAAGAAAAAAGTTTTGATTTTGGTTGTGTTTATAAACTTCAAAATATATCCAATTGCAAAGTCAAGAGTTGGTGTCCTATCTATTATGAATTTCCACATTGAGGGAAAGATTTCAATAGTGATATTTAGAAGACTTTCATTTTTGGATTTTGAATTATTTGGTGGCCTAAACTTTATAATGATTTCAAATGGGTATTTCAATAAAAGATGGTAGTAGTACTAATACTTCTAATAATAATAATATTGGAGAGAATCATAAAAGAAAGGGGTTACTTCCCATTTGGTGCTTATGTCTATTTCTATTTGACTGTCATTTGTTTTGTATTCTAGTCTAATACTTATGACCGTATGTTTAAGGGTGTTGACTAACAAATTTCATTCAATATTTTTTAAAAGATAAACTTATCATTGATTAATTAATATTATTAACTCATACTAATTCACCCTCACTTTTTTTTGAAAATTAAAAAGAAGATGGTGAAATAGTGGGAAAAAAACATAAGTATTTGATTTGAAAAATTATGTGAGGGTAAATTGTCAATTTAAAAAATATTGGATAAAATTTGTTAGTCAACACTCTTGAACAGACAGTCATAAGTGTTAGAATGAAATACAAGAATAAAAGGGAGTCAAATACGAATAGAAATAAACAAATGAGGATCAAATGAAAAACAACCAAAAAAAAAACAACCATAGAATGCATTTTGTGAAATTCAAATGTCGTCATCTCGATTGGGTGCAAGTCTGTGTAGAAAATGCAGGACAAACATTTGAGTTTAGACTTCCTTTCCAATTTGTCTCTCATATGTACATACTGTTTTTGGCAAGATTAATTATGTGGAAATTGTCACTTCACTTTGAGTGTGTCTCATGTACGATGATAGGCATGCACTAAAAGAAAAAAAAGTGAAATTAATCAAGAAAGCAATGCATCACTTCATTAAAACAGTACTAGTTGGAGCTTTAACAAAGTCAGTTTTCTCAAGCAAACACATTTTATTTCCGGAATTCATCCATAAGCAACATTAATTCGGAGCGAAGGGAAAGCGAATCTTCATGTAAGGTGGAGACGATGAATCGAAGCGAAAACAAGTCTCTATGCGAGATGGAGGCGACGAGAACATTAAGTGGCAACAATATTGTAGCCTTTTGGTCTGATTTGATTAACCCTATTGGGTCAGTCATGTAACATTCGGACATGAATTAATAAATAAATAAATAAAGATCAATGACCTAATTAAAAAAAAAAAAAAAAAAAGCAACATTAATCATTTAGCAGCTCATACCTTAAACACACAATACACGTCACTCTCAAAATCGACTTAAAATAACCTGTAAGTGGCATGCACAAATACATTCAGTCCATTTTGTAGTGCAGACCAAAACACCGCGTTAAGGTAGTATCTCACCGAGGAGGAGTTTGAGAGGCGAAGAGTCCATATTACAAGTATTATTGTGTCGTGTCGTGAATGTGACAAGAAAAGTGGACATCATACTGGACCAGTAGTCACTGCCATTACTTGTGCTGCATGGCCTTTTACTTCTGTTTTGTCTGTCGACCTGCCCAGTTGTGAAACTTATGGAGTATAGTAGTTAGCTGGTGTTTCCATTAGCTGTTTTTCAAACTTGTAATTTCAACCAAATCGTAACACAACAAGGTCGACAAGGACATATGCAGGCATGCATGTGATGATCGATTTTTTAGGGAGGGTTAGCTAATCTTGACTTCCAATGAAGAGGTATAGCCAGGTTTTAATTAATCACCCACTCTACTTTCTTAATCCAAACAATAAAATTCACAGAAAATATATAGTTTAATTATCTGATGTACAATCATGGAGTTTACTACAACATGCCCAAAAATTCTATGAAACAAACAAACTTGCCATCGTTGTTACTAATTTTTCTTTGTATGAAGGTAAGTGGTATTTGATGTCTAATTAACGTTTGACACACGCCACAAAATTTGACATGCTTGGCAAAAAAAAAAAAAAGAAGATGTTTTGGCCAAATTTTAGTTATCAACAGTAGGAATTGCTCAAAAATAATCAGTGACTACTTTTGGTATGTTTCCAATTATTTGTTGTTTAAGAGTTCAAAACAATCATGCATGTTCAATACAAAACAAGTTGAGTTGGATTCTGAATGGACTAATTGAGTCTCAAAAGCCTAACTACAATTATAGAGTTGTTGCAGATTAGGTCCTTGTCAAAAGCAGGCAAACTAGTCACAGAGGATCTCTCACCACCAAAAACCATGTACAGGATTTCAATAAGGCTTGCTTATTGATTTGCTACAGTTAATGACTTGAACATATTCATCTCTATTTGATAGCATTTGATTATCCCCTCATAATTTTTCAAATTTATGTGATGGAACTACCTCATCTATACATCTTCTTTATACTGAACTTATTAAATGTACAACATTGTAATTATTACACTAGGTTCTTCGTCTTGCTCAGTTCGATATCTTGATCAGGGATCGGAACTGAACCTTTGTAATGATATCGCTTTGCAACAATTATAAAATATATGAAATTCAAGACCCCGAGACCGGCTAGTAGGTAATAGAAATAATCCACTCGTCCAGCGTTTATGTCATTGGTTAACCAATCTGGGTGCCCATTTTTAGCAGTTGTTTTGTGCACAATGCCAACAATCATGCTGCTCAAGTAGTTCGCCCCAGCCATGGTGCAAAAGAGAAGCGAATTGGCGATGGTTCGCATGTGTTCAGGGAACTGTTTGTAGTAAAACTCAATTTGGGCTATAATGTTGAACGCCTCAGCAAGGCCCATGAGAGCGAGTTGTGGTGATAGCCACATTACTGTTATGGGTGCAATCCCATCTGCTTGTCCTTGGGCCGAATTCCTCCTCTTCGTCTCAAATATGCCTGCAGCAACCATCGATAACACCGAGAATACCATCCCAATTCCCATCCTTTGAAGTAGAGTGATGCCACCTTCTTTCTTCGTTATTTTTCTAAGCCGAGGAACGAGGACTCGATCATACAATGGCACCCATATCCCCAATGCAAGCATCGATATGATTACGAGTGAGCCGGCGGGGATCTGAAACTTGGGCCCAAGATGTCTGTCCATTTGCAAAGCTTGATTTACGGTAAATGTTCCTTGTTGGGCCATTGCAGTGAAGCAGACAATTCCGGAGGCCCAAATTGGTATAATTCGGATCAAGCACTTGACCTCCTCCACTTGTTGGATGCTACAAACACTCCATTTGTTCAAACGGGCTCCATCCGAGTCCACTTCACCATCAAGCACTACTGCTGCCTTGTTCAAGATCCTGAGATGATAAGATAGATGGTCTCAAATAAATTAACTTAATTATAAAAAAAAAAAAATTATATTTCAAATTAAAAATCTCAAAGTAAATAATAAATGGCATTATTTTCCATTGTCGTATAAAGTTTCATATGTTTTTCACAATCTTTTACTTGCATAAATTTGCACGATGTAGGTAGCTCAGTCCAAAAAGACTTGTGATGGATGATATCATCGGTCTAGGATTTCATAGCTTGTCACGCTACATTTACGTGTAAATTGTAGTCGACTTAGAAGTTTTGAGCATATTCTTGTTGTTCTAAGTCATACTCAAATTGAGGGGACCAACCAACAAAGCTTCACTTTCAAGTCAAATGTGGAAGAAAAAACATCAAACAAGCAACCAAAACAAAAGATTACAAGAAATCATAATTGGGATAAAACATAAACATAATTGATCCATCACAATAATTAATTAATTATGCCAACTTAATGAGTGATAAAAGCATCTGAAAGACAACAGCTTTCAAGCTCCCAAACAAATATATAGTCTAACACTGGCAAGCCAATTTAGACCTTCAATATAATTAAACAAAGTATTAAATTCGAGGGTCTGTTTTTATTATATTCTACATCATCCATGATCATAGAATCCAAAATTAATAAACATATCAATGATGAAGTAAATAATTTACCTGAATTGTTGTGTAAGAGGAAGCTTTGACACAACAGTGCCTACCATGGAAGGATCATAAAGAACTTGATCACAATTTTCGATTTCATCCAACTTAAGATGTCTCTTTTTATAAGCCGCAACAAAAACCTGCACAATCCCTGAAAAAATACTTCCTTCGGGCTTAACATACACGTAAATGCGCGTGCCAATAAAGAACAAGACGATGGAACAGAACATCAGGCCGGTAGGAATGGCTAGGCCAATAATCCAGCTAACGGAGTTCTGAATGTACACAATGACTGTGAGAGAGATCATGATTACTATGGTGAATGTGAAGTAGTACCAATTGAAGAAACTATCGATCCCTTTTCTTCCTTCTTCCGTTGTGTGATCGAATTGATCGACCCCAAATGGTACACTGCATGGTCTGATCCCTCCAGCGCCCACTGTTAGAAATGCAAGTGATGTGAAGAGTACTGCTAATTGGGAACTTGTTGGTCCAACGCATTGGTCTGGATGTAGTTTTAATTCCTTTGGACAGTGTGGTGGAAGTAAGTTTGGAAGGGAAGCTGTAAGGGTTAGAGTTATCATTCCCTGTCAATCCAGAAAAACAAAATATATATATAGATCATTTACTAGCTAATTTAATTAAAAAAAAAAAGGGTTACTGAATGTTATTCTATGGTCTTCGCTTTGATTAATTATCAAGTCTGAATATTTTGGGAGTATATTTCCAAATGAAGAGTCAAAATTGATAAATAAGAACAAAGATACAGTAATTTTCCAAATAATTCAAAGATGGCATCTAGCTAGAAAAACCGAAAATTCTAGGGGTCGAGGGAAGGAACGAGGAAAATGGGCGAGGGACGCCTCGCTCCCTCCCTCGACCCCTAGCAAAGCTCTAGAAAAACACTTGCAGCAATCGCCAGGACGCCAAAGTTAAACATGTCTATATCATCCACAATTCCATGATTAAAAACAGGCTTTGAAGGGTAATATGCCAAATTATAGATTCTAATGCGATTAAAGATGTAGACAATCGATCCCAGGCCAGTTGGCAACTAATTTAATTTCTTGAAAAGTTTGCCAAAAGAGATAGAAAATATTAATAAAAAAATGTACTATGTATTGGGGTACTACATGAGGATGCCATTCATGTGGACATATACTATTGTATTGGGGTGACATAGAGTTGTGTGATCTCAATGATTTTTATCTTCTGTACCCAAAACTGATACTATAGCAAACACAAGTTACTGCAATTATTATACACAAAAAATATAGGTGAGCAAGCTAGAAACCATGTCATTTATCACACCTTCCATTCAAGCTTAGAGGCAAAAATTAGAGAATACATGGTTGTCTATAAGATAGATATTAAGTTTCCTTTTAGCAGTCTATATTTGGTGAAATTCAAATCTAGAAGCAACAAACACCTAACTTATTGAAGGTGAAAGAAATTAAACTAAAATAATAACAAAAACAAAACAAATTTATTGTCTAAAAAAACATTATAAAAGACGCGGACCGTTACAAGAAGTACGCTACAATAAATTGACACTTTTGTAACAACCTCTAAAATAGTATTATTTTTAAAGTGTAATACTATCTGGTGGATTGTTATGCTCTAAAAGCGAGCGACGGTGTTTTTGAGAACCATTATTATTATTATCATCGAGTGCTTCACGGAGCACTGAAAAATTGGATTAAGTCATCTTACCAGTAACGATGCCATGGATGCTATAGCCAAAGTCCTGAACCTGCCTAGATAAGCATCAGATATGAAGGCGCCAATCAATGGGGCAAAATTCGTCGTACCAGACCAAATGTTAAGTACGTTTGTTGCGAAAACTTGATCCATATGATACTCTTTCCGGAAGTAGACCATTATATTGGACAGTAAACCAAATGTTGCCAATCTCTCAAATGTCTCATTTCCTGTAAAATGATCATTCATGTACAAAACCCTTCAAGATAACTGTTAAAAACTGTCAAAACAAGCACAGATTAAAAGAGAGAAAAAAAAAAAAATTACCTAGAACATAAGGCATGGATTTCCATCCACCAGGCTTGTTTTGTGGTGTTTTTGAGTTGTCATCAAGTTCTTCGGACTTTTTGGGAGAAGAAAAGAGGGAAAAACATTTCATGGAGCAGAGAAGCCATGAAGAACTCTTCTTCATGTTGTCTTTCTCTTTCGTTGCCATGGTTTTTTTTTCACAACACACTCAAAGAGTTCAGTTGGGGAGAGAGGTTGAATTTATGGTCGTGGAGCATTAAAGAAGTAGGACACCCTTATTAAATAGTGTCTGAGGGGGAGGGGGTGGTAATAATAATAAGAAGAAGGGGTGGTGATAACAAATGGGGTTCCATCTGATGGGTGATGCAAGCGTCACTCAAGGTGCTGTAACTAAATCCCCTAAAAAATGAGAGATAACGACACCCATTGAGTTTCTTTTTTTGATGGTTTTCTTCCTTTCCATAATCATTTGTCAAGTGATTGCACCCCCTTCCCTCGCTGGTTTCTTCGCCAGTTAGAATTTCTGTATTAATAATTTATTATTATTATTTTACTTACTTTAATTACTCAAATCGTGGATTTCATGTAACGGTACTGTTACTCTCAGAGTAAGTTTAGCCAGTCAGGTTGCTAGTATTTTTTAGTTAAGTCTTGAATTATTTATATTTTCATTCATTTTCTTTAAAACACCAAAACTTAACTCAAAAATGTCCAGCAAACCTGACTGACCGGCTAGAATTGTTAATTAATACCATGAGAATACTACATTATCAATTAGCCTACCAATGCACCGGCACACGAGTTTTAGGTGTTTTATATTTGGTGGACCTCATTTGTTGAATCAAGGTAAGTGTAGCTTTTTACTAGTTTTGAACACTGTGTGCTTGGAGAACTTGTTTACAATACCATTCTACCATGAGATAGTCAGTTCTAACCAGTTTCGTTTCAAAATCACGAATAAAGCTGTAATTGACATGGGATGGGACGAGGTCGAGATGATGTCTTGATTTCAAATGATTTTGAGATGGGTTGAGTATGATTGAATTTTTTGTGTAGTTTAAATTTATTACTGGATTATTATTACGTGCATATTTAAACATATAATCCTATAATTATTATATTATTCAGTATTCTAAAAATCAGTCTGGGCGACCGCCTAGGCACTAGAAGGTGGAAAACCGCCCAGATTAATGGCTGAGCGGGCGGTTCTGGGCTGTCTGGGCGATTTTTTTATTTTTTATTTTTTAATAAGGCTGATTGTGTTCTTATTTTATTTTTCTTTCCTATTTTTTAGAAATAAATTATTTAATTATTTTTTATTCAGTATATGTCTAAATATAGCAAATGATGATTACTTGATGAAATTTTCAAAGGATATGCCGGTACCAATTTTACTAATGTAGATTTTATAAAAAATAACTGAGGTTATTCATGCAATTTGAAGAAAAATAAAAGATTACACAAATTCAAATTTATATAAAGTACCCATCATGACCAACTTTAGTCATTTGAGTTTTAATAAATTTTGTTTACAATTGTTAATTTTCATGTTTTTAAATTTTGCATATGTATATTGGCATTAAATTGGATGTAATTGATAAGGTATTATATTTAACTTTTATAAATTATTAAAGTTATAATACAAAACCTAAGACCGCCTAGGCACCTGCTCGCCGCCCGCCCAGCGCCTACGATTTTTAGAACACTGATTCTAACTAGCTTCGTGTCAAAACCACGAATAAAGTTGTAATTGACATGGGATGGGACGAGGTCGAAATGACATTTTGATTTCAAATGATTTTGGAATGAAATTAGTATGATTGAATTTTTTATGTAGTTTAAATTTATTACTAGATTATTATTACGTGGATATTTAAATATATAATTCTATAATTATTATATTATCAACTCTTTTCATCAGGTCTACAAACTTTAAACTCTAAAAAAAGTATGGGCAATGCTCAAGTATAGTCTAGGAAATTATACAAGGTCCAAGTCCAATAAGAATGGAGTGACTTTTGGAGCATGACCAAAATATGCTAGGTATTCTATTTATCTCATCAATTCAAGAATATTGTAGTATATTTTTTTTTATAATAATACATATTAAAGAATTATCTATGAAATTGATTATTTTAAATTATAAGACGATTATTTGTAATGTTAAGCTCACACAACTTCTCAAAACTTCATGTACCACATTTAATTTGATGCGTACAATTGTGAGTTAATAAATGTTAAAACTAATAATAATAAGTATTAAATAAATAAGCTCGGGATGAGATAATATGGGTCGGATTGAAAATCTCATCCCAATTCTATTCTATTCTATATCGGGACAGAACGAGACCATGATGAGTTTGATTATTCAATCCCAAAAATATTAAAAAAAAATTCAAAACGAAAACAAAATCAAAATCGAAATCGAAATCGAAATTGTGGGATGAAATGCCGACATCTAATGCACACATTATGTATTCACCAATCAGGGTTCAAGATGCTTGCAGATGAGATAATATTAACGCATGCGTCCACAGATCGCGATCATCTCCAAAGAATACACTACATGAACACAACCTATAAAACAAAAGCTCACTCATCAAAGTCCTGAATGTCACTCCCCAACTTGTACAAACTCCAAAAATACAGCACATGAACAAAGCGCACAGGCCACATCTGTAATATGGTGGGGAAGGTCCCAATCTTTGAAAGCTACTTGACCTACCACAAAATTGTCTCTTTGTCTTATATTTAAGATGATTTAAGAGCTTAATCAAAAGTTATTTTCAACCAAAGTCCTCTTAATTAAACTTGAGTACACGAGAAGAAGATTCATCTAACTCAGCCACCCCCGTGAATTATTCTGTTTTTTATTCTGCTGATAATGACCTTAATTAATTACAGGCAATCAAACAATCCAAAGTGAAGATATTTCCAAAAACTTGTCATGAGTTTGTTTACGCGGTTAGACTTTAAAATTATTTTTTGTTAAGTTGGGGTGTTTAATATATATATATATTTTTAAATACAATCACAAACATTATTTATAAAAGAGATAGAAGTGTAAAAAACCTAAAATCTAACGGCCTAAAATTGGGACTAGAGAAAATAAAATTTTGGAGACATCGCAATCAGACTATGAAAAACATTGTATACCAACTAAATAAAAATTGTCTATTCGAAATAACAAAAGGGACACATTTTTGAAATAAAAAATAATAAGAAGGAGAAACGTGACCATAAAAGTTTGACGGGAGGTTTAGATCTTAAAATTTTGTTAGGCCAAAATAAATGACCTAAATATGTTGATTCTTCGTGAAGATTATCAGGTTGTCGTATATAATAAATCACTCTTATTAAAAATTCTAAAGGCTTCTTGTTTATCAATGGAGTACCAACTAAGTGGTATATTTGTGACATATAGAATCATGGGTCTAAGATTCGAATATTGCCGCTAGCATTTGGGATGGGAGGTATCAAGGGATTAAAAAATAGGGCATCTAGTTTTTCTAACGAGTGAGGTTAGAGAGCGAGGAAATGGGCGAGGAAACGAGCGAGGAGAGGGACGTGGAGGGGTGGGAGCCGTCCACCCCGCTTGGGATGCGTGCCGCAATTTTTTGTGCACGCATCTCGAGCAGGGTGGACGGCTCCCACCCCGCCACGTCTCTCTCCTCACTGGTTTCCTCGACATTTAGAATTCCTCTTCTCTAATTCATCAAGATTTTATAAAATTCTTTTTTAAATGCTGGTGGCTCTCAAAACAGTTGCTTTCAAGAAAACGAAAACAATTGAGGGCATGTACTATACCTAGAAATTAATAAAAGGTTGATTTCAGATCAATATCACAAGCCCATATATGGGGATCGAGGGGGGTCATGGGCACTCATGGCCCCCTCATGTGCATCAATCTGAGCTATTAAATCTATTGGACGGCTCATATTCATGAGTTTCAAATTTTTTATTTATTTCAAAGTTTAGAGAGGTGAATGAAAGGTTTTGGGAGAGAAAATGAACAGGGCCAAAGGCTACAACTAAACTGCAATAATCGCCCTGAAACTATGAGAATTATACCCTTGGTGTTCAGTTTTCGGTGAGATGGACTCAAAACTTTAGGTGATGAAGGTGGTAGAGATTGAGAAGGTAGAGGAGAAGAACATGGGGTTGAATCACTGTAACCACATAAGGAATATGGGTTATTGAACATGGTGTTCCCCAGAAAAGAGCTTGAATTGAATTTTCTAGTGAGAATAAAAGGGATTGAATAAGAAAGAGCTAGAGAAAATAAATTTTGGAGACATCGCAATCAGACTATGAAAAACATTGTATACCAACTAAATAAAAATAAAAATAAAAATTGTCTATTCGAAATAACAAAAGGGACACATTTTTGAAATAAAAAATAATAAGAAGGAGAAACGTGACCATAAAAGTTTGACGGGAGGTTTAGATCTTAAAATTTTGTTAGGCCAAAATAAATTACCTAAATATGTTGATTCTTCGTGAAGATTATCAGGTTGTCGTATATAATAAATCACTCTTATTAAAAATTCCAAAGGCTTCTTGTTTATCAATGGAGTACCAACTAAGTGGTATATTTGTGACATATAGAATCATGGGTCTAAGATTCGAATATTGCCGCTAGCATTTGGGATGGGAGGTATCAAGGGATTAAAAAAATAGGGCATCTAGTTTTTCTAACGAGTGAGGTTAGAGAGCGAGGAAATGGGCGAGGAAACGAGCGAGGAGAGGGACGTGGAGGGGTGGGAGCCGTCCACCCCGCTTGGGATGCGTGCCGCAATTTTTTGTGCACGCATCTCGAGCAGGGTGGACGGCTCCCACCCCGCCACGTCTCTCTCCTCACTGGTTTCCTCGACATTTAGAATTCCTCTTCTCTAATTCATCAAGATTTTATAAAATTCTTTTTTAAATGCTGGTGGCTCTCAAAACAGTTGCTTTCAAGAAAACGAAAACAATTGAGGGCATGTACTATACCTAGAAATTAATAAAAGGTTGATTTCAGATCAATATCACAAGCCCATATATGGGGATCGAGGGGGTCATGGGCACTCATGGCCCCCTCATGTGCATCAATCTGAGCTATTAAATCTATTGGACGGCTCATATTCATGAGTTTCAAATTTTTATTTATTTCAAAGTTTAGAGAGGTGAATGAAAGGTTTTGGGAGAGAAAATGAACAGGGCCAAAGGCTACAACTAAACTGCAATAATCGCCCTGAAACTATGAGAATTATACCCTTGGTGTTCAGTTTTCGGTGAGATGGACTCAAAACTTTAGGTGATGAAGGTGGTAGAGATTGAGAAGGTAGAGGAGAAGAACATGGGGTTGAATCACTGTAACCACATAAGGAATATGGGTAATTGAACATGGTGTTCCCCAGAAAAGAGCTTGAATTGAATTTTCTAGTGAGAATAAAAGGGATTGAATAAGAAAGAGCTAGAGAAAATAAAATTTTGGAGACATCGCAATCAGACTATGAAAAACATTGTATACCAACTAAATAAAAATAAAAATAAAAATTGTCTATTCGAAATAACAAAAGGGACACATTTTTGAAATAAAAAATAATAAGAAGGAGAAACGTGACCATAAAAGTTTGACGGGAGGTTTAGATCTTAAAATTTTGTTAGGCCAAAATAAATGACCTAAATATGTTGATTCTTCGTGAAGATTATCAGGTTGTCGTATCTAATAAATCACTCTTATTAAAAATTCTAAAGGCTTCTTGTTTATCAATGGAGTACCAGCTAAGTGGTATATTTGTGACATATAGAATCATGGGTCTAAGATTCGAATATTGTCGCTAGCATTTGGGATGGGAGGTATCAAGGGATTAAAAAAATAGGGCATCTAGTTTTTCTAACGAGTGAGGTTAGAGAGCGAGGAAATGGGCGAGGAAACGAGCGAGGAGAGGGACGTGGAGGGGTGGGAGCCGTCCACCCCGCTTGGGATGCGTGCCGCAATTTTTTGTGCACTCATCTCGAGCAGGGTGGACGGCTCCCACCCCGCCACGTCTCTCTCCTCACTGGTTTCCTTGACATTTAGAATTCCTCTTCTCTAATTCATCAAGATTTTATAAAATTCTTTTTTAAATGCTGGTGGCTCTCAAAACAGTTGCTTTCAAGAAAACGAAAACAATTGAGGGCATGTACTATACCTAGAAATTAATAAAAGGTTGATTTCAGATCAATATCACAAGCCCATATATGGGGATCGAGGGGGGTCATGGGCACTCATGGCCCCCTCATGTGCATCAATCTGAGCTATTAAATCTATTGGACGGCTCATATTCATGAATTTCAAAATTTTTATTTATTTCAAAGTTTAGAGAGGTGAATGAAAGGTTTTGGGAGAGAAAATGAACAGGGCCAAAGGCTACAACTAAACTGCAATAATCGCCCTGAAACTATGAGAATTATACCTTTGGTGTTCAGTTTTCGGTGAGATGGACTCAAAACTTTAGGTGATGAAGGTGGTAGAGATTGAGAAGGTAGAGGAGAAGAACATGGGGTTGAATCACTCTAACCACATATGGAATATGGGTTATTGAACATGGTGTTCCCCAGAAAAGAGCTTGAATTGCATTTTCTAGTGAGAATAAAAGGGACTGAATAAGAAAGGTTATTGTAAGACACATTTAAGGAGCTGAGATTGGTTAGATCAACAAGGGAATCTGGGATCTCCCCACTAATGTTATTATTGGATAAATCAAGATTTTGGAGCTTCGAAAGTGCTCCGAGTTCAATGGGGATGGTTCCAGTGATCTGGTTGTCACTTAGAGAAATCTCTTCAAGCTTATCGAACTTGCTTAAAGAAACATGAATTTTACCAAAGATAAGATTGTGATCCAAGTTGAAGTACTGCAACTGATGCATCTCCCCTGGTTGATCCTAAGTGTCTGGAATCGAACCAGAAAGATAATTGTACTGAAGAGCAAGGAAAGTAAGAGATTGGGATTGAAGGAGATCAGCTGGTATCGATCCCATGAGGGAATTGTACTTTGGAGTTTTATATCTTCTATCCTTCTCTTCTTTGAGATAATTTTTTTTTTTCAAATTCATGAATCTGAGCTGTTAGATATAAATTTCACGGCTTAAATTGATGCATATGAGGGGGTCATGTGCCCTCATGTGCACAAGCCCCTGTCATATGCTCTGTGCGCATGAGCCCCCCTCGATCCCATATATGGTGTCAGGACTTGATGGTGTTGTTATTTCTATATTTGGTATTATTGAAATGGACCCCAAACCCAACAAAAATAATGGAGATAGTTTCTCTAAAATCATTAGTTGGCACAGTAGAGGTGACAAAGGATTTCTGTCATTTTATCATCTAATAATTGAATTATTGAATTTGGATATGATGCAATGAATGGCAAAGGTGACTACTACACATGGATTTGCATGACACATTTCCTGCCAGGTTATATGCACAATAGAATTTTCTTTCAACATTTTTATGCCCGTAGATGATTGTTCCATATGTTTGTATTTTTTTACAATGAAAGAAGTATTTATCATTCACTATAAAAAATTGACATTTTTGTAATAACCTTCAAAACAATAACACTTTTGAGTTGTAACTTCACCAAACAAGTTTACACATTGTAATTGTTTTTCATTTTTTTTACTAAATTTAATTTTGATTTGAAATTGTTTGGTGAAATCTTACAGCTAAAAAATATTACTGTTTTGACAGTTGTTACAAAAATTTCAATTTAATGTAGCGATTCAAATTGAATACAAATATTACCAGCTAAACAAACAGTTGATTTGTAGAAGTAGTAAAAAATTAATCTTTAAGTTTTTTGCTATTTGTGACATTATCAGTCACCACACAATCAATTCTGAAAAATCCTGACGATCAAGATAATACCACTGTTTCGTGTCCATATCCGATAAGAATGCAGAAGCAAAACTCTGACATGAAGATTGAAGAAATTGGAGAGGCCAACCAGGGCCTGAAAAGGTCATGCATTTGGGTGGTCCAACCAAAACCCAAGAGCTATGAGGTTCACCAATATGGATGGTCGGTATGAAATCAGGACAATTCACCAAAAGCACTGATGGCGACAAACAGTTTACGCACTCTTCGTACTAAAAACAAACATATTGCCGCGTTCAGTGTTAGGGTCCAATGATTTTACCCAAACGATGCATAGTTCGGCAATTTAGCTTTCTGTAGGCCCTTTTTGTTGTTGTTGTTGTTGTTGTTGCAGGCCTTTCCTTGGCATAAATGGAAATGATGAACTAGAGACCATACATACATGTGTTTCCTTTGCTGGTCGTCTTTCGTAACCTAGGCCACATTTTTCGAGTTTAAATGCATGGACTCTAAATCTCAGGACGGTGGTCCTAAGTCTTTAGGAGCAGAAAACCGATACCTGATTCGTCCCCATCGCTATTCAAGGTTGCACATCACCAACAATCTCAGTGCTCGAAAAAAAAATAAACTTCAACTATCAGTCACATTAATGGTAATTGATTAGAACTTGCACAATGATTTGAATCAATAATGAGATAGACCACAACCTTTAAGGATTAATTCATACCAGTAATGAAGAAACCTTTGAAGAGTCCAAAATGGGTTTTTGGATTATAAAGTTCCGATTTGCAAGAGCATTAGCTATATGATTGACAGCACTAATCAATACCATGCGCACGATAATGACTCATTTAGTTCGACATATAAGATATTTTGGATGTTTTTTGTTGTGCAATTAGTGCTAATAATCGGCTGAACTTTCCTAATTATTACAATAAAAAAGTAGTTGGATTAGATTGTTATAACATGATCATAATCTCTTCAACATCTTGAGTCAAAAAGTCATTTTGTGAGGAATAGCAACAGCCAAACACTGTATTGTTATCAAATTAATCAAAGTGAGGATTTACTTAATTAATGTTGTCACTTCGAATATATTTTTACTCAAAATATCCATGATCTGGTATACTGTGTTTGACTCTTTCTGGTATTCCTAAATCTTGCTAAACCATCATGAATTGGAATTGCAAGTACAAATAATTGCAACCACTACAATTAGCATCTTGTCTTCTTCAAAATCATGATCAGGATATGTTGATAAGGTTAAATTACTATTCATTTTCAGTATTTCTAACAAAATTTTTTTCTTTCAAAGAAGCAATTCTAACCAAAATTCTTTGTTAATTAATTGATCTCTTGCCATAGACCGTAGTAGAGATATTTAGCAAATTCAATTTTGGGTTAAAAGGAATAATTTAGTGAAAATGCTAAGAAATCAGGTTTTTGTAATTAAGGTGACGTGGCGTGATCTCGAAAGAACGATGAAATCTCCAAAGGATTTATGCATATCCCGAAATTGTAAAAAACTTATCTGATGATGTCACATCTTTCTGATTGAGAAACCTTACTCTCACTCATAATTTAGCAAACAGGTTGACATGAGGAATGAGCTATAACTCACTAGCTAGTTAATTAGTCAAGTTGCAGGCATATGGTTTGTTCTTATAAGTGTGTGATTTTTTTTTTTTTTAAAATTAAAACCTCTAGTGGGGAGGGGCACCTCTGGAATGCCAGACCTTTATTATTTGTCAAAAAAATGATTTACAATCAATACGGGGGTACATGACGACTTTACCCGTGATATAACCAAATAAAAAATTGGGCCGAAGCCGTAAGCCAATAAATATAAAAGCAAAGCAAAACAATCACCAATGCTGAAAGACATGACCATAAAGGAGTGCACATGTGTTGCATTTTTTACTTAAAGCAGAACAACTGAAATCAGCTCACAATCAGCTCCCAGCAACTCGGACAGCATCCGTAATCTCTGTTTCACAGTCGTAGAACACGCAGCACTACGCGTGTTCCTATGACAAAGCCCGAAAGTACACCGGATTGCCCAAAACAACCCGCATACACCCTCTCCAACCGCGTGTCGCGTCATCTCAACTGGCCGCAAGCTAATCAAAACCGCAGCACTCAGACAAGCAAACAAAACAGCCTCTTCAGGCCGTGTCCACACGGCACAAACCAAACCGCAGCAGCAGGCTCTGTTTATGTTAACGCAGCGACAGACAGCAGCACCGCAGCAGCAAAAAAGAACAGTAGCAGCAAAAAGAACAGCATCAGCAAAACAGAACAGCAGCAGCGGCAAACGCAACGCAGCAGCGCAACAACAGTGCAGCAGCAGCAAAACCTGCGTAAACGCAGCGCATCAACAGCAGCAACAACAGGGTACGCTCTGTTTTGAGAGAGTCCATTCAGTTCCGTGCCATCGACTTGCCCTACAAGCAAAATTATGCTAGCCAATTCAGCAGAGTGGACAAGGCTGTCGCACTCCCAGCAGACCGCGTGATTCAACAGGCCAAAACCGCACTTACTGCAGTCTCACCCCAGCAAAATTTCTCAACCTACACGCATTAACACATAAAAGCTGCCTCTACTCATCCCCATGGCGAATGTACGCCGTTTGTAGTCTGTCGAGCACAATCAAGCATACTACTCTCCTAGGAAGGTCGGTTCCCTTGAAAGAAACAGTCTGATTGTCCTGTAATGCTCTAGCCGCTAAAGAATCTGCCACCGCATTAGCCTCTCTAAAGATATGTTGGCATTCTAAAGTCATTCTCGCTGCCAACAATTTGATGTCTTTCAAAATATTCTCCAAATGCCACGGGATTTTCAAACTATCCTTAAACCAACCACAAACAAGTGCTGAATCCGTTTGGATAACCACCTTTTTGAAACCCCAGGCGAGACATAGGCGGAGACCCTAAAAAAGAGCCAACATTTCTGCTTTATTGTGAGATCTTGCACCGAAAAATATTTGTTTTCCCACAACACCAAAACCCCGATGGTCTCTAATAACCATACCGCCGGATGCCTGTTCCTTGCGGGAGGATCCGTCCACATTGAGCGCAACAAAATCTATGGGCGGGGGATGCCAAAAAACAAAACGAACGGACTTCCTTCTAACGGGGAGGACATCCAACCCCAAAGCCCTTAAAAGACCCTTATGACTGCTAACTTGCTTAGGGGATATGAATTTATTTGCCAATCGCAACTGACGCCTAATGTTCAAAATCGCAAAGGCATGATTTGGGGGGAGCATTTTCATAAACACATTTGCATCTTTGTTTCCAGATTTTCCATAAAATGAACATAGGAGTAAGAAATAAAAGCACACCTGTTTGCGAATTTCGTGAAGTTTTCTTGAACCAAATTGCAAGAACCGTGGAGATTTCTGTTGGTCGCCGACTCTTGCTTTGGCAAGCTACAACAACGACATCTAGAGGCCAAACTCAAACCACATCTGTATAATTCACCGTCCACTGACACTCCTCGACGGAGTAATTTCCAAACAAAAACTGATATTCGGGAAGGAAAGATATCGTGCCAAATTGTTTGACTTAATACATTGACCTTCCCATGTTGCCGTAACAGTTCGTATGCCGACTGAAGGGAAAATAACCCATAGGTGTGTGATCATATCTGATGGGATTGCATATACCTCAGATAAGATGATCATCCACACAAGATGCCTACACTGTCATCGATCAATAATGCTTTATTGGTGATTTCCCTTTCACAGTCCTTATCACACTATATATGGACCATGGCTTGTATTCAATTTGAGAAGAAAACCTGACAAATGATCGATGTACAAACTCAGCAAGTGAGCAAACAAAATTCTAACCAAAATTGTTTGTTAATTAATTGATCTCTTGCCATAGACCGTAGTAGAGATATTTAGCAAATTCAATTTTGGGTTAAAAGGAATAATTTAGTAAAATGCTAGGAAATCAGGTTTTTGTAATTAAGGTGACGTGGCGTGATCTCGAAAGAACGATAAAATCTCCAAAGGACGTATCCCGAAGTTGTAAAAAACTTATCTGACTATGTCACATCTTTCTGATTGAGAAACCTTATTCTCACTCATAATTTAGCAAACAGGTTGACATAAGGAATGAGCTATAACTCACTAGCTAGTTAATTAGTCAAGTTGCAGGCATATGGTTTGTTCTTATAGGTGTGTGATCATATCTGATGGGATTGCATATACCTCAGATAAGATGATCATCCACACAGGATGCCTACACTGTCATCGATCAATAATGCTTTATTGGTGATTTCCCTTTCACAGTCCTCCTTATCACACTATATACGGACCATGGCTTGTATTCAATTTGAGAAGAAAACGTGACAAATGATCGATGTACAAACTCAGCAAGTGGGCAAACAAAATTCTAACCAAAATTGTTTGTTAATTAATTGATCTCTTGCCATAGACCGTAGTAGCGATATTTAGCAAATTCAATTTTGGGTTAAAAGGAATAATTTAGTGAAAATGCTAAGAAATTAGGTTTTTGCAATTAAAGTGACGTGGTGTGATCTCGAAAAAATGATGAAATCTCCAAAGTGTTTATATGTATCCCGAGATTGTAAAAAACTTTTCTGAAGATGTCATCTTCCTGATTGCAAAATCTGATTGAGAAACCTTATTCTCCAGCCTCACTCATAATTTAGCAAACAGGTTGACATAAGGAATGACCTATAACTCACTTGCTAGTTAAATCAGTCAAGTTTCAGGCATATGTTTGATCTTATAGGTGTGTGATCATATCTGATGGGATTTGTATCCCAAATCTGTGTTTCATGTGCCAAAGGCCCTCCCAGGCATGTACCCAAGAGGGTCCAAACAACCTCCCAAGCATGAAACCCAGGCCCTCTAGAATTGTTGCATTGATGATAGAAGGGTGTGGAAATTTTAGAGGATTTGGTTTGAACTTTAAATCAAAACAATTTTGCAAACCAACAAACAACGCTAGCTGGCTAGCTCAATCTTCTATGGTGATAGGACTATCTCAGTCTCAATGGCCGTATGGTCCTCAGCACTCTAATTCAACGTACAGATCATGTCAAGTTGTCACTGCTGCGCCCTGCAGAAGAACCAAGCACTGTACAATTGATAGTTGATATGTGGACTAATTTGCAAAATGCAAAGTAAAGAAATTTAAAATAATAAGCACATATTCAATAAACAATATAACGTGATTCAACAAGATCATCTAATCTATCCAGAAAAAAAGTGGATACAATTTGTAGTAGTCCAACTATTTTATCCATTCTATTTCTAAGGCTGACAATGCCAAACCGAATCGATTCGAAAAAAGTTGACCGAATTTAATCCAAAAAAAAAAAAAAGCGATCCAATAAAAATAATTTTCGGCCAAAATTTTGGGTTGCCCTGCCAATGTTTTGTGCCATCTCCTTACTGAGCCAAACGTTCCAGCTCAAATAGATATCTCTATTTTAGGGTTCAAACTGCTAGTCTCTTTCTTTATTTATTAAATTTTTTTTTTCCATATTTTGGCAAAAAAAATGGCATAGTTGAAGTTTATGAATTAGTGTAGCAGAAGAGTCCACCAACTGCCTGGGCTTCAAATTCTTCCAGTGGGATTTGGAAGGAAGGGTTGAATTTCAGTTTCATTGTCATCTTTACCACTCTTTTAAATGGAATGAACATCAATCCAACAGGTTGGTTATATTAATTCTAGTTGATTGAATTACAGCCAGGAGTTTTTGTTTATTTTGGTCACTCTCCAAAACTATTTTCATAAAAAAATAAATAAGACATAATAATAATAAAAATGACACTTGCCGATAATGTTCATCTGAAGATGGTTTGAAGCCCTTCATTTTGCTAGAAACATGTTGTTAGATACAAAATTTTGATTTATTTGCTTCCAAAACTAAAAAATTACCAATATGAAGAAGTTAAAGTTATTGTTAGTGGCTTTTGGTCTTTGTTAATTATTAGCAAGTGTCTTCCAAACTAATCGGAATGGATTGTAAAATGCCACTAACCCTGGAAACCAATTCATGGAATGATAATCCATTGCCTTACATATTAAATAGGTACTTGTCTCTAAGAAATGCATAATTTTATGTTTCCTCAAGAACTCCATAGGATGGTTTAAAGAAGGAATGGAACTTTGTTTAATGTACTTCACGCGTAAGTGCTATAAACTAAATGATTAAGATTAATCTTTAAACTCATTTAAGCAAACTTTTGGACTCTAAGAGTTCTTAGTGCTGAATGTTGATTTTGATTTGCAAGTTCATCTGAGTTTTCAGATACTGTTTGGTTTAATCTGATTTTAGTGATCATCTCTCTTAAGTCCTATCATAGTTTTCGGTTACTACACGAGTTTCCTTGTTTACGTTTATCTATTTCTTTCATCAGATGGCAACATTCAACTCAAATCTATATGCAATTGAGTCCCCTACATGTGTTGTTCTGTGCAAAATTAGCTGATTATAATACAGAGCGTAATTTCACCAATTTTGCGCTATTCACTCCACATTCATCATGTATGTTACATGTTTCTCCCCAACTAAGCACAAGAATCTGCGTTGTGTATCTTTTACCCAGCTATCTTCGCAAGTCATTTTGATGCAACAACCCATTCACAAGTCTATTGCCGCCACTCGTCTCTACTGCCATGTCCTTTCTTCCAGATGAATCAACACCAACTACATATCTACTTTTTTTTTTAAAACTACATGTCTACTTGCAAAAGCTGCAAAATAGATAAAATTGACTATCGCAGATAGTGATAGTAGTGAATCCGGTTCATGTTCAGATCACGGCTACCAAACCATTTAACCCCTAACCCCTTGATTGAGTTGATAATTGTTGTGTTAAAAGAACTAGCAAAATTTAATAGGAGAGAGATAAAAGCCCCGGCAAATCTCCTCATGTTCTCAGGCAACCGACTGTTGAAGAATGCCACAAGTGGGATACTCGTCAATGCTTCATTGAAGTCTGACATCGCATATTGTGGCAATAGCCATGCAAATGAAATGGGTGCAATCAGTTTACCATGTTTCAAGGCCGAATTCCGTCGCCTCTCCTCAACAAGCCCAGCTGTAAACATTCTGATGATTGTCATTAGAATACCAGCTAACATTCTATGTTTTGCTTTTATCGCATCTCTTTGATCTTTCTATATGCATGCTCATAAAGTAAAATATATATGCCGCAATAGCAATCAATGATGTGAACCCCAATGAACCTGGAGGAACTTCCAATGTCTTTCCCAAGTGTAAGTCCATTTGCTCTGCTTGCTGCACTCCAAATGCACTCTGCTGATCCATGATGATATGGGAAATAAGTGCCGCCAACCAAACATTTAATATGCTTACCAAACACTTTAATTCTTCTACTTGATCTACACAGCAGAATCTCCAATGATTTTTAATTCTTCTACTTGATCTACAATGCAGAGTCTCCATCGACTCAATAGTAAGCTTTGGCTATCAAACTCATCTCCATCTGTAATCAATGCAGCCTCATCTATACATGTGAACCTACTGGTCAGACGTAGTTTGGTGCCTAGTTTGGGGTCTGGGTCTATTGGATCATACAAGGAGTACTTGGAAGCCCCGAGATTGCGCTTCCTGAATGCAGCCATTATGATGTTGGCAATATCGAATGAAAAACTGCCTTTTGGTTTTATATAGATGTAAACATTTCTATCCAATATGAAAACTACTAGTGATACGATCATGCATGCAGCTGGGATAGCTAGACCAAGTGACCAACTGATGTTGGTCTGAATGTAAACTACCACCATGAGAGAAACTATAAGAGCAATCGTGAAGCTCAAGTAATACCAATTGCAGAAACTAAGCCTGCCTTTCTTACCTCTGTTGTGTTGCATCCAATTGATGAACACTGAAGGCAATGTTGGACGCTCTAATCCCGCCTGCACCAATAACAACGAATCCCAGACCAATGAAAATTGAAAATTGAAAAGGACACTGAGTTGGAAACGCACCAGTGTGAATGTTGCCGAGCGTAGTGATGAAGATTCTGATGAATATTCCTTATCTATATCAGTGTTGATGTGTTCCACTGACGAGTGAATTGTCGATTTGGGTTGCACTTATCATATGTGTTCCCATAGGGATTGGTTTTCTAGTTTTAAAAAGCTAGATGGTGGAGCTGTTCTGATGGGTAATGATTAGACATGCAAAACAAAAGGGATAGGTACAATTCGGCTAAAGATGTTTGATGGTATAGTTAGGGATTTGAAAGAAGTCAGGTATGTTCCTGCTTTGAAGAAGAATCTCATCTCAGTGGATTTCTTGGATACCAAAGGTTACAAGATAACCGTGTCAAATGGTGTTCTCAAGGTTGTGCATGCTGAAATGGTGACGATGAAGGCAATCAGAAGAGGTAATTTTTATTTCTTGACCGGGAATACAATTACGGGTGAAGTTGCAATTACTGAGATTGCAAGTACTTCTTGTGATACTATCAGATTGTGGCACATGCATTTAGGGCATGTTGGTATGAAGAGTATGCAAACTCTTGATAAACGAGGTTTGTTAAAATGTGCTAAGACCTGCAAGTTAGAATTCTGTGTAGTGGGCGAGAAGACAATAGTTAAGTTTGGAACCGCTATCCATCGTACTCGTGAGACTCTTGATTATGTTCACTCGGACATTTAGGGACATGCCAAGCAAGCATCATTGGGAGGTATACACTATTTCGTCACTTTTGTAGATGATTATTCAAAACGTGTGTGGGTGTACACCATGAAGCATAAAGATGAGGTCTTGAATGTGTTCCTGAAGTGGAAAAAAATGATTGAAACTCAGACTGGCAGAAACTCAGAAGGCTCCGTTCAGATAATGAAGGTGAATACAAAGCTGATCTGTTCTTGCAAGTATGTCAGGATGAGGAAATTTTCAGACACTTCACGGTTAGAGATACTCCGCAATAAAATGGAGTGGCAGAACGCATGAACCGTACATTGCTGGAGAAGGTTCATTGTATGTTGTCCAATGATGGATTGGGCAAAGTGTTTTGAGCTGAGGCTGTGATATATGCCTGCCATCTCATCAACAGGTTGCATGCGCCTGCGATTGATAGAAAAACTCCTATGGAGGTATGGTCTGTAAATCATGCTAATGACTATGATAGATTGCATATCTTTGGTTGTCCTGCTTACTTTCATGTTCAAGAAAGTAAGTTAGATCCCCGAGCTAGGAAAACTATTTTCTTGGGTTTCGTGGATGGTGTAAAGGACTATAAGTTGTGGGTACCTGAATCCAGGAAGATTATTATTAGCAGAGATGTGACTTTTGATGAGGCTTCTGTGCTAAAGCCAAAAAATTCTCAACAGGTGGAGAGTTCAACCATAGAGAATTTGCAGCAGGTAGAGATTGATGCTACTCTACGTGTTCCAACTAGTCTTGTATCTACAGATGTAGTACCTACTGATTCCACAGTGGGTGCAGATGAAGACACAAATAGTGAGATTGCAATAAATAGAGTTGATGATGTTCCAGAGACTCCAAATCAGAAGTCAATTGCAACAAGTAGACCAAAAAGGAATAGAAATGTCCTCAAAGGTTTAGTGATTGTGTAGCCTATGCACTTTCAGTAGTTGAGGATGAAGTACTTTCTACCTATAAAGAAGCAATTCAAAGTACCGACTGTGAATAGTGGAAAAAGGCGATGGATGAAGATATGCGATCTCTTCATAAGAATGAAACATGAGAATTGTACAGCTTATCGAAAGGTAAGAAAACTATTGGGTGCAAATGGGTTTGCACAAAGAAAGAATGATCTCCTCGTGATGGTGTGCGCTCTAAAGCAAGGTTAGTTGCTAAAGGTTATGCTTAAAAGGAAGGTATAGACTACTATGAAGTCTTTTCTTCAGTTGTGAAACATTATTCCATTCGAATTTTGCTAGCCTTGGTTGCACAATTTGATATTGAGTTAGCTCAATTAGATGTAAAAACTACGTTTTTACATGGTGAATTGAAGGAGGAGATCTATATGACTTAGCCAAGTGGGTATAGGTTGCAGAGAATAAAGATTGTGTGTGTAAACTGAACAAGTCCTTGTACGGGATGAAGCAGTCTCCAAGACAGTGGTACAAGCGGTTTGATCAGTTTATGCTAGGGCAGAAGTACACTCGAAGCCATTATGATCATTGTGTCTACTTTTGAAAGCTTCATGATTGTTCCTTTATATATTTGCTCTTATATGTAGATGATATGCTTATAGCCTCCAAGAGTAAGTATGAGATTGATAAATTGAAATGCTAGATGAGAACTCAGTTTGAGATGAAGGATTTTGGTGAAGCTAAGAAGATCCTTGGCATGGAAATTCAAAGAGACAGGGTGAAGGGAACTGTGAGCTTGTCACAACAAGCATATTTGAAGAAGGTGTTACAATGATTTGGGATGAATGACAACACAAAATCGGTCAATACACCTCTTACCCCTCACTTTAAGCTTTCAACTTCTATTTCTCCCAAGACTGATAAGGAACGAGAGTACATGGCTCAAGTGCTATACACAAATGCAGTGGGAAGCTTCATGTATGCAATGGTGTGTACGATGCCTGATATTTCACAAGCAGTCAGTATGGTAAGTCGGTACATGCATGATCCAGGCAAGGGACACTGGCAAGCAGTGAAATGGATTCTACGGTACATCCTGGGTACAATAGATGTTGGTTTACTCTTTGAGAAGGATGTGAGTAATAATCAACATTGTGTTGGTTATGTGGATTCAGATTATACAGGAGATCTGGATAAGCAACGATCAACTACTGGTTATGTCATTATTCTTGCTAAAGGACCAGTAAGTTGGAGATCTACGTTACAGTCTATAGTTGCATTGTCTACAATTGAAGCTGAGTACATGGCGGTTACAAAAGCCGTTAACGAAGCAATTTGGCTTCAGGGTTGCTTGATGACTTGGGTATAATACAAGACCATCTAGATGTCTTTTGTGATAGTATGAGTGTTATTTATTTGGAGAAGAATCGAGTTCATCGTGCACATACGAAGCACATTGATGTTCGTTTTCACTTTGTGCGAGAAATCATTGAAGAATGTGACATCTTACTGAAGAAGATTGACACCAAAGATAATCCTGCAAATATGTTTATAAAGATAGTTTCTAGGATCAAGTTCCAACATTGTTTGGACTTGATCAACATCTTTCGTGTGTGTTGAACCCTTTTGAGGTTGTGAAGGGAAAAAATGGGAAAATGCTTGTGTAATCGGCTCAAATTTGTGATCTTCACCGAGGTGGAAAATTGTTGAAATACAGAGAATGCGGGGGATAGAACATACCTGTGAGTGCACGATTTCGGCATGTCAGCGTGGATTTCGGCCTGTCGGCAATTGATTTGTTTGAATCGACATGTTTGCTGGATCATGAAGAGGACAACTCGAATCTACTGGATCTGGGCTGGATTGATGAACTTGCTGGAAGATTTGGGCTAGAAGAAGAAGAAGAAGGTGGAAGG
Organism: Berberis thunbergii; assembly: GCA_003290165.1. Classification (NCBI taxonomy): domain Eukaryota; kingdom Viridiplantae; phylum Streptophyta; class Magnoliopsida; order Ranunculales; family Berberidaceae; genus Berberis; species Berberis thunbergii. The sequence goes on along the minus strand of QNQO01007335.1, from coordinate 256,743 downwards.
TGATGGAACCCTCCATCACTGCCTATCTCCACCGCCAATACCGGCTATAAAAGGAGGTTTCCCCCCTTATTCATTAATCATTCTTCCATTGAGAGCTTTGTGAGTTATGAGAGATTATTCTTCAACCCTGTTATTTTGTTTGTACGCGAGAGAGAGAAAAGTGAAAAGAGAAAAAAGAGAGAAAATTTATTTATTTTCTTTGTGAAAGATATACGCACCCTGCCTATTCCGTGGTGTCACTTAGACACGTTTGTATTGAACGTCATAGATGTTGTGTAACTCTCTCCATTTGTATTCTTCAATCTCACTAACTATTCTCTTTGTCCGTGAACGCAGACAAACTTGCTGAACCATGTTAAATTGCTTGTGCAGTACATGTTTTATTTATTTACATTTACTTTACATTGCCTTGTTTGTAATTTGGATTAATTACTTTCTATTGCAACTATCAATTGTGTTTCGCAATCTGTTACGCTTTCGCGAGGCGCAACAAAATATGCATGTAGAAATGACACTGATGATTGAGATTGAACCACGGAGGCTTACCAATGATGTAGGGTCTGGTTCTCCATCCTCCACCCTTTCCATCTTGTCATTTAGGTCCTCCCCCTATTTCATCACCATTACCTCGTCCAACTTGTAATTTTTCTCCATTGACCCTTCTTTTCTTTTCTTACATCTTTTTTAATCACTTCCCTCATCATTAGTAATACTTTGAATGTTAAGAATGGAGCTCCTCTGGTTTCTATTACAAATACTTATTTATTCAGATAGAAATGGAGAAATATGGCTTACAACCAAGGAAGCACCGACTCTTTGGAAAACTTGCCGTATTCACCCGACACGCCTCCGGCACGCGTCAGACACATGGTCAATGTGTCGGACACGCCTCCGACACACCCAAAACTCGGTTAGAACACAATAAAGATTCGACAACAAACTTTATTTTATTTTTTTACTTTTAGGTGGGCACATATATGACCACCCAAGTTGAAGGTTGTTAATCCATCTAAAGTGAAAAACTTTCAATTGTGATGTAAGATTAAGAGAGCGATGAAGCATAGACACCTTTATGCTTCTACTTATTTCTTTTGTTTTTTATCTCTTCTACTTTGGTATTTTCTTGCGACATAGTGTCATATTCATCTCCACTTTTTACATCTTCTCTATGTTTTTCTTCATATTCTTTTCTTCTTTTCCAGCACAATTTGTACTACATTTTCATCTTCATATTTCTTGTTCTTTTGTACTTAAATTTTTTATTTATTAACTTATTGTTTATGTTCACATGACTTATAAAAAAAAGCATGACGCGTCGTGGGCTATGCATCCAACACGTGTGCCCGTGTCTATGCATCCTTGCTTACAACTTGTCAAAATTTCAATGGAAGGTCAAGTACACATGTTTTTATTGGTCACCACCACTACCAATCTTTTTTTTTTTGATAAAGCCATAGGCGCATAATATTAATAAATAAAGATCAGTTACAAAGATGTCACCTTGCAACTGAAGCTAAGTCATGGGCTTCTACATTGGGGTCCCTACTTACATAATTACAAGTCCATAATGGAAGCAAAAGAAATAAACGTCTAATGTTACTAATAATCGGTTTCCTGACCCAATCCAAAGCAAAAGAGGGTTTATTGACTCCAACATGAATGAGGTCAATAAGGATCGCTAAATCACCAAAAAGAGGGTTTATTGACTCCAACATGGATAAGAGTCAGAGCTGCCTCCAGCGCATAACATTTCGCCATCGTGCTATCTAGGGTTGCACCATCAATCAGGCATGCCACAGTCGAGATAATCTAACCTTGTAAGTTGGTTGCCAAGACACCTACAACCCCCTGATTAGAAGTGGCAAATAAGCAGGCGTCAAAATTTATAAAAATCATATCATGGTTAAGAGTTGTGAGGATCGACCTGGAAAGGTTAGAAAATAGGTTTATTTTATGACTTATAGCATAATGAAGTTGAGTGAGAATCATAACAACTCTGGAAAAAACAATCTTGGAAAGGGGGCCAATCAGGAGGAACTAGATAGCACAACATCCTGACTATCAATAATGGCTTATTCGAAGATTTGAGGCACGAAAAGGATATTCGATCATAGGTCCCCTAGACCATGAGCTTCAGGAATCTTCGGGCAGGAAGCCGTAAAAAACCAGTTCCTCTGCAAGGAAGCCTAAGTTTTTGAAAGGATGGAGATGAATGAATGTGAACTTATGGTGGTGTTTTAAAAAATTGACGTGTTCCGAATCTGCCAGATGGTGAGAAGCACAATCACGAATTGGGACAACATTTCATCTTTGAACCTAGGATGTGCTTTAGCTGTGTTCCACATAAACTCAAAGAACCCCAAGATGGATGGGGTGGAAATATCATAGTTATGCCAATTGATCGAAAGGATTGAGAGCACCCAAAACTTGTTGATCACCGGACACAGAAAGAAATTATGGGTAATATCCTTTGTATGATTTTTGTAGAAAACGCAACAGTCCACTATCGGCGAGTAAAGTTTGACAAGGTTGGTCATGGTGGGCAACAAGTTTTGACCGACCTTCCAAAACAAAAATTGAATATTTGGAGGAGCTTTAATTCTCCAAAGTTCTCTAAGCATCTGGGCTCCCAAAGAAGGGACAAGAAGGGTTGAGGAAGAACTTTCCCGACTTTCGTTTGTAAAAGTTTGTGTAGCAATTTTAATTGAGAACTCACTTTTTTAGTATCGAGCCAAAGGAGCTTATCAGGGCACAAAGATGGACGAATAATAATCTCGAAAATGTTTTTGGCAATTGGAGTAAGAAAAAGGGAGTAAATCAAGTTGGCATTCCAGTCTAATAAGTGGTCAGAGGGATGAGTCCAAGCGCACTCTGCTAGTAAGAAACCGGGTTTGACCCATCATTATTTCCATATATTGATATCATTACCAGAAAGCACTTGCTAGATGAGATACCGCTTCATTTTAGCTAAAGTTGTTACCTAATCGATCGGGGGGGGGGGGGGGGGTATGAATTTGGAACTAGGGTTGAAAACCGAACTGACGGTTCGATTTTTCACCTAAATCATGAACCGAACCGAAACTAAACCGATTCTACTTTATGCAAACCATAACCAAACCAAACCGACTAAAACCGAACCGACCTACTATTTTAAACATATTATATTATTTTTATATAAAAAAATTATTTATTATATATATTCGGTCGGCTCGGTTAAGTCGGTTAAAATCACATAGAAACCGAAAACTGAGCCGATCACTTCAGTTTAGTCGGTTTTTTGTTCAACCCTATTTGGAACAAACTCTTGGAGTTGAAGTAAAGAGATTTAAGTTGAAGGGTACGAGTAAGGTGAGGGGAACATATTGTTTGTCAAACACTTTTTGCCATCAAGGCAAGATTTTTGTTCTTACGAAAAAGATTATTGAGTCCTCCCAAACAACACGGTTGAGAGATACGATCCCAAGTGCATAAATGATTGGCTACCCCATCAACCAAACCATTCCACCAGAAGTTGCGGGCCATATTATCAATTTTGGTGGATATAGAAATGAGGAGAAGGAATGTTTGCATAGTATAAACCGGAATTGAGTTGAGCACTGCTTTAACCATGACCATTCTGCCAGCTTGAGAAAAGACCTTGAATTTTTAGTTGGAGAATTTGACAATGATTTTGTCAATGAGGAATTGAAAGTCACTGACTTTCTTTTTGGAAAGAAGCAGAGAAGAGCCTAGGTACTTATCTCCAGGAGAGAAAAATTTGGAGCCTAGAATTATATTGATCATCTTCGCATGTCGAGGGTGGACATTGAAGCTAAAAAAGATAGATGACTTATCAAAATTAACTCATTGACCCAACGCCAGACATTATTGATTGACAATATCTTTAATAGTGTGAGCTTCTACTAAAGATGTTGCTCGACAAAATATCATAAGATCATCGGCATAGAGAATGTTACTAAGTGCGGGAGAATGCTTTTTAATCTTAATGCCTTTGACAATTCCTTGAGCCTCAGCTCTAGCAAGAAGTCTAGAGAGAGCTTATACTATCAAAATGAAAACATAATCTTACCATACAGTTTACGTTATGACAGTGGATCATGCTAAGGACGCCTGGGAGACTAAATTAGCGCAAGTCAAACAGTTGAGGCTTGAGGGTTCCCATCAGTGAGTGAATCATTGGCCCCGCCCTTCAACCCAACTCTCAAAAGTGACATTCAAAGAGTTAAGAATAGGGACCCTCATCCATCCATCCCCTCATTTGGAACTGTTGAAGTATTCCCGCTAGTTTTCAGTTTCTGTCTCTGTTTCTTGGTTAGTTAGAAAGAATCTCCTCTCCAGCCTGAAATAAACGCAAGTCAGTTAGATTCAATGGCCAGCTCTCTTCACTGTAAATGGGATCTCTCCTTCCTCTATAAAAGGGACCTCTCTCTCATTGTTCGAACAAATGCCCCAAAGAGAGAAATGGCTTCTTTTTCTTCTTCACTCGTCAAACCTTCCAACCACTCTCTCTTCCTCTCATCACGTCATATTTCCTCTCCATCTCTCTCCATTAGAGCTGCTTCGACTCAGAAGAGGAGTTTCCAGACATGGGTGCTGAAGAGGAGCTCTTATTCACTTTGTTGGCTCAGAGAAGGAGCAATACTTTCTGAGTTCTTTCAAGCGAGAAAAACTTCGTCAACGATTTGTTTGACTGGTTAGATTCTGATGAAGAGAACTGGGAATCAAGGTGAGTTTATGGGTCTTTAGGGGAATTCCATAATGGGTTTCTGAATACTAGTAGAAATCTTGATGATAGTGGTTCTTTCGAGAATGTTGTTGAAATCTTGCGTTATCAATCTCTTTGAAGTTTATTGGTTTTCTTCTATTGATTTGTTCTCGTGTTTACTGTTCACATGGATGGAAAGTAGCGAGGAGAGTGAATTTGAAGCTTACTGGATCTGTTCACCTAATGAAGACTATTGTGTAACAAGGTGAGCACGTGGCTTCTTTTGGATTTTGAGATGAATTTCATAATGGGATTCTGATAGATAGTAGAATCTTTTGATGGTAATGGAAATGGTTGTTCAGGGATCATTATAATGTATTTAAGTTTCTAGGTTTCTGGAATGTTGAACTATTGTTTCTGTTCACATGGATGGAAAGTAGTGAGGGAGAAGTAATTGAAGCCGAGTGGATCGATTCAACCAATGGACAGATTTCTGAAATAAGGTAAGAGACCCTTTTGGGATTTTGAGATGAATTTCATCAAGGATTTCTGATAATACTATTGATAATAGAAACATAGGAGCTCTTGGGTTTCCTTTTTTGTGCCTTCATGATGACAATGAGGCTTCTAGTATGTTCTTTAAAGCTTTGTTATCTATTGAAGTTTATTGGAACTATTCATTTATTCTTTTTTGTTCACATTGTGGAAAGTGAGGAGGAAACTGGAATTGAAGGTATCTTGAAGAAAGACTTGTTTCGAGATAATTCTGAAACAACGTAAGTGTGCCTTTCGTTTGGCAGGTTTTTAAGACAAATTTTGTGATGGGTTTTTTGAATACTAGTAGAATGTTGATAATGAGGGGAAATGGTTTTTGGGGGAATGTTGAAACAGGAAACTTCTGGGGCTTTTTCTTCAATGCTTCCAGCATACAATGTTGCTTCTAATATGTTCTGTTGTTAAAATCTCGCTATCTCTCTTAGTTTCTGGGTTTATTGGGATGCTGAACTAATATTTTCTGCTCACATGGATGAGATTTTTATTGCAGCTGAGTGGACCAATTTAACTACTGGAGAGAATTCTGATATAAGGTGAGTAAGAGACTGTTTTTTGGATGTTGAAATGAATTTCTTGATGGGTTTCTAGATACTAATAATAGAATCTCGAGGATAGTGTAAATGGTTGTTTGGGGAATGTTGAAACAGGGGAGTTTCAGGTTTTATTCATTAATGCCTTGGTCATAACAATGATGCTTCTAATATTATATGCTCTTGTTGTTTAGATCTTACTATTTTTGTTTCTGTGTTTTCTCTCATCTTTTCTTTAATTTTCTTTTCTTTTCTGTTCACATGGATGGAAAGTAGCGAGGAGATAGGAAGTGAAGCCCAGAGATGCATTTTAACTACTGGAGAGAATTATGAAACAAAGTGAGTGATATTTAATAGACAAATTTCATGACAGGTTTCTGAATGTTGGATAGTAGTTATCAGTTATCTTGTTTTTGTTCTCATGGATGGAAAGTGAGGAGGAGACAGGAACTGAAAGTATCTTGAGTAAGCTGGAGGAAGAGGAGAATGAGTCGTTTGAGCTTAATTCAAGAGGGAAACAGAGGAATGATCAGCAAGATGACTTACAGCTAAGCCTGGAGAGTAAGTTGTTTTTCTTTTACAGACTGAATTTTTGTAAATGAAACACTATCATCACTGCGTAGGTATCTATCTCTAGAACATTTTGGTTCTTACATTCAAGGATGTTATAATGGTAGTTGCACATTGATTTTGACTTTAGCACTTTTTTTTTAATAATATTCTTATTAAAATATGACAAAACTCAATAATTCATTCTATAAAGTTGAAACTAGAACTCTCATATTTGTGGTGATTCGTATTTTTCTTTTCCTTAGTTGAAAAATTTCCCCTTTAAAGTTGATGCTTAAGCCACATTTGCATATACATGTAGAGTAATGGTTAACATCTCTGTGCCAAGTTTTGTATGAAGTTCCTTGGTCAAATAGTCATTTCTTATATTGATTTCTGTTATATACAGTTCGTAGCACTGAAAGAAACATCTTTTTTACCTCACTTTCTTTTTCATGGTTACTACAGCAGCTGGTGATATTGGAGAATGCATTACTACTGATGATGAGGCAGTAGCTAAAGCTAAAAGGACAGACCTTAAATTTGGTGACAAAGAGAAAGACCAAACTCCAATAAGCTTCCGCCTTCTTCACCTTCAGTCAGATCTTGCATCACTTCATCTTGAACGAACGTCTCCAGATTATCAACTACTCTCAGATCAGCGTGAAAGGGCTCTCAGCCTTCTGCGGACTACCTACATAGCTTTTCCAAAATTTTCAGCCTCAGAAGTCTTCTTAATTGGATCTTTTGATGGATGGACCAATCAGGTTTGAGCTGCCTCATAATAGTAGTAATTGTATCTTGTTTGACTAGATCTTAAGATTTTGATACAGCAATACATAAACCTGCTTTCATTTATGATGGAATTTCCTCTCTTCAGGATAATGTATGTTTGACCAGAATCAGAAGTACTAATTTTGCTGTCCAATAACACCCAGTTCACTGTGCTCCTTGTGGGTTCCATTGAATCTCCTGAATTTTTTGAAGTGATAAATGTTCATTATGTAGTTTGATGCAGACACAATATATTGAACTTATCCTCTCCTAATTGCACAAGCTTTAGTGGAAGCTTTATCGAACTTTACTTGGTTTAAAAGCATAAGGTATAACTTTATATTCACATTACATTACAACTTTGGCCACATTTCGGATTTGCAGAGAAGAATGAAGAGGTTGGATGCAGGTGCATTTTCTTTGAATCTGATGCTTTACCCTGGTCAATATGAGGTAGGATATTATTGATTTCTTAGTCAGATTGTTCCATTGAATTAATTACTTGTTCTCAATTGCAATGCATATGAATTGATTTCCTTTATACTTGATTAAGAACAATGGTCTTCTTGGCTACAGATCAAGTTCATTGTCAATGGGAAATGGATGACTGATCCCCTGCGTCCTGTTGCTAACCCTGGTCCATATCAGAATAATCTGCTCATTGTTTCCGAAAGCTGATGCGTACACAACAAACTGCAGTGAACATAACCTACAGATACAGCAAATACTTGTTACAGGATTTTTTGTTTGTTCCTTAGTCTGAACTTTTTCTGCCTTGATTGATATTCTTTTGTAAATATTCTTGTTACAGTCACAGATGACTCATTCAGGACCCTTTCTACCATAAGAATTGGTGAAAATGGTCTTTTTGTCAAATGTAGAACAATATCAATTTCAGTCAAATCCAATTTTTCTGTTCTTTTTACTATTCTAGTTTACCATTTCGATGAATTCACTTCCTTTGTCTGTTCACAGAGTGACTCAATTGCAAACGCATGTTGTTAGATATATGAATGTGTTGCAGATATAGATCCTTTTGTATGGTATGCCAGCAATGAATAACATTCTCCTCCACGGATGACTGGAAGTGAAAGGAGTGTAATTGATCTTGCATGAACTTATTGAAGTATGTCATCTAAAGCACCCATGGGTTGTCTGTCACATGCGGCAGCGGTTTAATTATATGGGAAGACAGTCTGTCGAAAGCATTATGAATATGTACTTATTTTCTACAAATTTTCATTGTCCACAATAACTTTTAAATCCAAGCGCACATGTAATTAGGAGTGATCATTTGAAAGCTAGACGAAAGGCCTATCCAAGGGCTTATTCAATCACAACATCCCGACTATTTTCCATCTACTGCAGTGACAGTCAAGAAAAATCAACAAATAAAAAAATAATGTCATAAAGTAATTTCAAAATGTAAAAATTGAATGTCAATCAAGAGTTTTTTCAGAGTACAAACAACTTGCAGATATAACCTGCCTTTTCTGCACCTGTTAAAAATCAAATAAAACAAGAGCAAAATTGCTTTCCTGGTACAAGGGCGAGGTGCTCACTCCTGCTGCGTTTTCCACAACTTCTCTCCCATTTAGAGCATTAACTTTCCTGCAATTATCATCACCTGGTTATGTATCAACGCAATCTATCATTTCGAAGATATTCACTCCTAATACAATTCCGATAATTCATCAAGTAAAAGTTACAAACAGCATTATGTGCTTAACTGTATGAATTTTGCCATTTTGCAAACGCCCTCTACCATCACTGTGTTAGGCCCAATACAACCTTCAAGCTCAATCAAAATGTGTCAGTTTCAGAAATCAAGGGTCAGATGGTAAGGTTCATACATATTCATGCTTGCTGTATCCAAACTTACCCATATGCTTGAGTTACCTTACCTATCTCATCTCATTTAAAACAGGCTCTGAATAACATTTTAAGCATTCTAAATAGAAATTCTTAACTTCTTCATTTCTTTTATGTTATCAATAGCATGTTTAGAAAGTTCAGATGTTCCTCTATTTGCATCACAGGTACAAATATATATTTAGGATATTAATATTTTATGATTCTATATTCTTCTTATCTGTATTGGTGTCAAACTTGTATCCAGCATCATATTCAGCAAAAAACGAGACATGCTTATCGTCATGTTTGGAGTACTCACTTGAACACCATGGTACACAATTCTATGAATCTTACATCAGTATTTCTACCATTCGAGATGTTGCAAGACAATTCCAGAATTAACATCTATGTCTGATGTTGGTTTTACTCTGGTTTGCATTAAATGACATATTTTGATCACCACCGACATCAGAAGTCACCCCACCAAGCCTTTATTGAAACAAACTAATGTTCTTTATACCAAAGATCAATTTCCAAAAATCTCTAAAATTTTGAGAGTTTCCTAATAAATTTAAGGAACTTTCTATGCAGCCTGGGAAGAGATCGCTGATTAGTAGTGCCTATCTACGAGTGCCAACTCTACCCTCTCTCCATGGGATGGGTTTGGAGAAGATGCATTTCATGCTTTAACTGATGGTCCAATGCTCAACATGTTTGTTTGAGGTTTTATCCCAAGCCATTGCAAAAATGTTAGAACGTGTGTGTATTCATTTAGGTCGAGCAACACACTCCAATTGCTCCTGCATTCTTATTTTGTAAATGTCCGAACCCAGCTTAGGCGAAATTTTAGACAGTCGAGAGTAATTTTCCACCCTCACCCCTCAAATTTGATGTGATCAAGATCTGATGATGGGGGGTGGGAGGGCTCAATGAAACTTTCCCGCCCTTTACAAAACAGAAAAAACCGTTTCAGCTACACTGTGTCAGTGTGTTCTTCCTCTCTCTGTTTCTCGACTTTGTTAGAATCTCTAATCTCGAGTTTGTTTGTTATTTCGATGGACTAGAAGACCATCGGTGGTTTGGGTTCCTATTCTCTTCTCTTCTTCTATAAAAAAAAAAAAAAAAGGGATCTCTCTCACTCTCTCTTTACTTCAGGAGGCCCCAAGAGAGAAAGTTTAGAGACAGAGAAAGAAATGGCTTCTTCTTTTTCTTTTTCATTCGTCAAAGTTTCCAACCATTCTGTGTTCTTCTCATCACATCTTCCGTCTGCAACTCTCTCCATTAGAGCGGCTTCGTCGTCTCAGAAGAGGAGTTTCAGAAGTTGGGTTCTGAAGAAGACTTTTTGTCCTACTTGTTTGGCTAAGAGAAAGAGGAATACTAGTTTCTGTGTCCTTTCAAGCAAGAAAGACTGGTTTGAAAAGGTGGTCGAATCAACTACTGATGGTGGAGATAATTCCCAAATAAGGTTAGTTTGTTCGTTTTTTAGATTATGGGTTTCTGAATATTAGTAGTAGAGTCCTTGAAGAGAGATTTCATTGTGAAATGATTCTCTGTGAGTGTTGAAACTGAGGGTTTTTCTTCAATGTTCTTGTTAGCTGTTGAAGTTTTTGGGTTTTCTTGGAACTTTGATTGAAATTGAGTGAGAGAGACTCTTTTAGGATTTTGAGATGAATTTCTTAATGGTTTTCTGATAATATTGATCGGTTTCTAAATAGTAGTAGTATGATCTTGATACTGGGTGGAAATCATTGTTTGGGGAATGTTGAAACATGGGAGTTCTGGTGGGTTTTGGCTTCAATTCTTCTTCGTAATAATGTCATTTCTAATATGTTCTTCGTTTTATTTTATTGGGTTTCTTGAAATGATGAACTATTCATTTGTTCTTTTCTGCTGACATGGTGGGAAAGTAGTGAGGAGTCTGGAATTGAAGCTGGGTGGATCAATTCAACTACTGGAGACAATTCTGAAACAAGGTGAGCAACAGACTGTTTTTGGGAATTTTGAGATGAATTTCTGAATGCTGATAGTACAATCTTGAAATAACTTCATACAATGATTTTTAGTATGTGTTATGTTTTTTATATCCTCAGTTATCTCTTTTAGTTTCTGGGTTTTCTTGGAATGCTGAAGTATTCATTTGTTTATTCTATCACCTTGATGGAAAGTGAGGAGGAAACCGGAACTGAAGCTATCTTGAGTCAGCTGGAGAAAGAGCGAATTGAATCTTTACGTCTTAGTTCGAAAGGAAAGCAAAGGAACGATGAGCAATATGACTTACACCTACTCAGCCCAGAGGGTAAGTTTTGGTTCTTTTACGACTTTGCGGTTTCCTGGAAATGAAATACTGCCATCATTCCATAAGTATCAATTTCTTTAATTGTTAGGTTATAGCATTCAAGTATGTAACATGTTGGCTAAATTTCCATCCACCCATGTTGTCCCATGAACTTTTGTTTAGCATTTAAGTTATTTTGATATGTTTTTACTATAAGAAGACAGCTTCAGTTCATGCAGACTCTTGTAGCTAGTGGTATTAGTTTAGTTGAATTGGGATTTAAGTTGGACATTGAGATCTTACTATAAGAAGAATCATTAACTTATTCTGGGAACGAGTAAAGAACCCTCACTGTTGTTTGATATCTTTGTGGTGAGTGGTGGTATTTTTCTTTTTCTTAGTTGGAAAATTTTCCCTTCTAGATATATTTAGGACTTATGCTTGGCTGATGCTCGAGCCAAATTTGCATGTAATACACTGCATCTTTCGGTGTTTTTTTATTTAATTTTTTTTTCCTTCATTAAGCATTTGCTATATTGGTTTCTGTTATATATAGTTCATAGCAACAATAGAAGCACAAGATCGGTGCCAACAAAGTCCAGGATAGACTCATTAGATGACTTTGATGCAAGCTCCACTACGGATTTATTAGATGACTCTGGTGCAAGTGTGTCTTCAAAACCAGTTACATGGAGGACATTTAGCTATCAGAGAACAACTTCAGAATCGGACTTTCAAGGTATCAAATTAAGTTTCGGACCTTTCCCTATCTTACTTCTTACTTCTTCTTTTTTACTCATTTTCGTTTTCCTGGTTGCTGTAGCAGCTGGTGATTTCGGAGAAAACATTACTACAGATGATGAGATGGTAGCAGAGATTACAAGGAATGACCTGAAATTTGGTGGCAAAGAGAAAGACCAAAATCCATTAAGCTCCCGCCTTCATCACCTTGAGTCAGAGCTAGCATCACTTCATTGTGGAAGTTCTCAAGAAAATTTGCTCTCAGATCAGGTGCATCTTCGGATCCCTCATATTACCTTCTAATTGGGTTCGGTATTGACCCTTAAAGATAAAATTTTATGCAAAAATAGTGTTTGTGCTGCATCAGCTTAAGACCTAATGGGAGATAATGTAACTAGAAGATAGTAGGTGTTTGAGGTGGTACTTAGATATGTAGCTGGAAGCTTAGAACTAATGGGGATGCATTTGGCACACTCCATCTTATGGCATTTTGGTGTAAACTGGTTTGCCTAGCAAGGGGCTGAAACAATATGCTTTTGTTTGATTAAATATAATTCGTGTGGAGTAGATGTAACTTCACACATTGTGAAAATTGGATTTTCTGTTTTATTTTTGGGTTGTGGTACCCTGGAGTGCAGACACATTTCAACTAATAACTTTTATTTCATCCTACTAGCTAATTATTTTTTAACTGAAACTGATGATTTGTCTCTTTTTTTGCTCTTTTGTTAATTGATGGTTGGGTTGTGCTTTTTATTTATTTATTTTTATACTTTAATATAAATGTCCTAATCAGGGTGAGGATAACACATTAGAGGAGATGCATATGCTCTCTGATGCTTTGGAGTTCCAGGAGAATGAAGTAATGAGTGCCCAGGAGAAGTTACAGTTGTTACGTGTACAGTTTGCGATATTAGAAGGCAAGATGGCTCTAGCAAACTTGTATGCACTCTAACTTTATCACATTATGTGTTTGCATCAAATGCCATTCTCCACATTCCATAGTTTCAGCATTGTCTTCCTTTTACAGTGAAGCACAAAGAGAAGTTAAACAGAAGAGGATTCCTGGGCAGAAAAGGCTCCTAGCCTTCTGCGAACTACTTGCATAGATTTTCCAAACTGCCCAGCCTCAGAGGTTCTCTTAGTTGGATCTTTTGATGGATGGACAAATCAGGTTTGAGCTAACGGATAATAATTACCAGTTGGAATGCTCAGTAACATTGAGTTCATTATGCTCTTTGGGGGTTTTATACTTTAATTAATCCTCCTGAAAATGGAAGTGATGATAATAATTGAACTTTCCTCTCCTAAATTGTACAAGGTTTATTGGAACCTCTATGGAAGTTACTTGGTTTAAAAGTAACGGTTACAAATTGATTAGTACATTATGTAATAACCTTGCCCGCCGCTTCTTTCATTTTCAGATAAGGATGGAAATGTCAGGTTCAGGTTCGTTTTCTTTGTATCTGAAGTTGTACCCTGGTCAATATGAGGTAGGATCTTATTGATTTCTCAGTCAGGTTATTCCATTCATATTAAGTTTGGTTCTCAAATTAAATCGCATGTCAATTTATATCCTTTACACTTGATTAAAAACAATCTGCTTATTGACTACAGATCAAATTTATTGCCGATGGAGAATGGGTGACCAACCCCCTGCTTCCTGTTGTTAACAAAGGTGGACATCTGAATAATCTGCTCATTGTTTACTAAAGCCGACTCTAGACAACAAACTGCATGAATATAACCTACAGATACAGATCAGGTTTCATTGTCAGTGGGAAACGGATGACCACTCTGTTGCATTCTCTTGTCTGCTCATTGTTTCCAAAGGCTAACGCATACACAACAAACTGCATAAAACATAACCTACAGATATAACAGATACGGCAGATACAGCAATTGCTTCTTACTGGATTTTTTTGTTTTCTTTTCTGAACTTCTGTTGGCCTCGTGTAAATATTCTTGTTAGGGGGATGATTCTCTGAAGTGCCCTTTCCACCGAAAGAATGGGTGAAACTGATTTTTTTTTGGGTGTGTCATTTGTAGAACATGATCAACTGCAGTAATTCAGTTTTCTTCTTCTTTTTACTTTTCTAGCTTTTCCTATTTGGTGGCTTCTTTTCCTTGAATGAATGTTTGCAATGTATGGCATGTAAGCGATGTATCACTTTCTTTGGCACCAATGACCGGAAGTGAAAGCAGGAGCATCTTTTTCTCTCAAAAAACTGAAGATCTAATTGGCATAGTCAAACAGACTGTGCCTCTCAATGGATCTTTAGATTCAAAGCATTTGTTTTCAGCTCAAACACTTGACTATTTACTTAGTCTAGAATACAAGTATATCCATATCGGTTTGATCTAAATCGGTCTCAAACCTCTTACAAGAACAGGGTTAGATGCATGTGCCTTAATTGCACTTCGCGATTGTAGACACAATAGATTTCACGACTCTCTGCTTGGAATCGCTGAATCAACTCTGTCTTCGGGTTGATCTCGCATGGACTTAATTAAGGGTGATGCGTGTTTCGGTGATTGATCCAAAATAGCCATGGTTGTACCATATATTCACCCCAAACAATATTTAGAAACTATAGTTAAGCTATCTTTTGGATGGTTGTGATCACGAATCAAAATAAGGTTTGTGGCTTTAACCTGTATATCCCTAGAATGGTTTCTACAAAAATTATGGCTTACAAAAACCTTTACAGAGACGGAGAGGTATGATAGCTTGATTAAAACAAGAAAAAGAGGAGTGTGTAGCCGTGTTTCCATGATACAGAAGGAATTCTCAAAAGTGACTTTTTGACACCACCATTTTTGCTCGTGGACATGACCACCCTAAGAAAATTACATTATTTTCACCCTACTATGATATCCTTTTTTTTTTTTTTCCTGAAACTAAAACACCTATAGCAAGGATGGAAAGTATTCGTCGGAGACTGGGATATAAACACAGAGTCTCAGTGTTGCTTCTGGTCAGTCCGGGGGTATCTCTCTTCTAGAAGGAAGGTATTCAGCTTACCATTATCTCTCACTGTAAATATTTTTTCAATTGCATTGTGTATAGTTATTTCTCAACAGCTCCATGGTCGGCTTTGTTCGTGTATGGAAGACCGAATCTGCCTTTTAGGTCTCAATTATGGGATAACATGTCCAATTTATATTCTTTTCAAAAGCTTCGTGGTCTTATTATTGGAAACCTCAATGTCATGTTCAGCCCTAAGGACAATATGGGTGGAAATAAACCCCTCCCTCTTCCTTAGCCCATCTCCGTTCCTTCCTTATTGTCCATGACCTGATGGACTTTCCTCTCAATGGATCACACTTCACTTGGAATAATAAAAGAAAGGATAAGAATGGTATCAAAGCTAAATTGGACTGCATTCTTGTATCTACTGACTGGATGCAATGTTTTCCCTCAGCCACTACCCACACTATTCACACATCAACTTCTGACCATAGAGCTCTCTTTCTCCAACTTGCGCCAGATCTTTGTCCTAAAGGTCCTAAACCTTTTAAGTTTTTCCATATGTGGACTAGGGATCCTAAATGCAGAAAAGTTGTTAGTTCCTCCTGGTCTCCTAGACAACATGAGATTCGTGCTCGTAATTTCCATTTAAAAACCAGGAATCTTATTCACACTCTCACTAGATGGAATAAACTTGAGTTCCGCAATATTCAGCTTAATATCTCGGAGGTCGATCTACTTTGGATCAGCTCCAAAACAAACCTCCTTCTAGAGATAATGCGATTGAAATTAAGGTTCTCGGGGATATATAGACTTGAATAACTTTTGATTAGAGAGGAACTATTTTGGCGTAATAAATCTGGTAGTTTCTGGCTTAAAGAAGGTGATAAGAATACCAAATTCTTTTATGTCTCTTCTCTTCTTCACCACAAGAGAAATCTCATCCTCCGTCTGAAAGATGAGTCTAATGTTTGGCACAACCCTCATAACTCAGTTGGAAAAGTCCTTAATGACTATTTTACTAATATTTTCCAGCCAACCCATAACTCTGAAATTCTCTCTCTCTTCTCCTCGATGATTTCCAATGAAGAAAATGAGTCTATCCTCATCATTCCCTCTAAAAAAGAAATCAGGAAAACCATATTTGTCTTTGGGAGCCACAAAGCCCCGAGCCCTGATGGTTTCCATGTTTTATTTTTCCAACATTACAGGGAGATTGTTAAGGTAGATGTGGTCGAGGTTGTGCAAAAAAATCTCCTCACTCATGATCTTGATCTAAGCTGAATGAGACTTTTATCACTTTGATCCCCAAAGCCGATAGCCCGATCTCGCTTGACAAATTTAGACCCATAGGCCTCTGTAATGTTATCTACAAGGTGATTTCCAAAATTCTTGCTAATCGTCTTAAACCCTTGCTAGATAACATCATCTCTCCTAACCAATGAGCTTTTCTTGGAGGTCGTTGTATAGCCGATTGATGATACATCAAAATGGTCACATCCATGAGCCATACACGTGTCATGATGATCTCAAGAAATTACAAACCCAACACTGATCCGGCCCAAGCAGTTCCAAGCTCGCTCAATGCAGTTCGCCAGACGAACCCAAACTCTTACAGCCTGCTAGGCCCATATGTCTCACAACTATCCTCAATACCCGTAAGCCCCACTAAGGAAAATATCTCGAGGATCAATTTCGGACAGGTAAGTAAAGCAACTATCTGCTTCCAACTAGGAAGCAAATACCAAAGTACATATCACACAGGGAAACTTTCTCTTACGGAATACCCTCAGATAGGGAACCATCTCCTGTGTATCTAGGAGCACAGGGCTAACATGAAGCTTCCCTCCTACAGCACGACTCCTAATTAGAGAAAGAATTCCAAGAAGATCTCCTTCCTAAACTATGTCATCGATGGCCTGGTCGAATCAGGACTCCAGCACTATAAATAAGACATAAGGTTGGTAAGCTAAGGTACGCTACAAATACCCTATTTACAGCATTACACTTTCCTCAGATAATTGTCTGACTTTAGCATCGGAATGCCAACGACCACCACAACGGTGGTCCGTGGCTTGTGTTACTTGTGCAGGTCAGCAGGACTAGGTCAAAGTAGGGAATGAAAAATGACTGCATCAGTTTGGTGTCGTCCGTGGGGAACAAAAAGTTCATAACCTTTCACTAGCATCGTCTCCCTTCAAAACACATAGAGATGGTGACCACTAGATCACGCAACAACAAGAACAAAGGGACACGTCAAACGCTCAGGTTGGCGCTTTACCACTGCTTTTAGCGGTTTCGGTTATGCATGGGCAACAGCCTCACGCCCCCGCAACGATGGACCCCAGGATAGACTTGTTGTCATCTCAAATACAACAGATTGCCAAAGCGGTGGAGGCTCTCGTGCGACAAAATCCTCCATCTGCTAAGGGAGACCAGAAGCAACGCGGGGCCCCGTCTCCAAAGCGATACAGACCTTACAATGGACGACTGACTTCCTCGAAAGGCATCCTACCCCCATATGGACTTCCTCAAACGGTTTTTGGTCTCCTGAAGAGGATAGAAGAAGGCAGATGGGGATGGCCGCAAGCGACGAAGCAGTCAAGGTCTCACAATGCTACCAAGCGAGGACACTTTTTCCATGCGTGGTACCCGGGGTGACTGAGAGATACCACCCCCGAAAGCATCGCGCATCCGCTAACACTTCGATCAACCATAAGTTAGCAGAGGGAATCACATACATGCGAACACAAGTGATTACGCCTAAACAATACACGCGGTCAATTGCAGTAAAGAATGAGGTGTCGATCCCACGAGGAAAAACGATCTACAAAATAAGGTTAAGGAAAACAAACTATGCGAAACTAAAGTTAATAAATTCTAACAAATTTAAAATACGAAATTGAATTTAATTTAATGAAAATTAAGTTTGGAAAAATCACAAGGTTCCAAGAATCCCTCCTAGACTTCACACGCCAATTAGTATTGATTCGCTATGATGACTCAACTACGTGTTTCACATCCCAAACGACGTAAACGGAAAAATAATCTTTTAACCATTAATATACCCTAATGTAAATGAATTTAAGATTTCACTTTTTCTAAGAAAACACAAAGGTTTGTCATATGTGATATCCTAAACTTACGATATATCCGGAGACAATACCATAATAAATGACGGTCACATATAACTAACCTACCGGAATCAATTAATCCTTAAACATTCCACACATAAGAAAAGCGTGACTAAGCTTATATGGAGAAGAAAAGATAATCACCGGAATAATAAAAATCTATGATATCCTTCTCACTGAAATAACATAAATTCTATATTAAATAAAAGTGATAATCATTAAACATCATTATTCATCGTGAAAACTTAAAGCGAATCAAATGCTAATTTAGTGCGTTACATCTAGGAGTTCATCTCTTCACCTTGCGTGGGGTTTAGTGACTCATGGTGGTGGTGGTCACGGCATCACTGGAGGAGGAACCCATTACTTCCTGTACGCGCACGAATCCCGAGAAAAATAGCTAAATTTGCATTGTGGTGGCTCTTACAGATTCTCGGGGCGTCAATAGCCACAACCATTTTTCAAAACTGAAAAACAGAATTTCCCGCGCGAAATCCGCTGCTCTCCCTGGTTCGTCTTCTCCAGCGCGACAGCGCCCTGCTCCGCCTCCGCTGGCTCGCTCCTCGCGAGCTTCTTCGTCGTACGAACGCCTCCGGCACCTGCAAGAACAGAGAGAAGATGAGGGAACAATGGAATCAACACAAACGCGAAGGAGGACGAGGAACAAGGAACGAAACAGGGAGGTTCCCTGTCTGTTTCGCGGTGGCAGCGAGTCTCTCGCGGTGGTGTGGGCTCTAAAAGAGAGAGGCGTGGAGGAGGGAGAAGCCGTGGAGAAGAGAGAAAGAGGAAGGAGGGCGGCTACGAGGGAGAGAAACAGGGAGGTGCTCCCTGTTTTGCGGCAGTGCCGTGC
The DNA here is from genome assembly GCA_003290165.1 of Berberis thunbergii. Classification (NCBI taxonomy): domain Eukaryota; kingdom Viridiplantae; phylum Streptophyta; class Magnoliopsida; order Ranunculales; family Berberidaceae; genus Berberis; species Berberis thunbergii. The sequence continues at coordinate 237,805 of QNQO01007335.1, read as the reverse complement.
ACGCGGTGGTGGCGATGGTGTTCGAGTGATGGTGGCGGTGAGAGAGATGGAGGGAGATGATGGTGGCGGCTGTGTTATGGACAGAGAGAACGATGGCGAGGTGAGGTTTGTAGCGTGAAACAGGGAGGTGAAACAGGGGCGAGAGCGAGGACGATTAGTGGCGAGATGGTGGTTGGTTAGTGGCGAGAGCGGCAGGGCTCTGCCTTGGTGGAGGTGGAGATGGTGGCTGGAAAATAGAGGAAGAAAACGTGGAAGAGAAGAGGGGTCCCCAAAGAAAAGGCAAGAGAGAAACCTAAATAGGGTTCCCCTGTTTCCTTGTTAGGCTGGGCTTAGGATTCTAGCTTTCTGGGCTTGGGCTTGGGCTTGGTTAAAGTAAGTGGACCATGCTTATTCAGGTTAGGCTTAGATGTGTGAACCACTCTTTTGTACCACCGCTAGAATCGACAAATTAATAATTTTCTCAAATTTGTCGCCTTAATGCGATTTTATCATTCACGCGCGCAGATTCCTACAAAAACATAAAAATTGAAATAATTAGAATAAATATATTAATTGAAGCACTAACATATATAAATTAAGGGTCATAATTTGTAATAATTACGTGTATATCAACAAGCGACACGAAGTAACACCAATGCATCTCCCTTGGTAGAAAACCCATACTACTTTTCCACAATTTGAGAAGAAATTACAAGATCTCAGCAAATCAATTATGTGCCCACCTAGAACTGGTGACCAAGCATAATAGCGATTATGATCGTGCCTGATCGGTGTAAATGTCAGAACATTCGAAGACTCCAGAAAGGAGGATCCCCCTTCAGCCTTTGGAAAACCCAAAGCATTTTCTTCAAGCAAGAACATTACAGGAGATACAATCCATGAAAGATAGTGCCTACAACATTTGAAGAACACCATTATATAGACATGATGATTCACCAAACGGGCGCCCCAACATTAACTGTCAAGCATTGGGAAACGAGGGGACCATGTTAATCCAATTAATGGCGTAGCACGCAACCCTATCAATTGAGGGGGAGTAACCAATACTCAACCATCCCGTAGCCTACACCGTACACGTGTTACCGCACGATCTACGTTGTACATATAACGCGACCGTGCGGGAAACCCTAGCTCTTCCTCTGAGGGCCCATAGGCTTGGCCCACTATTCAAACAATATTCTGCGACATGCTTGGCACAAGCACTAAAAATCCAAGTCAACTCTGACACACGGATCAAACCTACGGATCACTAATTGATTTAAAGCAATTTGTCCACACAGTGCATGACGCTAGCGGACATGGGTTTGCACTCCCTCAAACAGACGAAACCTCTCTCCAATCGGGCAAGCTTAGTCAGCCAAGGATGATGACGACGACTTCTGGTACGTCCCGACACCTAGTCCGCTCAGTGCAGATCTCGATTTTTTAAGTGGGAGTCTAATAAGCATATCATGTCTGGTGACGACGACTCGTCAGGGATCATTACCCCCTTCATAATCAATTGTCGCCGAAACTGATCAGGTAAGCCTAGCTGATGACGACTAGCAACGAAAGATTCTGATCAAAGCCCGTCCCCACTTCGCGAGTGTAGATGGTTTGGAAGGTGGGAGCCTAGTCAGTCCCGAACTGATTTCGATAGCTCGCCACGGGACCATTGCTTTTCAGCTTGGCCACTGAATTACCGACCCTGGACTTGTAGCCCCCACTGCGCGAGTGTAGATAGTTTAGAAGGTGGGAGCCTAGTCAGTACTGAACTAATTCCGACGACTCGCCACTGGACCACTTCTTTTCAGCGTGGTCGCCAAATTACCAACCCTGAACTTGTAGCCCCCACTGCGCGGGTGTAAATGGTTTGGAAGGTGGGAGCCTAGTCAATTCCGAAATGATTCCAACGACTTACCACGGGACCATTGCTTTTCAGCGTGGCTGCCGAATTAACAACCTTGACTTGTAGCCCCCACTGCACGAGTGTAGATGTTTAGAAGGTGTGAGCGTAGTCAGTCCCGAATTGATTCCGACGGCTTGCCATGGGACCACTGCTTTTCAGCGTGGCCGTCGAACTACCAACCTTAGACTTGTAGCCCCCATTGTGCGGGTGTAGATGGTTTAGAAGGTGGGAGCCTAGTCAGTCTCGAACTAATTTCGACGGCTCAAACGGGACCACTGCTCTTCAGTATGGTCGCCGAATGACCAACCCTAGACTTGTAGCCCCTACTGCGCAAGTGTAGATAGTTTAGAAGGTGGGTGCCTAGTCAGTCGCGAACTGATTACAACGGCTCGCCACGCGACCACTGCTATTTAGTGTGGCTGCAAAAAATTCCCAAATTTGTAGTTTGATGCACACGAGTGTAGATGATTTGGAAGGTGGGAGCCTAGTCAGTCCCGAATTGATTTTGACGGCTTGCCACGGGGCTACTGCTTTTCAGCCTGGTCGCCAAACCCCTTCGTCTCGAATTTGTAGCCCCCACTACGTAGGTATAGATGGTTTGAAAGGTGGGAGAATAGTCAATCCCTGACTGATATCGACGCCTCGCCACAGGACTACTGCTCTTCAGCGTAGTCCCCAAATCCTTACTCCCCGAACCTGTAGTCCACATTGTTCGGACATAGATGGTTCAGAAAGTAGGAACCCCAAGCAGCTCGCCACGCGACCACCGCTCTATTTCAAAACAGCGGCTACAAAGATAAATCTTAGCTGAGTCAGTGTCCTCACACTCAAACGGACTGGCATTCTATTATCGGCAAAGGCCACTTATGCCAACACATAGATTGTCCAACCAGTACCCGAATAAATGCTACATAGTGTGTCAACCCGAGCTCACGACACCCGACTCGGTACAAACACTCTGATGTGTACGCTTGGCTATCACAACTCGGCCATAGCAGCAGCTGCAATCGACCAATCAAACAAGCAAGGTAAGCCTCCATCAGCTTACCTTGAGGACAAGACACAGCTTGGGAACCCAACCCTCTTCTAAACTGTACGTGACATGCCCACTATCAAACATTACTACACAACAATGACCCTGCGTCATTCGCAACGCAAGCGGTCAAGCTTTCTACTACAGACAGAACATTTGACATCCTATTGATTCAACTAGCCTATGCCAAAGCAAGACAACAAGGCGAAACAAAAAACATGCAATAGAGACAACGAGTACAAAACGGATAAAACTGTTTTCATTAACGGTCGGAACAAAAAGGGTACAAGTATACAAAGTTTACTCCTTATCAGAAGAAGATACAAAAACAGAAGAGCTAAACTTCACAGAAGAAGGGCAAGGGTCGCATCTACACACGCCACGGCCTAAGCATTAGGGTCCGAACCGCCCTTCTCGTCCGAATACACAAAAACAACGAATAAGTCTACGTACGACATCTTCTTATATCGGCCAAGATCTCATTCCGGATGCTCCTCCTTTATCAACGCTAGTAGTTCCAGCGTGCCATGTACGATCCAATGGAACTCGCACTTGCCTTGTTCTTGCAGAAGCTCTTCCTCCCGTGCCTTCGCATCGGCCAGTTCACGCTTCAGCAGCTCCAACTTGCCAATCTGCGCGTCAACCTGAGACTGCTATGTACCCAGACTACTCTTCACAGCACTGAGCTCATGTTTTTCTAGTTTGAGCCAGTCCTCGGCCTTCCTTGCTTCCCGACCGTTGAACTCCACACCGGTCTCTAGTTGCTGCTTCTGAGCTGCCCAATCGGTCTTCTTCAAAACAGTCTCTTCAGTGAAAGACCGTAGTGCAGTGCTTAAGCTCAAGGGCCTCCAGACGAGCCTTCTTAATCGCAACAGCCATGGCTGATTGCTCCAGCCTCTTCCCCTCAGTCAGCTTCTGTAGCTGCTCAATTTCATAAAGTGTGTCAGAATACAGCGTCTGCATGTACGAGAAGACACGCTCCATGGTGTATACCCTCTCAAGAGCCACCTCAACTTCTATCCCAACAACAACCACCGGGCTCAAGTGAGACATACCCAGCATAAGGTACTTTAAGCCATTTATCCATAGCGCCCCTCTAGCTTATTCTCTTTGGGTTTTGGAGCATAATCCATCAGGCAGCTATGACGGCTGCTAATATGCTTCCTCAAAGCATAATCCACGTCAACCTTCTGGTGCCAGACCTGAGTGCTCATCCTTACCAAGTCTGGTGCAAACATGCTTATCCGCGCATCCGGATGAAGCTTTACCAGATCAGGAATCACGCCGGCAACACCCTTCGCAGTCGCCATTGTTCCCAGGCTTTCCTCCGCAACTTTTCCCTTGTTACAAGCAGCCGACCCTTTACTGTGAGACGACTCAGCATGATCCAGAAGAAGGGGAGGAAGCGACTTATCCAAAGGGCTCTTCAACACCTTGAGTTTTGGCTTGGAACGAGATGGTAAACAATGTGGACTACACAAAACTTGGCATGTGCCACCACGACCACTATCAGACAATGCACCAATGAGACGATTAGATTCCACAACCTCAAGCGGATCTTCACAGGAACCTTCTATTGGAACAGTCCCACGCCAATCAATACTATCAGAAGCCGCCATTGCAACCCGCATCAGCCGCTCACTCAAAGCTTCGGCCTGCGCATCACTAAGGTTCGACTTGTCTTCAATCCGACAAATCGCAGGTAGTCTTACTCCCAGTCGGATACATCAACCTCCGCCCTGACGGACCGATCAGACTCACGTTCTTCACTCATTGGAGCAGGTCGTGCTGAAGACAACCTAGTTCTAATGCGGGACCTCTTCGAACTTACAAAAGAGGCAAACATCTCAAACGCCTTCTCTGTGGCGGACAAAACATGAGCTTTGGCCCCAACATCTTTCCTCTTCCTAGAAGGGGGCTACGTGCCAGTTGTTCCACAGCCCACTACAGATGAAGTTGGGGACGCATATGACATCCACCACATTCCTCGTTGACAAGTCATGAAATGTCTCCATAGTGTTTTGCTCCTCTAGGGTAAGAAGAGTAGTGGAAAACCTTCCTGCAAAAAAAGCAATGATTAGCATGCAATCAAGTACAGTGAAACCAGAGGGAAAATCTGCACTTACAAAGTGGTTTGGACTTCCGCTTGAGAGAGCGACCCTTGAACTGAAAGTACTTTGAATCCGCAGGGGCTAAGAAGCAATACTTCTGCCAGAACTTTAAGTCATCGGGCAGATTCGCAAAGCAAGTCAATGACATCATCTTGCAAACAACGTTACTCTTCAGCCGAGGAGAAGTCAGCAACTGGATTATTTGTGGAGTCACGCGGACGCCAAACTCCTTCTCCCTAATCAGAATGAGAAGGATAATCCTATATCCATTAGGCCCCAAAGAGGAATCCCAAAGAGGTCCAAGAATTCCCAAATCACGTCAAGAATGGGAAAATGCACTCCAGTTTGAAGCATCCCACGATGCAAGCATATGAACCCCGCTAATAGCGACATTGGCGTCTGGTCACCCTTCAGGACAAACAACGACATGTCCTTGGAGACTCCAAACTTCGTACGCATTTCAGTAAGGTCAGGCTCAGAAAGCAACCTGTCTTCAAAAAACTCCAGACCCTTAACCAAAGTTACGTCGTCAAGAAGGTTTTGTTGAGCCATGAAGAAGACGGACAATCTTTCTAGTCAAAAAATGAACATAGCAGCATCGTCAAAAACAAAGAAAATAGAATAGTCAGATTCCGCACAACGGATGACCTAAAGGGATTAGGTTGCGCCTCTTTTCCAGTGAACCGACGCACGTTCAATAAATGCAGCAAGCGGCTCGAGCAACGATTCAGATTCAATCATCATGAGCTGCGTGTATTTTCAAGAAATGACTTAGCGAACCGATGAGATGGCTCACTAACTCGGGGGGAGTAACTGATGATACACCAAAACAGTCACATCCCTGAGCCATACACGTGTCATGATGATCTCGAGGAATTACGGGCCTAAGCATCAGCCCGGCACTGATCCGGCCCAAGCGGTTCCAAGCCCTCCCAATGCAGTCCACCAAACGGACCCGAACTCTTACAACCTGCTAGGCCCATATGTCTCACAACTATCCTCAATACCCGTAAGTCAGGCAAGTATCTCGAGGATCAGCTTCAGATAGGCAACTACAATAGCTCTCTGCTTCCAACTAGGAAGCAAATACCATTGTACATATCACATGGAAACTTCCTCTTACGAAATATCCTTAGATACTCCCGCGTATTTAGGAACACAGGGCTAAAATGAAACTTCCCTCTCATAGCACCACTCCTAATTAGAGAAGGATCTCCTTCCTAAACTACGCCATCAATGACCTGGTCGAACCAAGACTCCTGCACTATAAATCAGAAATGAGGTTGGTAAGCTAAGGTATGCTAAAAATTTCCTATTTACAGCATTACACCTTCCTCAGATCCCTGTCTGACTTTAGCATCAGAGTGCCATCGGCCACCACAATGGTGGTCTGTGGCTTATGTGCCTTACTTGTGCAGGTCAACGAGACTGGGTCAAAGTAGGGAGCAGAAAATGATTGCATCACCGATAATGTTAGTCTCACTCTTGGGACTTTCTTCCAGATGAATTGTTTTCATAAGGAAAAACAAGGTTGGATGACTATCAAGATTGACATGGCTAAGGCCTACGACAAAGTGGAATGGTCGTTCTTGCTTCAACTTCTTAAAAAACTAGGTTTTTCGGATGGCTGGATACAAATGATTTCACAATGCATTTCCACCACCTCTCTCCAGGTCCTTCTCAATGGCTCCCTTCTCTCACCAATTAAACCATTTAGAGGCCTCAGACAGAGTGATCATCTTTCCCCTTATCTCTTCATCATGATTGTTGAAGCTCTCTCTCATTTTTTTAGTTGGGCAGAAGTTGAGGACCTCATCAAGGGCATCAAGATTAGACGTCAGTCTCCCTATCAGTCATCTATTGTAAGCTGACGACCCCATGCTTTTCTATCGTGCTTCCCTAGCCGAATCACATGCAGTCAAAGACATCCTAAACACTTATTGTCTGGCTTTAGGCCAAGGGGTTAATTTTTGATAAATCATCTATTTTCTATAGTTCCAATGTGCATCATAGACATGCTAAGATTATTATTAGAATCCTGATAACCAAATTTTACAATCCAAAAGATAGATACCTTGGTTCCCTCTTTTTTTTTCAAAGAATAAAGGTAAGGACTTCCAATTCCTTATTGATAAAGTTAATGATAAACTCTCTGCCTGGAAGTCTAAAGTTTTTTCCCAAGCAGGAAGAACAATTATGATTAAGCCGGTAATTAACTCTATCCTTATCTACACCATGCAAATGTTCCTCCTTCGCGTCTCAATTTTCAAAAAAATCGATAATTTGGCTTGTAATTTTTGGTGGAATGGTACAGCAGAGTAAGTCCAAACACTTGTGTACTTGGGACATCATTACTCAACCTCGTATCTTGGGAGGTCTCAATATTCCTAGCTCAATAAACAAAAACCTCGTCCTCTTAGCTAAGAGCCCGTGGCAACTTTTCTCTTCTCCTAGTAATGCACGTGCCATGCAACTCAAAACTTTTTACTTCAATTGACAGAGCATTTCTCAGATTTCTAAAACCACGACTATTGCTTCTTTTGCCTGGAGGGGCAACATCACATCTTTGAATAAGATGAAGTCTTACCCTCTTTGGCAAGCTCGTTTGGGTAATACCATTGATCTTTAGCGTGATTGCTAGGTCAAACCTGGTCTTCTCCTCAAGGACTGTATCCTTGACTCTTCTTTACGTACCAGTGTTCCTGACCTTTGGGTCACTGATAATGAGCATAGACCTTACTGGAATTCCGATTTAATTCACAACTTTTTTCTTGGCCCAGTGGCAAGAGATATTTATCAAATTTTGATCGGATTCTCTAAGTCCTTGAACTTGCTTATTTGGTTACCTGATAAGCAAGGACTTTCACGGTTACTAGTGTGGTCAATACCTTTTCTAGAACTACCTCAGTTGGTTATACATCTTCTACCCCTCCTATCACCTTTGATCATAGGATTCTAAGGATCTTTGGCGGATTAGGACACCACAAAGCGCTATTTTCCTTCTTTGGAAGATAACATGGAACATTATACCCACTAGAGCCAATCTGGTTAGACTATACACCTTGATTGTATATCTTTGCCCTTTTTGTAACAATCACTCGAAAGATGTCATCCATATTTTCTTCATTTGTCCGTTCATTCTTCATCTCTAGCTGATCTCACCAATTCCAATGATTGGCTTGCCGGTAATTTCACCACTCCCAATATTCCCCTTTTCTTCAATTTTATGTGGAACTCTGCTAAACCCACTCGGAAGTTAAGGATGAAATGCTCTCTCAATTTGTCACTCTTCTGCGCACAATTTGGCACACCAGGAATAACTGCATTTTTAACAATCACAAGTTGTGCCATACCAAAGTTATTGTTGATTTTCATCAGACCTGGAACACCTGGCATCACACTTTGTTCTCTAGTCCACAACTTTCTTCTTCATCTAAGCTCGCAACAATCCACCATGTGCTTGAAGATTCAATTATAGAACCCCACCCTTGTAACCCCAGTCCTATACTCGGTAATCTTGACACCATTTTGTTTGGTCCCCTACTAAGTCTGTGAATTCATGTATTGATCTCATCACATGCCTGGAATCATACCCTCAACATTTGTCCAGACCCTTCTCTACATTTCCCTCTCCAACAGGATGCTTTTAATGCTACTTACGATGCTAACTTTTTGGCAAATTTCAAATAGGGAGTGATTGGAGTGCATGCAGTGAATCTATAGGGCGAGGAGGTAGCCACAATAGCCAGCCCAATTACAAGAATAGTGTTGGATAGTACTATGGCTGAATGTTATGCAGCAGAGGCGGCTTTATTTCTAATCCAGGCTAGACAACGGAGGACAGGTTTGTTGTTAAGAGACCCAGGGACTCTTAATCCGTTCTAAAAGACCCTAGGATGCTCACTCGTTGGGTGTGACGTCTTCTTCTTAGTATATCAGACATTTTCTTTCTTTCCAACCATATTGGTATTGTAATTTTACTAGGCGGGCTCTCAACACTGAAGCTTATACTCTAGCAAACTCTGCAAGACCTCAGTACTGTAATATTTCCTATTAATGCATATGGTATTTAACAACAACAAAAATGACACCGCCATTAAATAATGAATCTTTTTTTCCATCTCATCTTCCTCTCTACTATCTCACTTGGAGATAACACAACAGCACACAACACACCTCTTTGTGATCTCTTCATTTTCGTCGCCTTCATCCTCCTTTTTGGCATTGCCTTCAACTCCACCGCCACTGCAACTTCACCTCCATCTCGCCACCTCCCACAATCTTTGCGAAATTGAACCTATTTTGTTTTGGCCCAAAGTCAAAGATAATACATTGATATCTTGATTTCTTTATGGACGAATTTGAATGACTTTGGTAAATTGACCATAACTTTCTCATTTCAAAACATTTTCAATTGTTTAAAAAAAAATTGGAAGCAAGTTGGGTTTTTATTTGATCCCATAACCATTAAATGCCTCCGACAAGGTTCAAACCCCCTGTACTAGTAATTTCATCTGCCACAAGTATACAGCTGAGTTGGTACCCCATTGGCCAATTGATTCAAATTTTGTTTATAAGATAACATAGAATACTTTAATGTTTGTGTTTTGATAATCTTGATAATCAAGCTAAATCACAGCCAAAGTTGAACCCAAAAGGCCTCTACCAGATTTAGTTAAGTTGCTTCGTTTTGGTTGAATTAGAGCAACTACCAACAACCAAAGGAATCACCAATGTCACAACGAACATCACAACCAACAAATTCGCTCTGAGACCTCGTCTCACAGGCATGCAAAGCACATACAAACTCAACCTCTCATTCGTTTTAGATTTAAAACTTAGGTTTTGGGCTTGGTTAATGAGAGAGAGTATGAGAGAGTAGTGAGAGAAAGATGAGGGGTTAGATTGCTAGTACATGTGAGTTAATGGAAAGAGATGAATCAAAGTTGACTAGTTCAGAATGGGAAAGAAATCGTTGGTAGTGGGAGAGGGGAAGAGAGAAAAAAATTGAAAATTAAGAGTTTTTGGTTCACATTAGTTGTGTCAAAAAGCATATGGTAGTTTGAGATAGAAAGGTGGTGGTGTTAGAATGAAATGTGAGGATTGCAGTGTCAAATAGGAGAATCGGTGGTATCAAACAGTCACCACCTTCTCAAAAAGAAAACCAGATAATTTTCCATTCCTTTGCAATATTACAATAACACTTACCCAGGCTTTCCGTTTTCCTTTTATTTTTATTTTTTTCTTCTAGAGAAAGTAAAGCATAACATACAGCCTTTTTTATCACTTACAAGAGGAGAACTCAGGCCCCTGAAACACTTGACATGATTACAAATCCTAAAGCTAAACCATGTTGACAGTACCAGCAAAATGGTCACAGGCCATGTAACCTTTCATCATACATCATACTGCCATAACTAGTATCTGAGAAGGGGAAGACTTAGACCGCAAGAACAAAAAACCACATCTGCTGCTTGTCTAGGAGAACATGAGACTTTGTCCAAAAGGCTTCAGAGGTTCAATCACTCTTTCATTTTCCTTTCTGATCAGACTTAGAAAGATGGATTGCGTACAGAGTACAGACCACAGAGGCATTGCACCAAAAACCAAATCTGTAGTATCGTGCCAATCTCTAAGATGTTTCAAACGGAATGACGCTCATTCTTTTCTTCTCTCATTTTTCTGTATAATTTTCTACATTGTCATCATCCACAAGGACAGCAACAATTTTGATCCCTATCTGAAAATTAATTAATAAATATCAACTTCTTCCAACAATATAACTAAATCCACTTCCACAGTACACATACAACTGAGAGTGATCATTCCTGTCACCCAAAGTTACTATCTGTGGGCTTGTACGGTCACAAACATCCCCCAGGCCCAGTTGTCCATGTTCACCCCAGCCCCATGCTTCTATCTTCCCATCTACTGCAATGACGATAAAGGAGAGAAAAAATCAATAATACAAACGAATAATTATAGGGAGTCTGGGTCTGCTGTCTGGGTGGGCAAAATTACCCTTTTACCCTTCATTTGTTGTCTTTATATTTAGATAGTGATTAAAAATGCAGGGGGAAAAATGTAAAAATACCACTCAGGCTGCAAACCCAGGCAGCAGACCCAGGCTCCCTAGAAGCACTCAATACAAACAACTTGCCTGTAGCCTGCCTCCCCCCCCCTCCATAAAAGGTTAAAAAACACTAAATAAAACAGAATACAATCATGGCTTACCTGTTACAAGGACAGAGTGTTCAGATCCAGCTGCAATGTCCACAACTTTTGTCCCATTTAGCCAGCATCCCACCATCACCTGTATTGAGAATATTTTGATTAATTGGGAATATTTGTATTAGGAAGGTTACTTATTGAATCAAGATTGTATAATAGTTTTTAAGGAAGTTAGCAAATTATATTGTGAATATTCTCACAATATTTTTTTGATTAGTTTGTATATAAACAGGATAATGGAATGAGAAAGACAGAACACAATACACACAAAATCAATTCTTTTGTGTCTAATATTTCATCATGGTTTCAGAGCATATCATAAGAGTATCATAAAGGGAGAAAAGGTACCTGATCGAAACCACTTTGAATAAGAAGAATCTCTTTGAATAAGAAGGAACGAAGAAGAAGAAGAAGGATCGAACATCTGGCCTGTGCAATTCAGATCTGATCGAACCTCTGGCCTGTGCGATTCCCTGATCGAATCTCTGATTGAACCTCGGATCGAACCTCTTATCGAACCTCTGGCCTGATCGAATAAGAAGGAACAAAGAAGAAGACGAAGGATCATCTGATCGAACCTCTGATCGAAGAAGTTCTATTCGAATTTTTGATCGAAGAAGAAGAACACTGAGAATCGCAAGATTTTCTTCAACAGAGCTAAGAAGTATGCTGTTGAATATGAGGAGCAGCAAAAGGAGCTGATCAGGTTGTCTTGAAGAAGCAGAAATGGGCTGAAGAGTGGGCACTTGTGACGAAGCAGGAACCTCTTAGCTGAACCTTGCGATGGTGGGTGTGTGATTTGAACACTGATCCTGGTTGTGCTCCCTTACGTTGTGCTCCGATCACTCTTCATCGAACTTTTGATCGAAGAAGACGAAGAAGAAATCTCTCCTCCTCTCTGGTTTGGTTAGGGTTTGGTTAAGAACCTCTGTTTCTCTGTTTATGTTTGTGAAATGAATATGTAAAAAAAAAAAAAAAATTGTTTCTCTGCGTGAGGAGCAATCAGAGCTGCAGCTTTAATTCTTTCTGCAGCATTTTTGAGATTTATCTTTGAACACCGATCATGGCTGGCGGTGAAGTCTCTACTGGTGAAACTCGAAAGACGATTTCACCTTACGACATCACTTCTCTTGATAATCCCGGATTTTCAATTACTCAGGTTCAATTGAAAGGGGGCAATTATGATGAATGGGCTTGTTAGTTTCGAACGGCCTTGAGGGCCCGGAACAAATTCGGGTTCATTGACGGAACTATCACACAACCTGGCGAGCAGTCACGAGACCTCGAAGACTGGTAGACTATCAACTCGCTTTTGGTGTCCTGGATCCGAAATACCATCGAACCTACGCTACGCTCCACTATCTCTCATGTGGAAATAGCGCAGGATCTCTGGAATGATATCAAGGATCGATTCTCCATTACTAACGAACCACGGATTCAACAACTGAAATCAGATCTTGCAGATTGCAAACAGAAGGGGCTGACCATAATGGACTACTATGGGCGACTCAAGCAACTTTGGGATGAACTGGGTAATTCGAACAATTACCGACGTGCAAGTGCGGGAAGTGTACAAGCAATCTCGCTTCAATTCTGGAGAAAAAACGGGAGGAAGAAAAAGTACATTTGTTTCTTATAGGTTTGGATGACAATTTGTACGGAACAGTGAGATCCAATATATTGGCTCAAGATCCGTTGCCAAGGTATACTCAATTCTCATTCAAAAAGAGCGAGTAAAGAAAATCGCTCATGGCAAGGAAGAACGCGGGGAAATTATGGCCCTCGCCACACGAACCCGTCTTGACGAAAATGATAAATCTAGTACGGTGTGTTCCCACTGTAAAAGGACGGGGCATGAATCTACCAATTGTTTTGCCTTGCACGGATATCCAGAGTGGTGGGGTGACCGACCCCGAAGCGATGGGAAAAGTATTAGTGCTGGTCGCGGTAGAGGGCAGTCAAGTCTTTTGAGGCCGTGGTCGAGGAACCAAGGGTAAGCATCGTGCCAACGTTGCTCAAACAGGTTCTGCTGGGACAGGAGTGACCGAAACAGATACATCTCCACTGCCTGGGCTGAATACCGATCAGTGGCAGACACTTCTCCAAATGCTGGGCGGGTCAAAATCCGCAACGACCGATAAGATGACTGGTAAGCCTTGGATTATTGACACGGGAGCCTCGAATCACATGACTGGCACGATCGGGAATCTCCGTGACTTAAGGGCGATTGCTCAATGTCCCGTGGGATTGCCAGATGGGAGTAGCGCTATCGCCACTAAAGAGGGGACGGTCACTCTTGAAAGAAATTTATGTTTGAAAAATGTTCTTTATGTGCCAGGGCTAACTTGCAATTTAATTTCTGTGTCGCAATTGTCTGATCACTATAACTGTTTTGTCCAATTCACTAATGATCTGTGTGTTATACAGGACCGCACTTCGAGGATGCTAATTGGTGCGGGCGAACGACGGGATGGACTCTATTTCTTCCGGGGGCTGCAACATGTTCACGCAATAAAGGCCAATAATGTGGTGTCTCTTGATCTATGGCACCAGCGACTGGGTCATCCATCTCTACAAGTTACAAAGTTAGTTCCCGAAGTAAGTTTTAGTGAAACGAAAAATCGCTTGAATAAAAATTGTGATGTCTGTCAGAGGGCAAAGCAAAGTACAGATAAGTTTCCTGTTAGTGAACATAAAGCTTCGACTATTGTTTTACTTATTCACACTGATTTATGGGGACCTTATAGAACACCTTCTTCTTGTGGTGCTTCTTATTTTTTGACCATTGTTGATGATTTTTCCCGTGCTGTATGGATTTACTTAGGGGTGGGCAAACGGGTCGACGATCCGCGGGTTCAACTCGAACCGGATTTTTTTGCTCTAAACGGTCTGGATTGTAATGATGAGTTTTTAGATACGGTTCGGATCGATCCGGGTCCGTTATAAAACGGTCCGGTTCCGGTTCCTAATTTTAAAAACGAAACGGTCCGAGTTGGACCCGTTTCAAATCAAGTTAGTTGTAAAAACATAAATATGAAACTAACTCAACTAAGAGTCTAACTAACCTCTAAGTCTCTAAAGCTCCTTTACTCTTTCGACCCCTACCCTAGCAAAGCTCCTTTACTCTTCAAGTCTTTAGAGGATAAGAGAAGTGAGCAGTTGAGCACCCGCAGGCCGCTTCCCCCTCTCGCATCCTCTCCTCTCTTGGGTGTTCTTCTCTTCCCCTCTCGTTGTGGTGGGGGAAAGGAAGGCGAGGAGAACCCTTTGTATTTTGAGTAGTTCCCAAATTCAAACGAAACCCTAGACCTAATCTTTTCCTAACGTCTCTCTTTCTTTTCTCATTATCTCCTATCCTCGAGTCGGTGAGTGACCGATAAGAGAGAAAAGCAGCAGAACAGGAGCAGCAAGGCATCCTATCATCATATCTCATTTCGGACGAACAGGTCCTCCCGACATCAAAGACACCTATTTTCTCCTCGTTCTCAACATCACCTTCTGTAAGCATCTGTGCTATTAATGCGGCCGAAAGTCGGGCGAAAGTCGGCCAAAATGCGGTATGCGGACTGGACCGAACCGCACAGGGTTAACTCGGCCGGCTTTAATCGGATAGGTCAAAATCGGTCAAAATCGGCCGATTTAGCGCTTAACGGGTCGACCTAACTCGCCAATTTTTAGTTCTTTATATATGAAAAAAAAAAAAAAACCTAATCGTTTTTCATTTGCTGCAGCTTACTGAAGAAGAAGGAGCGACGCCGACAACACTTCCTCCCTTCCTTCAATCGATTTCATCAACCTCTCTTCCTACAATCTGAAGAAAAAGAAGAAGATCTGAAGATCTGAAGTCTGAAGCTCTCTTCCTCCCTTCCTTGAATCGGTTGCTGAAGAAGAGATCAATCAACTGCTGAAGTTCCTTCAATCGACTTCATCAACCTCTTTTCATTCAATCTGAAGAAAAAGAAGCTCTCTTCCTCCCTTCCTTCAATCGGTTGCTGTTGAACTGAAGTGAAGACTGAAGAGATCAATCGAAGACGTCGAACGGTCGAAGAGAACTGTTGCTTACTTCCCAAATCAAGTAAGCTTTCCCTCTCCTGAGTCTCCTCCCAGTCCCTCTTCCCTCTCATCCCAGTCGCTTTCTTCTTCCATTTGCTTCTTCTGTTCTTTGAAGGAACTTACAGACGAATTTCTTCTTCCATTCGCTTCTTCTGTTCATTCTAATTTGAAGCAACCTACAAACGAATTTCTAATTTGTAATGTAATGTTTCATTGTTTTGTAAATTAGATACACATGATGTAAATAAATTAGACGAATTTCTGTTCTTCTGTTCTTCCCTCTTCTGTAATTCTGTAAATGAAATTTTTTGTAATGTTTGTTAATTACAGAGTGGATTTTGCAACCAAGTGGATGTTTGTTAATTAATCAAGTGATGACTGATGAGAAAAATATTGCAACCATACGAGGACGATGTGTTTTGCTATAGAAGTAGATTGATGAAAATATTTTGGACTAACATTTGCTTATACTACTTTTGCTATAGAAGTAGATTGATACTTCATTTATTGATGTGAATGTGAATGTGAACACGATTATACACTTGCTACAATTCTATAATGTGCTACATTTATTTTGTATACATTTGCTATTATTGTTGCTTTATTTTTTGTTGTTGTTACTTGCAAGTTGCAACTCTTGACTTCTTGCTTTTATTGCTTGCAGTTCTGGCTGTTGGAGTTATTTTTATGTCAGAATGCCTATGAGTTGCTGTTGTTGCTTTCGTTGTATTGGTTGTTCGTAAACAAGTCCAGGTAACTATAAGTGTTCCAACCTGCAAAATTAAATTCATTTGATTAATTAGTAAAATAATATATGACTATGAATGATTATATATTTACACTCTTTAATCTATGACTATGATTAAAATTTAAATATATACTTTGAAAAAATTGTCCGCATAATTCCGCTTATTCCCGCATAATTATGAAAAATCGTAATGCGGTCCTGACCGCTTTTTGACCGCATTCCGCATTAACTGCATAGGTAAGCATCTCTTCTAATTCTGTCCGTCTTCTTCTTTCCTTTCCTTTTGAATGATTTTTGGTTTCCTTCCTTGCAACAAGAACAACTGTGGATGATCTCTTCCCCCTCTTCGATAAGTACGGAAAGGTTGTCGATATCTTCATCCCTAGAGATCGAAGGTTCGTTCCTTCCCTTTCCTAATTAGTTTAACGCTCTTCTTCTTCCTTTTTTCGAATCAATTGTAGGTTATTCTTTATATGCGCTTGAAAATCCCAACCTTTCCTGTCTATGAGAATTGAAAATATTTGCTATTCTAGAAATTAACACTTGTTAATGAAAATTCTACAGGTTATTGATTTTGATGTTCCAGTCTCAGTTAAGCTTTCTGTGGTTGATGTCGACCCTGGCCTCAAAGGTGACATTGCACAAGGTAATCTTGCTGGCTCTGTTATAATTTCTGAAATCTCGCAATGTTATACAATTAGAAAGAAGTTTCATATAAATCCTAGTGTCTCCTTGGAATTAGAAGCATAAAATCTCAGCCATTACTTTCTTTGGGGAGATATTTGTTTATATACTTTCTTTATTGAAGATCCCCTCATTTTGAACATTGGAACCGTTTGGAACCGTAGGAACCGGACCGTTTCAAACGGTTCGAGTTAGGTTCGGTTCCAATGTTCAAAATGAAGGGATCCGGACCGGACCGGATCCGTTATTTTTAAACGGTTCGAGTTAGGTTTCTCCAAATTTGGAACCGATACGGACCGTGCCCACCCCTAGATTTGCTTACTTGTTGATAAGAAAGAGGTCTCTCATACTCTTCAAATGTTTTTTCGATGGTTAAGAGACAATTTGATAAAGAGGTAAAAATCTTGTGGAGTGATAACGACACTAAATTCACTTGCCTGCGACAATATTTTCTTGATCACGGGATTGTTTTTCAAACATCTTGAGTGGGAACACCTCAACAAAATGGGCGGGTTGAACGGAAATACCAACATATTTTGAACGTAGCTCGGGCGCTGCGTTTTCAGGGCTCTCTTCCTATTGAGTTTTGGGGAGAATGTGTGTTGACAGCTGGATACTTGATAAATAGTACTCCCTCCTTGCTCTTGAATGGGAAAACACCCTATAGTGTTCTATATGGCAGCACATCCACTTATGATCACTTGCGCATTTTGGGGTCTTTGTGTTATGCGCATGTACAGACGGGGGATAAGTTTGCCAGTAGAAGTCGAAGGTGCGTCTTTGTTAGGTACCCTTATGGAAAAAAGGGATGGCGTTTGTATGACTTGGAGAAATGAGACTTCTTTGTTTCTCGTCATGTTGTATTCTCGGAAGGAGTTTTTCCCTTCGCAGATCATTTTAATTTAGACCACATTGGTCTGCCTAATATTGAGGCAGTTCACGAGGACTTTGAGGAGACATCTACGGCTGTTTTGAGGGGGGGTGCTGAGGAGTTTGTACAATCAGATGGGGATGCTGGGCAGCCGACATGTGCCGAGGAGTTTGTTAATCCAAATAGGGCGGTTGGGCAGTCGGCGTGTGCCGAGGATGGGGCAAATGCTGGTGCCGAGGTGATTGTACAGCCAGATGAGGCTACTGGGCAGCCAGCTTGTGCGAACCAGGAGGACAACCTGGACCCAAGTCAGGAAGATGTGTTGGGCAGGGGTCAACGCAGAAGGAAAGCCTCGGTACGACTCCGTGATTATGTTACTCATACCATTCGAAAAATGAGTCCATCCGTACCAGCTTCACCCGTACCACGACATTCCTCAGGTACACCCTATCCTATAGATCATTATGTGAATTGTGATAATTTTTCTATGAGACATAGACATTTTCTTGCAGCCTTGACAACAAATCGGGAACCTGTGTGCTATTCTGAGGCCGCGAAAGACAGCCGCCGGAGGGATGCCATGTGACGAGAAATTGAGGCTCTTGAGATTAATGAAACCTGGGTTGTACCAGACTTGCCACCAGGAAAGAAAGCTCTAGGATGCAAGTGGGTATACAAGATCAAGTATAACTCTGATGGTACCATTGAGCGATTGAAGGCTCGACTGGTTATTCTTGGAAATCATCAAATTGAAGGAGTTGATTATACAGAGACTTTTGCTCCAGTAGCTAAGATGGTTACAGTAAGGGTCTTTCTTGCCGTTGCGGCTGCCATGAATTGGGAAGTCCATCAGATGGATGTTCATAATACATTTCTACATGGTGACCTTACGGAGGAGGTATACATGAAATTACCACCCGATTTTCAGGTGGGGACTTCTGGAAAGGTGTGCAAGCTTGGGAAATCATTATATGGGCTGAAGCAGGCACCCCGATGCTGGTTTGCTAAACTATCAACTGCTTTGAAGAATTATGGTTTTCGGCAATCTTATTCAGATTATTTTTTGTTTACTCTACAAAGAGGTGCGGTTCAGCTCAGTGTTCTTGTCTATGTCGACGACCTTATCATCTCTGGGCGTAATCCGGGGGATATACAGAAATTCAAGGGTTACCTCAGTATTTGTTTCCATATGAAAGATCTGAGTCCTTTAAAGTATTTCTTGGGGGTCGAAGTGGCACGCGGACCAGATGGGTTTGTGTTTTGTCAACGCAAATACGCGCTAGATATCATCTCTGAGGCCAGATTGCTAGGGGCAAGGCCCGCGGCGGTGCCATTGGAACAGAATCATCGACTCGCCTTGTCCAAGAGTCCAGGGCTCGCTGACCCAGAGCCTTACCGAAGCTTGGTGGGACGGCTAATTTATTTGTGTTTCACTCGACCCGAGTTATCTTATAGTGTTCATGTTTTATCTCAATTTATGCAACATCATCGGGCGGACCAATGGGAAGCTGCTTTGCGGGTGGTTCGGTACTTAAAAGGTAATCTAGGTCAAGGTATACATTTGAGTAGTAAGTGTGACATGCAGTTACATGGGTGGTGTGACGCTGACTGAGCCCGATGCCCTTTGACTCGGAGGTCCCTCATTGGTTGGTTGGTGTTCCTTGGGACCTCGCCGGTATCTTGGAAGACAAAGAAGTAATATACAGTATCTCGCTCCTCCGCAGAGGCGGAATATCGGTTTATGGCTATGACTACATGTGAGTTGAAATGGCTTAAAGCTATTTTAGCTAGCCTCGGAATGCCTCACACACGTCCTATGTCTCTTCATTGTGATAGTCAGGCGACTCTCTATATATCTCAAAATCCCGTATTTCATGAACGGACAAAACATATTGAGGTCGATTGTCACTTTGTCCGTGATGACATTGTTGCTGGACATATCAATCTCACATTTGTCCCATCCAATGAGCAACTCGCTGACATTTTCACAAAAGCATTGGGCAAACGACAATATGAGTATCTACTTCACAAGTTGGGCATACGGAATCTCCATGCACCAACTTGGGGGGGGGGGGTATTGAGAATATTCTGATTAATTGGGAATATTTGTATTAGGAATGTTGCTTATTGAGTCAAGATTGTATAATAGTTTTTAAGGAAGTTAGCAGATTATATTGTGAATATTTTCACAATATTATCTTGATTAGTTTGTATATAAACAGGAGAATGGAATGAGAAATATAGAACACAATACACACAAAATCAATTCTTTTGTGTCTATTATTTCATCAACCTAGATATGTAAAATTGTGATTATCATTAAAAGTCATGTGCGGCGACTAAAGGGAGTAAACAAGAGAAACTAACAAACACTATTATGTAGCTTGATCTATGTATAAGTTTTTTTTCCATTTTGCAAATTGGCATACACCAAGGAACTTAGCTAATGTCACTGTGTTAAGGCTGAGCAAAATAAAACTTTAGAACTCAATCAAAATGTCTCAGCTTCGAATGTGCATAGTGTTTAGGTGAGTTGTCCACCCATGATAAACACCATCGTGAGTTCATACAATATGATGCTCGGATATAGATGCAATTACAAGAGCAATACAGACAAGAAGAATATGTCATGATTATTTTGAAAATCTGACCTACTGCACAAAGAAATATCCTCATGCGTACATACAGGAAAAGTCGAATAGACTAGAGGACCATCTGAACCTTTTAAACATGTTATCATAATATTGATTTTATGTTTTGTCAGATTAACTATTTGAACATTTAGCAATGATAAAAGAAAAGAAAAAGTTGTCGAGATTATAACAACTACCAATTAACTAGCGATTATTTGTATCAATGCAATTGGACAGCACAGGGGCATCACATAGTGTGCATTTAAAAGCTAAAACCCTTCTGTAAAATTCAAAAGGCCGGACTAGTAATGAAACTAAAAAATGCATAGCACCATAGATGTTACAGTCAAGGATGCACCGACTCTCCGAAAATCCCCCGAATTACGCGTCAAATATGTGTCGGACACGGATTTGCGTACGACACGCGCTGGACACGTATTGGACACGGGGTCAACAGTCAAAATTTGTTGACTGATCTGGACACGGTCCAGAGGTAGTCAAAATTCGTTGACTACGAAATTGATTAATTTCGCACGATCCTTCCTCCTCCCACACAGACCGAGTCAGAGAAAAAAAAAAAAAAAAACCCGAAACCCTAACTCAGAAACCCTTTCGCAGCCATCGATCGATCGTCAAGACTGATAGAGACGGAGGAGAAGAGATCGACAGACGGAGCGGAGGAGAAGAGATCATGGCGTCCTCATCGACACTAGGTACGTTCGATCGATCGATTTCTCTTTTTTTTTTTTCCTGAGATGTAGAGATCGATCGAGTTCATGTTATGTGAGTTGTTTCATCGATCGATCGATTATTCGATTTTTTTTTTCTCTGCTATTAACTAAATCTCTGAAAACTGCAAGTGCATGAATCTCATTCGATTCATTCGATTTTTTTTTTCCTGCAACTACAAGTATATTTCCTTCCTGCGATTCGTTTTTTCTTGCAAGTGTATGTTTTTTCTTGAAGTGTATGAATCTCAGAATCTCTGCAAGTGTATGTTTTTCTTGAAATTTTTTTCCTGCAAGTGTATGTTTTCCTTCCTTGCACCTATTTGCTGGAAAGTGAAAAGTGAAAACCAAATAAGAAATTAAAATTGGTTTTAGCAGGCCAAGGAATTGGAGGAGATGATCTTTAGAAGCATGTGACAAGATTAGGAAAACCAAGTGAAGGTGGGGGAAACCTTAGATGGAAGTGTAACTATTGTCATAAAGAATATACAGGCTCTTTTACTAGATTGAAGCACCACTTGTTGAAGATAAGTGGTCATGGGATAGCTATTTGTGCCAAAATCTCCCCCATACAACTTAGAGAGGTGCAAAAATTTATTGATGAAGCTGCATTGAAAGCAGAAAGTTCAAAGATACGAAGTGTTCCTTTACCTCCTTCAGTGGGATCAAGTAGTCACCCTCACCTGAGTTCAAGTAGTGGGGGGGTTGGCCCTTCAGTTCCACTTCCATACAATGAACAGAGGAAGAGGAGAGCCATTAATAATCCTATTGCACATGCGTTCAATATGAGTGAGCGACAAGAGTTGGATGTTTTGATTGCAAGGGCGTTCTACTCAGCTGCATTGCCATTCAACCTTGCAAGGAATCCATATTTTCAGGAGACTTTTACCTTTGCACTGAATAAAGAAAAGTCTATTAGTGGTTACAAGATTCCTGGGTATAATGCACTGAGGACGACATTGCTTCAAAATGAAAGGAGCAACATTGAGAGGTTGTTGGAGGCAACAAAGTTCACATGGGTTACTAAAGGGGCAACAATTGTTTGTGATGGGTGGACTGATTCTCAAAGGAGGCCTCTCATTAATTTCATAGTGATTAATGAGGGTGGTCCAATGTTCTTAAAGGCTGTGAACTGTGAAGGAGAATACAAAGACAAGTTCTTCATTGCTAATTTGATCAAGGAAGTTGTACGTGAGGTTGGGCCAAGGAATGTCGTTCAAGTTATAACCGACAATGCTCCAGTTTGTAGGGCTGCAGGTTTACTTGTTGAGAGCGAGTATCCTGAGGTTTTTTGGACACCTTGTGTAGTCCACACTCTCAACCTTGCCTTGAAGAATATATGCGCTCCAAAGAACACGCCTGCAAATGAAAAGGCCTACAGTTTGTGTAGTTGGATTATTGATGTTGTTGGGGATGGGGTGATGATCAAGAACTTTATCATGAACCATTCCATGAGGTTGCACATGTTTAATGAGCATTCAAGATTGAAGTTGCTTTCCATAGCTGAGACACGCTTTGCTTCAAGCATAATTATGCTGAAGTGGTTGAAAGACATTAAAAGTAGCATCCAAAGTATGGTGATTGGAGATAAGTGAGATTCCTATAAGGAAGATGATGTTGACAAAGCACGGATTGTGAAAGGAATACTATTGGATGACTTGTGGTGGGACAAAGTGGATTATGTGCTTCGTTTCACAGAGCCTATTTATTCAATGTTGCGGAGGGCTGATACAGATAAGTGTTGTCTTCACTTGGTGTATGAGATGTGGGATGTTATGATTGAGAAAGTGAAACAAGTTATTTATCGTCATGAAGGAAAAGAAACTACTAGTGAAGAGGAGTCCGAGTTTTTTTCAGTGGTGCATCAGATATTGGTAGATCGATGGGAGAAAAACAACACACCACTGCATTGCTTAGCACATTCCTTGAACTTCTATATATCTTCTAGTAGTTTAAGTCTTTAACAACTTCTATATATCTGAACTTGATAACGAAAAATTATGATCTTTGATGAAAAAGCTACTTCAACTACACATTATAAGAAATTCGATGCGTAAATTTCAATAAACAATACACCAAAATATCAAAAATATTAGAGTTCAACAAATTGATTACCTTTGAGCAGAACAAGTGACTGACGCATTCCACAAGCTATTTGATCAACATGGTTAGACCCCAAACACTGAATCTCAGTGGGTAAACTTTGTGTGTTGTAAACTCCATGCCCAAGCTGCCCAAATGAACCATCCCCACAAGTGAAGACTCTTCCACTCTCGAATTTAACTTGTAATTAAAGACCATCGAGGAGGGTTCAGCAGTTCAGCCCAATGTTGTGAAAAGAAAGAGAAAATTTATGGAGCTGCTACGACTACTCAATTGTTTGATGTATCCAAAGAC
Source organism: Berberis thunbergii (assembly GCA_003290165.1). Taxonomy (NCBI): domain Eukaryota; kingdom Viridiplantae; phylum Streptophyta; class Magnoliopsida; order Ranunculales; family Berberidaceae; genus Berberis; species Berberis thunbergii. The sequence continues at coordinate 214,431 of QNQO01007335.1, read as the reverse complement.
TCTAATTGATTACCAAGAGAATAAGAATACTCATGTTTACCGATTGAGGACTTAGTAGAAATGATTCCAATAACTAATTGTTGGATGTAAGCTTTTTTTAATTTTAAATATAATTTTTTTGAATTTGTTATAATAGCTGCAACAATTTTTTAAATTGATGTACTCAAAAACTTATTTATTAATTTTTAATATATATTGATGAACACATTGTACTCTTATGCACTTTAGATTAGATGCATAAAGAATAGATAATTGGTTTGCAATGTAATTTTAGAATATTTTTTATTTCTATTACACAACCTACCGTAGTGTTTACAATTTATTGTAAAACTTGTGACGATGGTCAGTGCATCTTTAATGTTTGTGTGCAAATTTGAAAGTTAAGAACTTGTGACTGAAATTTAGTTTTATCAATAGATTTACCTTTATTCCCTAGTCAAGAATAAATTAATGTTCATAACTAGAAAATTCAACCATCAAATTTATTGACAAAAAATAGTGAGGCAGTGTTACATATTTTAGGTCAGTGCAACAAAGTCGAAACATCTTAAAATGCCGGTGCAACAAAGAGATGGTGCAACCGAGCCAAATAATTGGGTACATGTAGCAACTCCCAAAATTTATTAAGAGCTTTATTTATACAATATTTATGTATGGTTCAGGTCGAGTTCTATCTAGAACTAAGACGATTCCTTACAAGACTTGGTCATATGCGTGAATAAACACCAAATATTAATTGGTTCTAGATTCGAACCACTAAGATCACGGATGTCTACATGTGGGTACTTGTCGGGCTAGGTGTTATGCCTTAAGAGAGATTAATAAAAAGGAAAAATAAATAAATAAAGTAACATGGTTTTATATTTTATCTTCAGACAATCCTTGCATGAAACTTAAATACTCAAAAAACCCACACATAATATAGTAGTTGGCCATACGTTGTTGGTAGGTTGCCACTTTGATAGAAGTCATTTCTCGTTTTTCCTCGAGGAGGTCTAATTTGAATCTTAATGCTTCATTGTTGTTCTTTGCACGAAATTCTTCAGTTTTGAATGTTGGCATCCAACTTCTACAGGTAACATTGCTTCAGATGTCGTATGCGAAGGTGAAGGGAGTCTCCCCCGTTGGAGTTATTTTCGTTGTTCTGTATGCCCAAAGGACGCTAGGTAATTCGGACGTCTACAATCCCTTTGACATTCCAAGATTCTTTTTTATTGCTTCTAGGATCGTTCTGTTGGTGACCTCGGCTTGCCAATTTGCCTGTGGATGGGGCGAGTGCTAAGAAGTGTTGTTGGATGTTTAGGTTTTCACACAACTTTTTGACCTTCTTGCCTTCCAAATGCTTCCCGTTACCGGTGACGATTACCCTTGGGATTCCGAATCTGCATATTATATCTTTCCAGGTGAACTTTTCAACTTAAGCTTCTTCTATATTCACTAACGGTTCTACTTCCACCCACTTAGTAAAGTAATATACTACTACAAGGAGAAATTTATTTTCATTGAACACAGCGAGTGGCCCCACAATGTCCATCCCCCATTGTGCAAATGGTCAGGGCCTGCTCATCGGGATTAGATTTTGGCCAGATATGTGAGTGTATGGGGGAAATCTCTGGCATTTGTCACAAGTTCGAACAATTTTATTTGCATCTGCTTGCATCGTATGCCAATAGTATCCCAGTGTCATTGCTTTGTGGGCTAATGTTCTTCCTCCTAGGTGGTTTCCACATGTATCGTGGTGGATCTCTCGTAGAACATAGTCAGCATCATCGTTGTCTTCCAGGTTCTCCCACTTCGACTGGCAGTTGGATCATTCCGAGCGGACGACATTGTTTTCCACTGAAACCTACCATTGGGTCATCGTTGGGCGAGAGCATTTCTTCGGTGAACTGTATCTTTCATAACGTTGTCAGGTACAGAAGGTTGGCTAACCTTCTGAGCTGCCTGTGTCGACCAATACTTTTTTACTCTCCCACCTGGCTTAAAGTATTAAAATTACCAAGGCGTCATTATGAGGAAAATTAACTCCCTTCGCATCTTCGTTGGAGAATGTTAGAGTTTGCTGCATCGTTCAGGCACGTTGTGCCGAAGGCTTTGGATATCTAATCTTTGTTCATAAATCCCGGATTGATAGTTTTCCATACCGATTGGACAACTCATTCTCTCCGATTACCCCATGTAAAACATATATCAGCTTCTTTGACTTGGTTTTTCCTTCTTTCCGCATAATGAACTCTTCGAGTCGTCTTTTTGGATATGGCGCTCTAAGTTGTAGCAGTCCTCAGTGTCGTGCCCATAGTCCTCGTGGAAATAGCAATATCTATTTTTACTTCGCCTATCTGGATCTCCTCTCACTTTGGGTGGCCACTTAACGTTTTCCCACTTCATACTTTTGAGAACCTAAGCTCGACTTGCTTCCAAAGTTGTGAATGATTTGATTGACAATTCGGGTTGCACCTTTCCAGATTTTTATTGGTCGAACTCGGGCATGCCACTAGTTCGATGTCTTTTCGATTGGCTACTTTCTCCTCGAGGCTCATCGTGTCTCTTCTCGAAATTGTTCTCCCTTCTGGCAGCCACCATCTCCTCGAGGGTGATGTGTTTTTGGGCGGTCTTCAATAGAGTCACCATATTCTTCAAAGGGTCTAAATTCAGATAATTGTAGAACAGTCCCTTTTTAGTCCGGCAATGAAGGTGGCAATGGCCGTGTTGTCACTGTAGTCGTAGATCATGGTCAACTCGTTAGTAAAACGAGTAACATTTTTCCTTATGGTCTCCTTAAGCTTCTGTCTGATGTGAAGCACATAGTTTGGGCATTTTCTCATTCGTTGACTGCTGATGAACCTCATAAGGAAGGCGATGGCCAGCGCTTGGAAAGAGTCTATTGATTTCGGTGTCAAGTTGTTAAACCAACTTATTGTTGTGGAGGTCAGGCTGGTTTAAAATGTTTGAAATAAGATGGATTTTGTGCTCTCCTTAATGCTATCATGTGATGGAAATGTCGAAGAGGATCATTGGGATCCGTAGTGTCATCGTATGTCTCAAACTTAGGTGGAGTGAACTTTGTCAGTAGAAGAGTTATCATGAACGTGTCAGATAACGGTGGCTTGGCCAATTTGTACAACACTTTAGGATCTTGACTCTGATTCTGAATGAAATTTGCCCACGGGTCCCATCTTCTGAAGGGATCATCCATTAGTGGTTCATTGTTTTCAAGGTTCGCTCGTTGAGGTTTTGCAGGAATTTCATTACTTTCTCGAACGTGGTCGATGGGTTGAGCGTGCTATTGAGTGAGTTTTTCCACCATTTTGATTAGGAGATTCACCTTCGTCGTGAGTTTATCCACGCGAGGATCTGTGGCGACGTCTTCGGATGTTTGAGATGACTGGGCTATCGCTCCATGTAGTGGCTCTCTATCACTAGGTATGCTTGGCTCGAGAGTTGTTGCTAGGAATGAAACATGCATTGTAGGTAACACGACTTCTCCGGTGAAGGGATCGTTTTGATTGTCACTGGGTTGAGAGTTTGTAGTGCATTCCATCTGTTCTAAAAGTTTTGTTATTCACTGATTAGAACTGAGGATGTTCCTTAATGCAGACATTCTTCTTGAAAGGAAAATTTTTCATTCCCCACGAATGGTGTAAAACTGATGCATCCAAAATCCATTTTCTAATAAGTATGAATTGGAAAACAAATGTTAGATTGCCAAAATCCACTTTTTTGGTGGCCGAAGGCACTCTGATGTTTAAGTTAGTAACTCAATTGGAAATGGATATAGATCTGGACAGAACTTAGTTTAAGTTGCATACCTTTTTTGAATGCTCATTTTACCTTATATAATGATCATTGTTAATTCTCTACGTGACTTAAGCATGTGAGGTGCAACGAAATGAGACATTCCTTGTTGTTAAGGCGTCGCGCACCCCTTGGTCCGTTATACATAATAACGATATTGTCTCCAACTTAAACACCACCTATCGGGCCTTCCATCTGGGCCTAGGTGGTGTGAGGTTTTCTCCAAAAGGCCTCATTGCTATTAGGGAGTGGACATCTCCAATATAAACCTTAGTGACTCCTCCTCCTTACTTGATGTAGGACTATTCAAGCCAACATTATTCCAACAATCTCCACCTTTGACGCGAATCATTACACATCCTACAATCCATTCACCGGTCTGCAACATCTCGAAGTACGCATCCATCTCGAGTGTCATGTGCAACCACAATCCTGCGGGTAGTACTTGATGTACGAGCTCGACTATTCCCAGCGTTGTTGGCTCTACCTAGTCCCAACCACCGCACTAACTTCACCTTGTCCGAACTTGTAGGATACTCAAGTGTCAAGGATCTGGATCATTCACCGCACATCTGCGATGCTCTAACTGGATCGCTACCTTGCGCCTGATCCCCTGAACAATGAACCGCCTGCACCTCCACTTTGGACCGCGCACCTATGATGTTCTACCTGGCTCGCTACCTTGCATCTGATCCCTTGAACAATGTGTCATCTGCACCTCCACCTCATCAAGTCCTTACCAAACCATTGGCTTTGATAGCACTTGTTAGTATGGGTATATACCATGAAACATAAAAATGAAGTCACTGATATCTTCAAGAAGTGGGAAGCTATGATTGAGAAACAAACTGAAAGGGTGATCAAAGTAGTGAGATCTGACAATGGCGGTGAGTATACCGAGGATCCCTTGAAGCAATTTTGTTTGGAACATGGCATTAGAAAACACTTCACAGTAAAGTCGACACCACAACAGAATGGGGTAGCAAAGCAGATGAACTGTACCCTGTTGGAGAGAACACGGTGCATGTTGTCCAATACAGGCTTGGGCAGAATATGGTAGGCTGTAGTAGTAAACACGGTGTGCTATCTCATTTACTATTCTCCTTCATCAGCTATTGAGTCTCAGATTTCTATGGAGGTATGGTCTGGATTTCTTCAAATTATTCTAACTTGAAAGTATTTGGTTGTCCAGCATAATTTCATGTTAGGGAGGATAAAATTGAAGTAAAAGTCAGGAAACTATTTTTCTCGGTTTTCCAGATAATGTGAAAGAGTATAGATTATTGTGCCCTGACTTGCTGAAGTTTATGATCAGTCAAAATGTGAAGTTCCATGAGGAAGCTTTGTTACAGGCAAAGTGTGAGAGCTGCAAAAATGGTTCCCTTATTTGGAGGGGTGATAGCTATGATGAAGATGAGGATGCTTGAGATTCTCAGCAGGTGTATCTTGGATATTAGATCTCATACAGAGCATGATTCTCCTTCTACTGAGGGAAGGGGTGATACAAATATGATGCCTGATGAGACAATGGCAGATATTGAGGTTCCTACTGATGGGGACATGGATCCTACACAACAACTGGTTCAACAGTTACAAACACCATATTTAGCAATAGGTAGAGAACCTAGAGTCGGACGTGCACCACTTAAATTTGGCTATGAGGATGGAACAACTTGCACATTATCATTTCTTGACAGATATGATGATGTTCATACCACATATACGTAGGTTATGCGAGGTATTCACAAAGAGGAGTGGAAGGAGGCTTTGGATAAGGAGATGTTATCTTTTCAGAAGAATTATACATGGGAGCTTGTGACACTCCCTAAAGTGAAGAGATCGAATGGATGTAAGTGGGTTTTTACAATGAAAGATGGGATTCCAGATTCCATGGGTAGTTGTACAAGTATACGATACAAGGCAAGGTTGGTGGATAAAGAATATGCACAACAAGAAGGTGTGATCTACAATGAAGTATTTTTTTTCGGTAGTAAAACACACTTCTATCCGAGCCCTTTTGACTTAGAGCTCGAGCAACTTGATCTCAAGGCTGCTTTCTTGCATGGAGATTTGGAGGAGGACATATACATGTCTCAGTCCAACGAATATGCTATTGTTTGTAAGGAAGAAAAGATATGCAAACTGAAGAAATCACTATATAGGTTGAAACAATCTTCGAGGCAGTAGTACCAGAGGTTTGATACTTTTATGATTGATCAGGGATATGCAAGGAGTCAGTATGATCCTTGTGTATTCACACAGAAACTCAAGGATGGGTCTTTTATGTTTCTCTTACTTTATGTTTATGACATGTTCATTACTGCGAAGAGCATGAAAGAAATTGATAAATTGAAGTTGAAACTTAGCATGGAATTTGAGATGAAAGATCTTGGTTTAGCGAAGAAAATACTTGGGATGGATATGGCGCGAGATAGGAAGAAAGGTAGACTGACATTGTCACAGAGACAATACTTAGAGAAGATTATTCATCGTTTTGACATGGATATGCCTAAGCTGGTAAGTACTCATTTAGTTGCTCACTTTAAACTCTCGGGTAAGTTGTCTCCTAGCATAGAGGATGATAGGGAATTCATGTCACGGGTTCCCTATGCTAGTGCAGTTGGTAGTCTTATGTATGCCATGATCTGCACACGTCCGGATATCACTCATGCAGTCAATCTGGTTAGTAGTTTATATCAAACCCGGGAAAACAGCATTGGCAGGCAGTGAAGTGGATATTGAGATATCTTCGGGGTATGCTGGTTGTTGGTTTAGTATATGAGAGAGGAAATGTGTCAAATATGATATGAGGTTATGTTGATTCAGATTATGGCGGTGATCTTGATAGGCGTCGATCGACTACAGGTTATTGTTTTACATTGGCGATAGGTCCGGTGAGCTGGAAGTCTCAGTTACAGTCTACAGTTTATTTGTGTACTATTGAAGCATAGTACATGGCTCTATCAGAGGCGGTGAAGGAAGTCATTTGACTTCGAGGCTTGGTTAGTGATTTGGGTGTTACTCAGGTTGATGTGACAGTCAGAGTGCTATCCATTTGGCGAATAACCAGGTTCATCATGCACAGACGAAGCACATTGATGTGCGGTATCATTTTCTGAAGGATGTCATCGAAGATGGCAATGTTCTTTTAGAGAATTTGAGTACTAAAGACAATCCAGCTGATATGTTGTCAAAAGCGGTTCCAGGGATCAAGTTTGAGCATTGCCTCAACTTGATCAAGCTTTCTTAGTGTTGACGCCTCAAGGGGGCAGGGCCCTTAGGGGCATGAGGATGATTCTCTGACCGAAAAATGGGTATTAGCGGTTTTTCATGCCAAGATAGAGATGCTTAGATGGTTGTTTGTGATGCTTGTGTGGTGGCCTGGAATTTTTCGCCAAAGTAGAGATTGTGAGACAAGGACTCAAAGTCCTTTGTTGTATCTTTTGTTGGCTCCCAATTATGTGGGAAGAATCAGATAAAGAGAATGAGTCAAAGTCCTTTACTCATAAAGACTTAAACTCTCTTATCTATTTTTTGTTTAAATTGCAAGCATACAACAACAGACAATTAGCAGCAGCACATATAAACAACAGCAACACAGCGTGAAGGCGGCATCAATACAGTGTGAAACGATTGCGAGTTCAGCGTGAAACGGGCTGTGAGTTCGGCGTGAAACAGTAGCCAAGTTGAAGGATTGAAATCGGGTGATTTCAGGTGTTCTTCGTTTGCAATTTTAGTCAAAACTTCGGGGTTCCTTTTGGGTTCTACTTCCATTGTAGGGAGGAAGATTGTGGAGAGACTCTTGTTACTTGGTGGTATTGTTGACTTGAGATTGGGTAATCTCAATGATCGTTGCTTGAAAACGTTGTAATCTTCAAGTAAGTGTTTCCACATCAATGTGATAGTTACAGAGTCGTCGTCCGTGGAGTAGGCAAAGCCGAGCCACGTAAATTCTGGTGTGATCTTTATTTTTCTGCATATTACGTATTACTTGTTATTTGCTTATTACTTACATAGCATTTTTGTCATTCACTTTCACTAACTAGGTCTTAGCCATCTGTGTTGGAATTATTTGCATTAGTTGGTGTTTTGGACTAATTGTTCTAGCATGTATTTCCCATACACTCGTAACATTCTCCTTCGTTATGAAAATAATCCTCGGAGTCGTAACTCTCTCCACGACTCTTTTCTCTATAACGTTCATCTTATTTAAGGGAGAACTTTTTCTAGTCTGAATTTGGGCCTTTAACTATCATTTATTGTAACAAACACTATTTGGGCTTTTCTGACTGGATTCGCCCATTTTGGGCTTTATGAATTAGCCTGGTTTTGGGACACTTGATCCTCGTGATGGATGATTCATGTTGCGTGTATGGCTTCGATATCAGTCTTATTTGATGTATCATCAATTAAGATACTTTTTAAATCACTAGGAACCTGAAAAAATTAAATGGCATTGTGGAAATCTTTAAAAAAAAAAAATGGCAGGTTTTAGGGATTTTCATTAAGTGGCATGGTTAGTAACTCGGGATTTGACGAAGGCATTACATCTCTAAGTTAACTCGTTGAGTTGAGATAGTATTAAATGAGTTTACTAATTTCCAACTCATCGTGCATCTTCCCAAACAGGTCAACCATTTCTTTAACCAAACAAAAAAAAAAAAAAAAACCACATCAAAAAATTCTCAAAGTCCTATTTTTTTTTTTTTTTATATTGGTCGAGCTTACCAACCACACCCCAAATATAAACTACACAAAATAGCACCGCCAAAATCCATAGTTAGAAATGCAATAAAAAAAATCCCTAAAAACATAAAGATGAGGTGTTTCGCACTTCACAATGGTAGAGATGAAAGATGTATCGTTGGACATACATTTGTTTTGTTGTTCATAGATAAATGGATTTTTGTTGTTTGCGTGTTCAGTTGCACAGATTTTTCTTGCATGTATATGGTGTATGATAGTTCTCAAGATATCAACGATCAAATTGAAATGGAGCATAAACATTTCAATCCATCACACAATGTTCAAGGCACTCAAGGCCCACAATTTTCACCATTGAAGCCTGTAAAACAGGTAAATTCATACATACCAAGTACTTAAATTCATACATTACTACGTAGAATTTGAACTTAATTAATTTTTGTGCTTTTCTTATTTTCGGTTTTTGTAGAATGGTGGGGGTATAAATGTTCTTGGATTGTCTCTAGAAAATTCACCATCATAGTTGTGGCTATTTTGTTCGTGATTGGATATATAGTATTTATCTTGATGTAGTGACTTTGTAGACTTCGTGAGGTGTGTGCTTAACTTCTACACCAATGTCTGCTACATCAATTAATGTCTTATTTATTAAGAAAAAATGTAAGACATTATGAACAACATCTATTGTCCACCAATTGTAGGGCAATTGGTTGTACATCCACTCTTCATGTGAGAGGTCGTGGGTTCGAGACTTATCAATTAGTATTTTGTGAGTTTTCGCCAGAAAGAGCACATGTGTTCCGCCATTGATAATCCTTTAGATGGACTAGAGCAGAGCGAAACGAAAATAAGTCTTCATGCAAAGTGGAGGCAATGGGCCAGAGTGAAAATAAGTCACCATGCGAGATGGAGGCGCGATGATATTAAGTGACAATAATATTATAGCTTTCGGGTCTAGTTTGGTTAACTCTATAGAGTCAGTCATATAACCTTCAGGCATGGATTAAAATAAAAATGTATTCAATGAATATGCATTATACAAGACCTTCACAAAATCAATTATTACTCAAAGTAATTATACTAATTTTCCCAAAATTATTTTTTTTGTTGTATTTGTATGATATTGCTGAATATTTATGCTAATAGCTCTTTATAATTTAAAAAGCTTATGCCAAACTAACAAAGACCTAGCAGTAATTTTGGAATGATAGAGGGGTAATTTGTAAGATCTTATTAATTACCATTAATTGAAATTGCAATGTTCAAGGGCAATCTTGAATTTATAAATGGGTGTCACACACGAACAACCATTAACAATATTATTATTCATTGAGCCCATGCTCATTGTAGGAGTTTGATAATTATTTTTATGCATTCAGAAAGTCAACCACAAGTCTATCTTATGTGAGTCACCCCACGATTTAACTCACAAAAAGTGAAAATCGATCCACGATTTCAATAACATTACAGATAACTACACTAGAAGGACCAATTCTACATCCCAAATAAAAGGCCAATTTGTTATATTTAGTACCTCACCAATAGGATAAATAGTCGATTTGTAAAAATTCACCTTTGGACTCAAAATGGGTTGGCACCACAACAAAGTACTGAAAATCGTATGCACTTGGTCAAGTGTGCACCGACAATATTATACAATTTTTTTTTTTTTTTTTTTGCATATTCGAGAATTGCGATAAAGCGACTTGTAACCCTTCAAAACTTAATATTTGAAAAAAAATTTCCAAAATTTGAAATTCATTTATACTTCTATGAGAAACTTTAAATTCGGAGGATCGCATTTTACCACAAACTTATTTGTAAGATCTTTTTATCGCGTGTCAAATTATTTAGCAGGAAATTATATGAATTTAAAAATTCCAAGGTGTATCACATAAATAAATTGTATCGTATGACAGAGTATCGATTAACACTCCTAGAGCACTGAGAGCACCATTTGTCACAAAAAAACCATATTTGCGATTAGATTTTTTCTTACCAAGATTATCATGGCATCATCATTGTTACGGATTAGTGCTACTACTAATCTCAGGATCTTGGAATTCAATACAACAGATAACAACCAAAAAAATGTAAACGGGGCCGCAACCAATCAAACCATGCAATAAACGAAAGAAAGCAAAAAATAAATGACACAAGAATTTAACGTGGCTCGGCCAAATCTGCCTATGTCCACGGAGCGCACCACAATCCACTATGAATCTGAGAATCAATGTTTATAATCACCAATAAAGCCTCACTCAATCTCTAAATCTACACAAACCTTCCACAATAAATCTATATATAGATTCATGCAAGGAATCCATATGCTGTCGTACAAGGAATCTTTCTATTGTCTCCTACAAGGAAAGTTTATATTGTATCAAGGGTACTTTCTATTGTCTCTTACAAGACAACTTTATATTGTATCATACAAGAAAACTTCTTATTGTCTTCAACAAGAAAACTTCATATAGTATCATACAAGGAAACTGACATATATTCAGACTCCACAATTCTCAACAATCATATATAATTTTCTTTATTATAATAAACATGTACACAACAATACATAGCACACGTCGTGACTAGAACATTCTACAAAACTAATCATATGTATATTTAATTTATAATTTTTTGAAAGTTTTAAAATTTATTAAGTAATGTACTTGAAATTAATGATGTTTTGAATTGTAGTATGGGGGGAAGGGGGGTTACTTTTGGGCATGTTTTGTTTGTTTTGTTATTCTTTTTCGAACACATTTGGCATGGTGCTAGAACTTTGTTAAGAGATTTTTTGTTGAGGTTGATCCAATTACAATGATACTGGTAATACGATAAACATTGTGGATGTTAATTCTAGTTGCTAGAATAGTGTTTGCACATGTTACAGCTACTACATAGGTGATAGGGCTGAACAAAAAATTGATCAAACCGATTAAACCAACCGAATCGATCTAAACCAAACTGATTGGTTCGGTTTAAATTAAGTTCGGATCGGTTTCGGTTTTAAAAAATTCAAAACCGAAATGGTTGGTTCGATTTTCAGTTTCTATGTGATTTTAACCAACCAAACCGAACCGACCGAATATATATAATAAATAATATATTTTATATATAAATAATAAAATATGTTTAAAATAGTCGGTCGGTTCGGTTTTATTTCGGTTTGAGTCGGTTCGGTTCGATTACAGTTTGCATAAATTAGAATCGGTTCGGTTTCGAATCGGTTTTGTTAATGGTCGGTTCGGTTTCGGTTTGAAAATTTTAACACCAACCTAAGTCGGTTCATTTCACGGTTTATGTGAAAAATCGAACCGACGGTTCGGTTTTCAACCCTAATAGGTGAGGTATATCAGGTTGCATGTCCATTTTGATTAATTCTAGTAGGTAAAAAAATAGTCTCTTAATAATATGTTGTTGATGTTCTAGGTATTATCAAAGAGTATATGAAGGTAATTCCATGTGTCTGGACATATACGGAACACACAGTGGATATCTTTTATGAATCTTATTTTTTCAATTATAATCCATGATTGAAAAAGAACTTTTAGCTATTGTATTTGTTTTAGAGAAATTTCGATCTTATTTAATTGGAATTAAATTTATTAATTTCTCTGATCATGCAGCTTTAAAGTACTTGCTTACAAAGAAATAGGCAAAACCGAGACTTATACGGTGTATGCTGCTTCTTCAAGAGTTTGATGTGGAAATCAGGGATTAGAAAGGGAGTGAAAAAATGGCGGCTGACCACTTGAGCCGCTTGGTGCGCAATTCAATTGAGCATCAATCAAAGTCCAAGAAGCATAATAAATGACGTTTGTCCCTTCGTTGGCCGATAACTACTCCTAAGGCATAATCCGATGTGTTACACATAAGCTCAAATGGAAGACTCCAATCCGATGGTGCAATGATAGGTGTCGATGTTAACAACTCCTTAAGCTTGTCAAACGCCTTCTGATGGTCTTCATTGAACTCAAATGACACATTTTTTTATAGGAGTCAGCATAAGGGTCCATAAATCTTTGATAAATCGCCGATAGAATCATGCATGTCCAAGAAAAGAACAAATTCTCTTACCAAAGTAGGAGATAATAAGTAACGCACAAGATATATTTTAGCTTTATTAACCTCAATACCCCTAGCTGAAACTACATGGCATGAAACAATACCTTGATTAACCATAAAGTGACATTTTTCCCAATTTAATACAAGTTTAACATCAATGCATCGCTTTAGAATCAAAGAAATATTATCTAGACAATGGTCAAGAGAATCACTGAAAACACTAAAGTCATCCATAAAAACCTCAATGATTTTTTCAATAAAATCTAAAAATATACTTACCATGCACCTCTGAAAGGTAGTTGGGGCATTATACAAACCGAATGACATTCTTCTATGTACGAAAGTGTCGAATGGACATTTGAAGGTTGTATTTTGATCTTCTGGGGCGATGACAATCTAATTATATTCTAAATAACCATAAAAAACAATAAAAAAAACTCGATTGGCCAACCTTTCAAGCAATTGATAAATAAGGGGAAGGGGAAAATGATATTTTCTGGTGATTGCATTCAATTTTCTATAGTCAATACAAACCCGCCACCCAATTTGCATTCGCATGGGAACCAACTTGTTTTCCTCATTCTTTACCACAATTATGTCGGATTTCTTCGACACTACTTGTACCAGTGAAATCCATTTGCTATCTGAAATATGGTGGATCACGCCACAATCAAGGAGTTTAATGATTTATTTCTTCACGACTTCCATCATAGGTTGTTTAGGCGGCATTGAGCTTCTCTAGTGGGTTTTTCCCCTTCCTCAAGAAGTATACGGTGCATACAAGTGGTAGAGCTAATATCCTTAATGTCGGCCAATGTCCACCCAATTGCAGTCTCATACTCCTTTAGAACTCGAATAAGTTTTTCCTCCTCTAAAACTATGAGTAATGACGATAGAAAATGTCTCATCATCTCTAAATAAGTGTATTCAAGTGATCCGACGACGGTTTAAGCTAAAGTGTATGTGCTTGAATCACAAAAGGTAAAAGTTTATTAGTAGATGAGGGAATAATAATTGGAGAATGCAACTTACTAACAATCCGTGGCATTGACTCCAAGGCTGCCACAGTCTCAATGATATCTTATTGATCGAGAGCTTCTTAGTGTCAAAAAGAACTCCATTGCTCCACTAGTACAAAATGAGGCAATTATGGTACAATTGTCCTGGGGATAAGAGTAACTGCGGAAAAAAGAAGTCTTGTGATTTATGTCCGCTAATACAAACTTGTTGGTTATTATATCTGCCATGAAAGTCGAAAGTGGAAATTTTTCGCTCAATTACTCTTTAAAAATTGAAAAAATTGGAGTTGTGGTTGTAGCATCTAGGGTTGGCATTTATATGGGCCACCAACTTAGTTTTCGGCAAATAAGTTTATTTGGGGCCTATACATCTGCCAAGACATCCGACCTCACAATTTTAAAAAAAAAACCGCCCTTTTCAATCAAACAAAAGAAGAACCACCATCTTAGAGTCCATTCAAATTCCGAATTGAATACCTCCCCCTTAAGCTTAATTGAGGTAGCACTCATCATTCGCCGTTAGGTTTAATGATTAGTTGTAGGAATTCAATGTGCTCATCAGGGCTTGACCCGAAGATGTGGATCATCCAAGGCACATTAGCATGGTATATTCCTGACCAAACTTCTCCTCAGGAGGATAGATGTGGCGATTCAAGTGAGATCCAATGTAAACATGAGAATCACATTCTGTTCTCCCTAAAACATGTGCTTTTCATATTCATGAAGCTTCCATCGCTGATTACAAAATTTAATGGTGGATTGGTGACAAAATTTAATGGTGGATTGATGAGTAAGCTTCAAATTAACTTAAATGTAAGTGATCTCTTCATGGATTTCCATGCAACCAAACACAATCTAAGTTCTTATATTGGGTAACCGAGCAGGCCAAACAGTGTGCTAGTTCCATGTTTTAAGACCTAGAAGGGATTTTTCTTGGACAACCTCAGATCTCAAGGCAACAATGCTGGTAAGATAAAAAAAGACGAGCGATTCTATGTGTCGAGGGAAAGGGCGAGGAAACCAGCGAGGTAAACGAGGTGGCGGGGGGTGAACCGTTCACCCCCCTCGAGATGCGCGCGCGGAACACATCTCGAGGGGGGTGAACGGTTCACCCCCCGCCACCTCGTTTACCTCGCTGGTTTCCTCGCTCTTTCCCTCGACATTTAGAATTTCGCAAAAAAGACACTTTGATGTAAATATGCTATGGCTGTAACAGTTGATTGAAACTACACCACCGCTTGAACACCTGGAAGAACATGTCAGTCAGATCTATACCTCACCACACACTAACCGCTGTTAATTTCTTCATGCCATTTCTACTTTTCCACACCATGTTATGCACAGGTGACAAATGCCACTTATCCCTGTGATCCTCCACAAAACATTGGTGCGGGAGCAAACCGTTATCAGAGGAGGCTTTCATGTATGGTGAGCAAACCAATATGCCTGATATGATGACTTGTGGAGACTTTCATGTAGCACTGGTGCTGGCAATGCTATGGCTTGTGGAGACTTTCATGTAGCACTTTTATCAATGGCTGCGTGAGCAAACCTGCTTTATTGATAGATTGTAATAGCTCAATCAAGTAGTAGACCTGCTTTATTTTTTTGGAAGGCATAGACCTGCTTGATTCATCACGCATCCTTGTCTCAAGTGAAGAGTCATCTACACATTTGTTAAGAGCACTCAAATTGAGAATGACGAGAAAATTATTAGACCATTTCCATAATTCAATTCAGCAATTCACTAAATACACATCACAATAAATTCAGAATCTCATGCAAAAACTGCAGAATGAGTAGTACACAACAACCCCCCACCCCAAAAAATAATAAAAAATATCTAATGACCATAAATAACTCTTTGCACTCTGTAGTATCACCAAAATAAATTCATCACATAGCAGATGCTGACAATTGTACACGAGAAGTAAAATTACATTTTGTCTCAACAATTTCAGGCACTGAGCATCTATAAGCCATATTGAACAGCAGGCAAACCGATAGCAATGCACAAACAAATGCTGCTTGTGTTGCTCCTTAAACAGCATCAGGCGACAAATGTATAACAAAGGTTGTCTTTGTTGACAAGATTCACTGAAGGGAATCCTTGTTTGTTGAAGTCAAAAAAGATCATCATAGGCAATAATATCCCTTCCTTTGAAAGACAAATCTGATCCATTAGTTTTGGGGCTCACTGAAGGTGAACGAAGCTTATTTCCTCTACCGCGCCTACTTAAAGGTACTTCTGGTAGCAGCAGCTTGGAGGAGGGTCTTTCTTTTGATGAAAACGCAACCCCTTCCCGCCACTGAGGAAGTGGGTCGTTTGCCCAAGATACTTGTACCTGCATTTCTTGCAACGATCACAACTAAGTAAAACCCATAAAAGCATAGCCATAAAATATCCTATTATGTCTGCAAGTCTATATATCACGTCAGATAAGGACATGATAAATATCCAAAATTTTGTTAAGATTGTGTTTGATGTTTTTTCATAAATCATGAAAATAGTTGAGATGAGAGAACTAAGTGAGAAAAATTTTCATCCAATAATAGCCATGTTTCTTGAGTTTTTCATGACAATTTTCTTAGCACCCCTAGAATGTTTTTTTTTTCCTTTTTCTGAGAGAAGATAGATGGTGGGAGGTCACAAACTTCATGCTCACACCCCTCCCTTCTCCCTTATCTTCTATGATCTTTTCACTACTTTAAGTTCTCCATGGAAAACCAAAATCAAACTCACCCTAACTATTCATTTTTTCCATAGTAAGACTATTATATGAGACATGGAAGGTTATTCCATACTTATCAAATGTTGTTTGAATAGTTATTCACAATATGTTCCCTATGGTAACCGGGTTGTTGAATTATGGTCAACAGACAGTCAAAGCAGCAAGGTATATTTGTCAAAGTTTTATGATTACCTTATCCCACACAAATCGTTTACCTATAACTGTTCAATATTCTTATGAAAAATTGATCACATCGAAACACTTCCGCAGTCAAATACATTTTGAATTTGATAAATGTATTGCTTGTAAAGGATGTGTTCGTGTATGCCTATTGATCTACCATTGACTGGAAATAGAAAAGGCTAGGATAACTCAGTTCTAAAACACATATCAAAAGATTGAAACGGAAGTTAAAACCAGTGACATGGATTCAGGTGTTAGTCTTATAAATATGCAGCTCACTGAGACGTTAAGAAACATGTATTAGAAGTATATCTGAGGCGAACATATCAATACAGAAATGTGATACATACTAATAATCAAAATTGAACAAAAAAATCATCTTGCAAACCGCCCTATAAGAGTTATTTTCTAAACACCAAGAATGTTCTAGGATAGATGAGAAGGCAGTGCCAATAAACCCTTTGATGAATTTTCAGGTATTAGTAATTTCAAAGGTTTTAGCCTTGATGCCAACATATATTGTCAAGACAATAAGACACTTCCTCAATCTATGTGACTTATGGTAGAGGATTCCAAAAGTAGCATTGCCTTGAACTCCTTCAAGCATTTCCAATGGTGGGATTGAAATGAGAATACTTTTCATTTTCATTACCAAAAGGGCTTTCCAGTGGCTGGATTAAGATGAAGATTTTACATTTCACATGCGGCAGGAATGGAAATCTCCATGGCTGGATTCTCATCCCAGTACGGCACCACATACAGCCGTAAAACTCCATTCCAAGTTGTGCCTTACAGCATTGCCAACTTTTTCTTATCATATGAAGACCCAATCAATAATGGACACATGTTGATGAAAAGAAAAATCGGTGACTGAGATGAGTCATAATAATGTGAAAAGGTGATTGAATCTTTTGAAGTCAATAAAAGAAAAACTCGACGAAATAAATCTCACACTTGTGACCATTGCCAATTGTTCCACAAATCTCCATCTTGCCAAGATTTTCAAGCCAAACATAACCATGCAAACTTCATCTTGATTCAAGTCAAACTTGTCGATACAAGATTCTCTTTAGTGATTAAATGAGATGAGGGGTTAAACTAAAATCATTAAATAAGAGTGTAAGGTATCTTTTTAAAGCTTGTTGGCTCAGGGTGGGATGAACTTCAAAGTTTCAAGCTTCTTCAGAGTCAGTGAAACATTCAATTTGCATCTTCCTCACTAATGCAACAACGGGTCGTACGATATAGAGAGATTTGGAGAGACATCGGAGAATAACACGAGGAAGTGTAAGATTACATATTGTCCCTGTATCATTTGAAGGACGTGGGAACCATGGATTGTGATTTCGCGAGATTTCTTTAAAAAAAAATTTCACTTTATGAAAAGAAAGGTTCCAAACTTAAATCTCCATTTTTTCGACGAGAAATTTTGATAAATTCTTGTCCTGAATTTTGATAAATTCAAGGATTTCGTAAAAACTTGTCTTCTTCCTCCTCAACGCATCTCTTCCTCCTCAGTCTGCAAAGGGAATGTTGGTTTGATGAACAACAACAAGGACATGGATGTAGATGTTGTTATTCTTTCAGAAGAAGATAAGATGGAAGGGGCCAAGAATGGAGGGGAATTCAATGATAAGGGTTGATCTGGTACAGTTTGCATGGCTTGGATATCTTCCTATCATGAAAATAACAGACCTTTACAACAACATCATCCAGGTACCATTTCCTTGTGTAATAGATAATCGGCGTCTTCGCATGGCTTGGATATCTTCCTATCATGAAAATAACAGACCTTTACAACAACATCATCTAGGTACCATTTCCTTGTGTAATAGATAATCAGCGTCTTCCCAGTGTATGCCAAAGGTTTTGTTGTCATCATCATTCAACAACAACCCTCTATCATCTTCATTTCTTCTACGCGAGACAGGAAGGCTCATTATAAACAAAACCAGGGAGTGAAATAAAATAGAAACTCTCATAGCCAAAACTCACTAAATCCTTCTCTTCTCTTTGTGGGGTTTGTGAGAGAGATGGCAATGGGTGGTGTCGGAGGTTCATTGTTTAAAGGTGGTGGTGGAGGCAGTGACGGAGCCAGGATTTTTGTCGAGGGGGGCGGAGTGATGTCATAATTAATTAAATATAATATAAAAATTAGTTACTTTAACATGAATTTTTTTTTTAAATCCGAAATTCTTCCTGGCCTGGAAAAACCAGCGAGGTTGCTGCCTGGGGAGGCAAAAATACACTTTTGCCCCCCTATTTAACAACCTTTTTGGAAAAGGTGTTTAAAGAGGGGGGGGCAAAAATACACTTTTGCCCCCCTCTTTAACAACCTTTTTGGAAAATGTGTGTAAAGATGGCGGGCAAAAATACAAAAAGGTGTTTAAAGAGGGGGCAAAAGTGTAATTTTGCCCCCCGAGCAGCAAACCAAGCAGGGGGACCCAGGCCCTGTAGAATTACTACTATATTCATTGATTACTACTATAGCAAAAAGGGGAGTACAACAAAGACAATCATTGAAGATGATTACTATTATATTCATTGAAGATGATTACTACTTATAGAAACACAACAGAAGAGAAGGTTTGAATCGTTGATTACTACTACATGAAGAAAATGAGGAAGAGATTGAGTTGCTTACGATTTTTTTGTGGAGATGACCAACACAGTGATTAATGAAGGCACCTGGTACCTAGAAGAAGAAGAATAAGGTGGTTTGGATCCTATTGGATCTTGTGAAGATGAGCTCAAATAACTCAATAGTTATAGATCTTTGAAGATGATGAAATATAGGGGTTTTCCTCATCTTATCCAATCGATGGAGTGTGAAGAAGAAACTGTGGATTTTGGTTTCTTTGAAGAGCAATTCTAGCTGGCCTGGGAAACCAGTCTGATCCCTGTCTGGGGGGGAATACATTTTTGCCCCCCTCTTTAAAACACTTTTTTGGAGTATGTGTTTAAAGAGGGGGGCAAAAATGTATTTTTGCCCCCCAAGCAGTGGTTTCCCAGGTCCGCTAGAATTTCTGTTCTTTGAGAGATTTAAAGAATTTAACCTCTATCTCTAACTCTAAAAGTAGAGTTTGAATTTGATATGTACATGATTTGAAGGATAAAGTCCTGGTTGAAGTGAAAAGTGAGAATAGAGGAGCAAATTAAAAACTAATTGAGAAACAAATAAATTATTTAAAATAAAAAAAATGTCAAAAGTCAGTAGGGGCAAGTGCCCCCACCTGAATCTGTGCCTGGGTGGAGGTTAATTGTTCAAAGGTGGTGGTGGTGGTGGTGGAAATAGCAACAAAGCAAGACCATATGTGTTGATGTTGTTGTTGGCTTTAGAACCACAACTTTATTTGGAGTGACGGTGTTGTTTTTTCCATTACCATAATCATGTGGCACCTCTTCACTTCCACATGTAATGTTAAGTTGACCAATCTTGGAAAATATAAAAACCATGATCCAGTTGTTCTATTTGCAACATAGCTTTGTTGCATCTCGGGTTTGGGAAGAAGACGAGCTTTTTCACAGACATTTCTGTTGTGGTTACTAGATTTTGTAATGCTTGAATATGTTATGTTTTCTCTCCAATTACTTTTGGACAAGGTTTCTCGAAAGCATGTTGAAAGTGTGGAAGGATGATTATACAGTGTAATAACTTGTAACGGGGATTTCAGTGGGTTATACGTTACATAGGTTACAATGGTGACCAAAACTTTTCTATGGAAGCACATCATGTTATATCATAAAACGCCTTTAATAGACAAGGGGGAGATAATAGGTTCATTTAGAGAAAGAGAACTAGGGAATAGGAGATTCGGGAAGAGAATAGGTTCAATTACTTGCATCTTATTTTCCCACATATTTCATATACCCTCAAAATTTATTATATAGGTTTCATGTATTCTTGAAATTTTAAAGTTTTTTTCTTTACACACCAAAATATTTCTTCAAATCAGAAACAGAAATTAACTCAAAAAACGAAATCGCAATCATTGGTGGGAACTACTGGTTCCAAACTGAAGAAACAATGGACTCCTTAATTCTAACATGAGAGTTAAGTTTAGCACTCCATGACAGTCAAGGGAGGAACAATAACTAGTGTCATTAGTTTCAGAGTGAGAAAAAGCACCCCATGTGAGAAACCAAAAGGGAAAGTATTCACCAGCATTCTATTTAGCCTTCAAACTTGATAAAAAAAATACAATCCCTTTACTCAAAAGCCTCAACATTTAGTAGAAAAGATCAAACATTTCAATCAGTTGCGAACTAATATAAATACTGATAATCAAATTAGGGACTTAAACCTAAAATTCACTATTTACAACCAATCAACTGAATTCAATAAAACTCAAACATACCCATTGAAGAGAAACCAATTATGGGTGACAGAAAATTGAATAAACAGAAAACTTCAGTTTACTAACGAGTACCCATCAAGCAAAACAAAACCTTAAACCCTAAAACAGTTGGTTCTGAAACAACCCAAACAAACAAACATAAAAAGCGCACCTTTTTGGAATCAACGTGGATCCCAGTGAAAGGGTCAGAAGCAGCAGCAATGGCAGCCTCAGCAGAGTCCTTGGAACGGAAAGTGAGGTATCCAATGTCACGGTCGATCCGGAGTCGAGATATGGAACCATAGATCTCGAAGTGAGACTTGAGGTTGAGAACAGAGCAGGAGGAAGAGAACCCAGTGACGACCACCATAGCTGATGAGGTATCTCTGGTGGTGGTGGGTTTGGTGGTGGTGGTGTCGAGATCTTCGTCAAAGGGGGTGTCTGGATTGGTGGTGGAGGAGGAAGGGAAAGGAGTTTGGGTGTGGCGAGGTCTTTTGTTTTTTTGGGTTTGGCGAGACAAGTGGGGTTTGTTTCTCTTTCTGTTCATTGTTGCTGCTGCTTTGATGCAGAGAATTGACTTCAATGTAAACGATGAAGAAGAAGAAGCGAGTGAGGGAGAACCACCGGATCCTTTCGCATTTTCAAAAGAGCCCTCTTACTTTGACTCTCTAATCTAAAATCTAAGCGGGCGTTTGTTTGACTTTAGAGGTTTAACCAGGATGTTGCCATTTCTACTATATTATTACATGACACCATAATTGTAACAAATAAAGCGGCAAAAACAAACTTCTATGGTCACCCCTGGTTTCTTTCAAGGGTTGAGAGAATCACTTCAACACAATTCAGACATGTCCCTTAATTATGATGAGATTATGAAACCGTTAACTATTTCTCATCAAAACCAAACAAAAATATAACATATTTGAAGCTACAAATGATACAGATAAATGAGTTTATGGGACAACTTTGTGAGAAAGGAAAAACTTCCTTGTTCTACCATTTAAAATCCAAAAAATGGGTTTAATACGATAAAAGCAATTACACTGAGGAGTGGTAGACAAATTGAGAATAAGCTAATAGTATCCAAATAGAACCAAAATACAGAAGTTGAGTTACACGAGGATGATCCAACCACATTATTAACCAATCAAGGCCAACCAGCGCCAAATCCGAATAGTTGTTCCCCCACCGCTGAGACACAAAAACCCCAATGTAAGAAGGTGAGTATTTCAAGTTTAGTTTGTGCTAATGTTTCTCCACCTTTTCTACATTTCCTGTGTAAGTTTGCCCAGTCTGAGAAAAATGAATAGGAGAAAAAAAATTTAGAAACCTTTCGGAAAGTCCAAGATAACATTCTGCTTCTTGATGCTAAACAAGTGCCTAAGCTTGCAAAATTTTTGAAGGAGCTTTGCACCACAAAGAGATGACTTCAAGACAGAAAAGTGGTAAGGGTGAGTGAGAATGTTCGGTTCTTTAGAAAAAATTACCGCCTAAGTGTAAGGATCCTTGTAGTTTCATTATCCCTTATGAAATCAGTAATACTAGATTTGAGCATGCGATGTTAGACTTAGGTGATTCCATTAATGTTATGTCATATTTTGTTTATCTCTCAATGAATCTCGGTGAGCTTAAAAATGATGTTATTATTCAATTGGTTGATCGTTCTAATGCATATCCTCGAGGTTTGTTGGAAGATGTTTTTGTGCAGGTTAACCATTTGATATTTTCGACGAATTTCTATGTGCTTGAGATGGAGGATTCAACATTTTTCAACACCTTTGCCTCTTCTTTTTCGGACACCCCTTCATGAAAACAGCAAGGACAAATATTAATGTGCATATGGGAAAATTGACCATGAATTTGATGGTGATGTGATTGGCTTCAACATCTTTGAAACTATGAGGTATCTTGTTGATGATCATTCTTGTCTATTGACGTGATTTACATTTTGTCCAAGGAATTCCTTGACATCAAGAACGAAGATGAACTTTAAATCACCATTACTAATGCCGTCAAATATGAGACCACTACTACAAAAGAGGCCAAATGTGGCTCAGGAACATCATTTCAAATCTGATAAGACATCAAAAAAGATACCCGTCGGGAAAAACTTGGCAAATAAAAATGATAGCAAAAATTCATAAGTGGCGCATATAAATGCCAGGAAAGCGAATGCAGCGACACATATCCGTCAGGACAAAAACTGTATCCGCCAGAACTGTGCTAATATCTGACAGGATTGTTAACTTGGTGACTCGTGTATCCGCCAGGAATTGAACGTTATTCGACAAGAACAGTATATTATCCACCACGAAATTTTGCCATAAATTGAATATTATCCGCCAGGATGTTTTGTAAACATTCTAAAAATGTACGCTATCTAAAAATGATATTAATAATTATCCACCACAAGAAATATTATATAAACAAAAATGCTATATAAATCCGCCATCCCAAATATATGTATCATACATATTTGTCATCCCAAATATATGTCACACCATTTCCATAGCCCCTAACTCTATTTCGGGTCTCAGGACCCATCTGTTGCACACAAATTGCGTGCGAAGCTCTTCTGAGTTTTCTGCGCCATTCCCAATTCGTGATTGAAGGGAATTATCCATGAAAACCTAGCAAACAAATATTTAGAACTATTAATAATTAAGAAAATAAAAAATATAATATAAACTAATAGAAAATTTTATCTTGCGATGGTTCATCAACCTAAGAATCATCTTTCCGCGTGTGGGTGAAACAACTGAAAGATGATCAGAAAATTCTCAAATAAATAATTACATCATATTTTTGTCAAAGATGCACGGATACGACACGGCAACTCGACAATTTTCAAAAAAATAGGATTCGGCGACTCGACAACACGGTCAAACTTAATTTTTTAATATATTTTTTTGTAACTCATATGAACATAAAATTATAAATAATAATAGTGAACAATCCGTACATATCAATAAAACATTCATTCATTCAAATTTTCAAATGCATCATAAAGTCAAGCTCAAGTCATACTCATAAAGCATAAACATTTGAGAATGTAAAAACTCATTATTTGCAATATTGATTCACTGATTGAAATACTCATTCTTTGCTAAATGTTAATCTACTTTTTTTATTCTTTGCAGTTGAAGTACAAAAATCAGCAGAAAATCAGCATAAAAGAAAATCAGCACAATACTCATTGTTTTATTCTACTAGTGTTGGAAGAACACACATCCTCAAATATCAGAGACACGGAGAGTCTCATATTCATGAAATCAGAATATGGAAGAAGTAGAAAAAACTTTGAGGATGTGTATTCAATCAGACATGAATCAGGGCAGAACAAAATCAAGATGTGTGTTGCAATATCAGCACAATACTCATTCAAAAAAGAAAAAAAATCAAAGCAGAAAAGAAATCAGAGATGAATCAGAGAAGAAATCCAAGAAGAGAATGATGCATAGATTGATAGAAGAAGATCTCAGGAAAAAAAAAACGAAAGAAGGGTACCTACTGAGGACGACATCGTCTCCTTCCTGCGAGCTCCCTCTCTCTCTAGCTTCGTCCAGCGACCACCCTTGATCTATCTCTCTGTCTCTGGCTCGATCTCTCTCTCACTGGATCAATCTCTCTCTCCCCAGGTTTTGCACACACACCTACATCTCAGAAGAGTCCTGATCGACAGTCTGGAGAAGATCTCCATAAGGATGTCCTCAGAAAGCAGAGAAAGGTCCATGGCACGAAGATCTCACCTTGAATTTGCAAGTTCTGAGGATGAAATGAAACTCAAGTAAAAGAGAAACTCTCTACCACAGGTTTGAAATCTCAATCAGTCGATCGAATGTGTGAGGCTCGATCTTTTTCTCTGTCTCTAACTCGATCTTTCACTGATAGTGATGCGGAGGACGACATCGATCTGTCCCTCTCTGTCGAAATTGATCTCTCTACCTCCGATCAAAATCAATCGAATACTCTCTGTCAAAATCGATCAAACCCTCGAGTCGACTCCCTCTATGTCTCTATTCTCTCTGCTTTCTCTGCTCTCTGATTAGGGTTTGTGGGAGGGAGGAACCGAACGATCGAAGAGGAGGAAAATGGTTTATTTGCACCCGACCGTGTCCGGACAGTGTCTGGTCGAGTCTGGACCGTGTCCAAGCCATGTCCAAATCAGTCAACGAATGTTGACCATTGACCACATATCCAATACGTGTCGGGTGTGAATCCATGTCCGACACGTATTTGACGCGTGGTTCGAAGGATTTCCGGAGAGTCGGTGCATCCTAGATTTTTGTACATTTATAAAAAAAAAATGTGACTAAATAAGAGGAAAAGAAAATAAATATACATACAAAATCTTTTTGAGCACATGCATGACTTCAATCCAGATGTATGCCCCATCATTTGCTTAGCACGACTTACCTTTTTTTTTTTATTTGTCCTAAAAAATTAACGTCAAAAAAAAAAACACAAAGAAAGAAAGACCCCATGTACAAAAATAAGTGAAAATACAGTGGCAATAATACTCCAGCAATGTTTACGTGACTGTACTACCATGAAACAGAAAAGTTAAAACACCAACTTCATGATGGTTATGAAGCATGATAGGCAAATGACATAAATGTTTACGTCATGAAAGGAAGTATTAACATGAAGGGAAGTATAATGAAAATCAAACCATTGCTGAAATTGGACCTTAGAAGTTAAGAAACGATCCTAAAATACTAAATCCAAGTTTTCAACATCCAGACATCTATGCCATTTCTTCCTACCTAACATCACAAACTGATGCATACAACCATCTATTCCCACACAGTAATAACATACTAATCACAAACACTCAGATGCCATCCATAAAACCGTCATCACCACACTTCGTTCAAGCAAAATAAAATCGAACATAGAAGAGGCATAAGACAATCTTTCAACAAAAAGTACATTGACATTCCGACTGTTAAAAATCACACCTTAGGTTAAAACACCATGCACCCAACTACGGAACTCATATTTTCAATATCCACCCCTTTAAGAAAATGAGAAAATATTTCAATGTTTTCATGTACCATCTTCTTATGAGAATGCAACTAAACCAATGAGGAATCATAAATTGAAAAAAAGCCCACACCTTCTTTCAGTCCATGACTGAGGAGGGCTGCATCATAAACCAAAGTCATGCTTGCAGGAGTTTGCCTTTGACAGAGTGCAAACTCTGCTCTCAGAGATGACAATCCAGAGAATTAAGCCTAACGTTGACATACATTGCCCTAATAATTACTAATCAAGAGAAACACAATTCAATATAACTCAACTAAAACAAACTATGGCAGAGCTCAGGCATAGGCTCATCATGTATTGAAAACAAAATATTATGGAAAACCCAAATAACAATCAATATAAAAATTCTAACTTCTCACATTGGAGAGTTTGAAATCCAACATCAACTTGAGAATCCATAACCTATCCCCATAAAAATTCAAACTTTTCACATTGGGAAGACTATAATCAAACAGTAACTTGACAATCTAAACTATTTAATAAAAGAAATCACCAACCCTTACAACGCAAAAAAAAACCTTAGAAGCAGAAAAAATAAACTCACAACTCCGCCAGCAGTGCAGGTAGTGAGGGTGGACTTCTTGTCCACCTGATAATCTCTGTTGAGAAGAACTACAAAACTAACAACACAAGTTTGAGTTGAGAGAAGAGATAAACCAAAATTTGAACTTAAACTCTCACAGTCTCAATGCCAGAGTTCACCAACAGTTTATAGATGATTTTGATTAGCAGATGTATGCCCCATCGTTTGCTTAGCACGACTTACCTTATTCTTTCCCGATTTCTCCTAAAAATAAGAAAATATAAGTGAATTAAAATATGAGAAAGAAAATTAATGGCGCTACACCATCTTTCTACATTGATACTAGAAACATGCAATTTTCTTATTGAATTTTGTCCCATACGAAGACACGGAACAACATTAAAAAAAAAAGCAATTAGACCAGCTTCTAAGCCCATAACAATGCAAAACCATTTTATGCAAGAAAATTAATAAAACATGTTTAGTCGAAAGAAAGAATGCCCAGACCAAAAAAAAGGTAGAGAAAAGAATCAAACCTTCAGCCCGTGATCGCCACCATTAATTCAGATACTAAGAATGCGCCTCATCAAACTAAGGTTGCTTTTGGCTATCGACAACCTTTTAATGCCTTTCCAAAACAGCTTTAGTTTGATAAACTGTGACCAAATCAAAGTGAACAAACTTACTGAAATCGGGCAATATACACAAACTATATCTAACCTTAATGGGGCTCCTCATCATGCTCATTTATGTTGATGTCAATATCTCTACTGAACAATTACCCACCGAGTAGTAAATAAAATCTGCCCAAATCAACTGTAGCACTTGATAAACCCAGCAATATCAAAGCTAACCAAATAAAGGGATTGAACTAATTATGCAAGAAAAATATCACCAACAGACAAATTTCTCAAACGGCAAGTAAAGGGATCTTCCAATACAAGTGTGAAAGAACAATTAAAAAAATCACAATGGGGTTTCGAGAATTCAACAGATTGCAAACAATCTCAAACCAATAAACAATCTCAAATTTCCTATTTTTCACCCCACCCACTACTGACACCCAAACACCAAGAACATCTCAACAGATTGCAAAACCATAATGGGGTTTCGAGGATTATGTCTAGAGAAGAAAAATGAGTAGAAACAGAGTAAATCATGTGTGGGTATTGTTAGTTATTTGATGTTCTCGTTGATGTATGATAGTGCAATTTTGGGATTTCGAATTATGGATGAACCATGATCGGTGCGGTTGTTTACCTCAGCAAACCCAAACCCCCCCTTTCGACT
The DNA here is from genome assembly GCA_003290165.1 of Berberis thunbergii. Taxonomy (NCBI): domain Eukaryota; kingdom Viridiplantae; phylum Streptophyta; class Magnoliopsida; order Ranunculales; family Berberidaceae; genus Berberis; species Berberis thunbergii. The sequence continues at coordinate 186,731 of QNQO01007335.1, read as the reverse complement.
ATTTATGAGCTTTCTTTCCGTCTACACATTTGTACACACCGCATCAAATTTCACACACCCACAAACACCAAGTTTCCTTATTATAGGGTTTAAGTTAAGAACAAATGACTAGTTGTCCAATACAGTATGTTAGGGGATTGGGTTGATTAGTGGTTTAGCTCTAGTTTTAATTGTTCTTCTTGTGGAGGCACTTTGCATTGCATTGATTAAAAGTGATGAGTGAATGGGAACTTTAAAAAATTGATTAAACAGATAAAAGAGAGAAAATGGGAGATGGAGTTGTGAGGAAAGGAACTCACTTCATCTTGGTCTCCTGGAAGTAGAAAGGAATTGGTTGCTGTCGAGTCTCCTGCAATAGTAACTTGTTCTTTTTCTGGTTCGACTGAAGGGGTAAAGAGAGAACAGTTGCAGCACACACGAAGATGGAGAGAGGAGGCGACGGAGAGAGAAAGAACAATTTTCGAAAGGGTATTCAATTAAGATTAAAATAGACTTCGATGGATTTTAAAATCCATTAAAATGTAGTGGTATTCAATCAAGGATTTAAAATAATACTTGTAATTTTAGGAATATTTAAATATGAATTTTAAACTATTGTTTTTAAATTCATCAAAATTTAGAGGTATTCAATTTATACTTTTCAAAAATCCACCAAAATCAAGGGTATTCAAGAAGTAATGAATTTTAATGGATTTGTTAGAGTTGTGAATTTTGAAAAATTTGTAAGTGAAAAAATATATATAACAAGAGTAATTCCAAATTCAACATTCCCACTTCATATTTCAACGGATTTGTATTGGTCATTTTTAAGTAACACCATCATTTTCACTTAAAAGGCATCACCACCATACTTTTTTTTGGGATTTGCTGAATGACACCACTACCTTCCCTTCTCCACATTCTCTTCTCTCTTCAGAGGAACAATACCACCTCCCCCACAACTTTTGGCCACACCATCACCCCTACCAGGCTGCACCACCACCCGTACTTTGTTTTTTGTTATTATTCTTCTTCTTCTAATTTTCTTCCTCTTATTTTCTCTTCTTATTGTCCTTTCTTCTTTTCATTTTTTTTGTTATTCTCATTTTTTCCTTTTGATTTCTTCTTCTTTTTTCTCTATTTTTCTTCTTTTATTTTATCCTTTCTTCTTCTTTTTCTATGTTTTTTCTCCTTTGCCCTTGCGGAGGTTTCTGCGAGTGGAGGTTCCTCACTTGCCAGAACCTTCGCGAGGGCAAAAAGAAGAAGAGAAAAAAAAAAAAAAAAAGATAAGAGAGAAAATAAGTGGAGGAGGAGAAGAAGAAGAAGAAGAAAAGAAAAAAATGAGGGGGGGAGGAGGAGAATAAGAAGATGAAGACGCGAGGAGGTGGGGTGAGAACTGGCAGTGGTGATTGATGGAGAACACAAAGAAGATGAATGTTTTATGAAGTAAAATTCTCTTTTAATTTGAAGAAAAATTCTCGTAGCATACAAATAATTGATGTTTTGAGAGATGTTTTATGATTTGTAATAACATTGATAATAATGTAGGTAAAATTATTTAATTGCTTCATATAAGTAATGACATATTTATAAGAATCCATAACAAACCTTTATAAAATTTACAAAATCCAATCATTTAAAATCAATCAAAATTTAGTGGATTTTATAAAATCCTTTAAAACCTTTTAAAATCCACGAGATTTAAAATCCCTTAGAGTCCATTCAAATCCTGAATTGAATAAATGTTTCCTAGGATTTTACAAAATCCACTGGATTTTGATGGATTTTAAATTATTGGATTTTGTAGATTTTATAAAGGTTTGTTATGGATTCTTATAAATTCAATGGATTATTATAAATATATTATTAGTCATAGGAAGCAATGAAAGAACATTACCTACATTATTATCCATGCCAATACAAATCATAAAACATCTCTCAAAACATCAATTAAACAATTGTTTGTATGCTACGAGAATTTTACTTCATAAAACATTCATCTTCTCCATCAATCACCACCGCTACCTCTCATCCCACCTCCTCCCATCTTCATCTTCTTATTCTCCTCCTTTTCCCCCTCACATCTTCTTATTCTCTGTTTTTTTTCTTATTTTTCTTCTCCTCCTCCTTTACTTATTTTCTCTCTGTTTTTTTTCTCCTATCTTCTTTATTTTTTCTTTTTGCACTCGCAAAGGTTCTAGCCAGTGGGGAACCTCCACTCGCAGAAACCTCTGCAAGGGCGAAGAGAAAAAACATGGGAAAAGAAAAAGAAATGAGAAAAAAATATGGGAGAAAGAGAGAACAATAATAATAAGAGGAAAAAATCAGAAGGGAAAAAAATGAAAACAAAAACAAAGATGAAGATAAGAAATGACAAGAAAAAGAGAAAATAAGAGAAAAAAATGAGAAGAAGAATACTAATAACAAAAAGAATAACAAAAACAAAAGAGAAAATGAAGTGCGGGTGGTGGTACAGCCAGTGGTGGTGTGGCAGGAAGTTGTGGGGAGAGGTGGTGATGCTCTTGTGAATAGAGAAGAGAAAGTGGAGAAGGGAAGATAGTGGTGTCCTTCAGCAGATCCCAAAAAAAGTGGGTGGTGGTGTCATTCAGCGGAAATATTGGTGCTATTTAAAACGACCAATACAAATCTGTTGAAATATGAGGGAGAAATGTTAAATTTGGAATGACTCTTATTATATATACTTTTCACTTACAAATCCTTCAAAATTCACAATTTTAATAAATCAATTAAAATCCATTACTTCTTGAATACCCCCTGATTTTGGTGGACTTTTAAAAAACATGAATTGAATACACTCTGATTTTGATAAATTTTAAAACAATCCTTTAAAATTCATATTTAAATACTCCTGAATTTACATGCATTATTCTAAATCATTAATTTAATACCCCCAAATTTTAATGAATTTCAAAATCCTTCACAGTCTATTAAAATCCGTAATTAAATACCACTCCCTAAATGTAGGGATCTCCTCCTGAATTCCCACATAATAAGACTCCTTCAAACCAAACACACCCTTAGTTCATTTCCTTGTGGCCCATTATGAAGACACTCGGGAAAATAATGTTCTTCATTGATTACCGTTGCCTAGAGCAAAAGTCCTAGTGGCATGCATCAACTATATGCTTACCCTTAAAAAAGCTTTGTTACAACTTCAAGAACTCAAAATCAACCTTGCTTTCAATTACATTCTTGAATCGCAAAAAATTGTTAACATCTCAGGTATATTGACAACCAAATATACAAGCCCCCGAGATGGGGGGCATAAAAAACTTCTGTTTAACAAGCCAACACATCCGCCAGGTCCGCCTAACTCAAAACCAATCGTGGTTTAGTTCAAGAATAGTCAGAATGAGATTCATAGAAGTCACTTGGGCATGGGGACATCACATCCTCTAGCATCTGCAGAACCCGGTTCATTGTGGGACGATCATCTGCATTCGCATCAGTGCACCTTGCAGCAATATCAATAACTGCTTCTACGGTCTCTACATTAGCATCTGGGCACCTTTTATCAACAATATCTTCCAACTGGTTCTCTCCCACCAAGGTGTTCATCTGCAAGATTTGGATCAGAAAGTTTATTTCCCATGATACGTTTTGTAGCAAATGAGACTGCAGAGCAAGAATAAGTTTTTACTACTTACCCAGCCAACAACGTTTAGTCCTCTCTTTACAAAGGTTGGATCAGTGGGTCTCTTTCCAGTTACAAGCTCCAACAAGAGGACTCCGAAGCTATAAACATCTGATTTCTCTGTGGCACGACCGCTCTGCAGATACTCTTTTTAAGCAGTAAATACAACATCAGTCAGTTTGAAATTTTCAAGTTGAACAATATACTTTATTGGGAAGCAAACAATAAAAAACTTTCATGTAAAGTTTGCTATACATAACATTAATAAATAGTCGAATGAAAATAAAGAATATTCACACACCCGGCGCTAAATAACCAAAAGTACCAGCAACCACAGTTGTGACATGAGCCTCCTCGTCTACCAAAAGCTTAGCTAGACCAAAATCGGAAACACGAGGATCTAGGTTCTCGTCAAGTAGTATATTGCTGGATTTAATGTCCCGGTGAACTATCCTTGGGCAGCAATCATGGTGCAAGTATGCCAATCCCCGTGCAGAACCAACAGCTATTCTTAGACGTGCATTCCAGTTCAATGGCTGATTTTCTTGCTCAATTTCTGAAGATATTATCGAGATGGAATTTCAAAACAGGGACTTCCAACATAAATATGTAGTAAACATGGACATCAGGAAGACGATGAATATATGCAGTACACAGAAGCATAGGCAGGAATTTTCACCTGCCCTCGTCATTTTTAAGTGCGAGCAAAGTGATCCTAGACTTATTCACACAAATAATTTATTTAAAAAATGTATCAGCAGTGTATAAAAATATGTATAAATTTTCTATGAATTAGGTGTTTTAATAACCCACTCTTGCCAAAATTTACTAAGTATATACATAGATGGATTAGACGTTTTAATAACCCACTCCAGCCAAAATTTACCAAGTAGATACTAAATGGATAACTATATGTTGTTTTCTCATAAATCGAACATAGCATGATACATACGTATACCCAATGTATATTTCAAAACATTATAACAGAGAAAACTCATTAAATCACATAACTCTAAATCAATTGCACTCAGTAATTAAACCAAAACAAATTGTAAATCAAATAAAACAAAAGAAACAGTAAAGTTTGCATTAACTGGTAATACTCAAGGGCGAGCCAGGATTGCAAACAAAGGGGGGCAAACAGTATACAACTATTCAACTACACCAATGTTAGCAGTGGCACAACTCCATCTTTTCAATTATTAGCATCTCAAACCGGTTGTTGTCATGAGCAAGCGAAACGAGCAAGATTTCCGTATCGGACCTATCATCGAGCGAACCGGTGTTAAGTGTGGCAATTTGCTTCCACATTAGGCACAAAATTGGTTCATTTGCAGGGAGTCCTAAATATCTGTCGGACGCGGCGGAGGAGCAAGGAGACGACCACGGTGGAATTTCTTAAACGCGGCCACAGGAAATTATAATAAACAAAATTCAAAATGCATCATTATGCCCATCAAAAGTTCAAAAATTCAATGAATGAAAACTTTTTTTGAACGTAAGGGGGGCAACCTACAAATTTAAAGGGGGCAATATGAAAAATACAAATATTTTAGTGGGTTTTTTTTAAAGGCTAAGGGGGGCAATTGACCCCCTTAGCCAAAGGGTAGATCCGCCCCTGGTAATACTAAAAATCCACCATTTTGGCATGTAATGGGTTTGAGTGACCAAAATCAGGCACGGATCTAAGGGGGGCACTGACTACTGATTTTTCTTTCTTTTCAATTTGCCAATTATGCGACGCTGACAACGCCATCCACCGCTTCCTCTTTCCCTATATTCTCTGCGACACCGCCCCACCCCTTTCTTCTTTTCTGCTCCCTCTGTTTACTGCGAGACTAACAACCGCCCCATCTCCTTTCTTCGTCTCCTTCCCCATATGTTTAATTTATTTCCCTTTCCCACCATCGTCGCCAGCCATCTGCAACCCCTTCTTTTGTTTGCTTTGAGGAATAATAAGTTATTTTTAAGTATTTTCTCGAGATGAATTAGCATATTGAGAATTTGAGATCTAGTTTTGTATTTTATTCATAAAAAATTTCTGAAAAATTATACCCATTAGTTTTTGCTCAAGATACATCTGATGGTTATCTTTTGAAATCCATTTAGATAATCAACGTGAGCCTTTTGACAGTCAACGCATGTTGACTGCTAGTTCTGGGGGGAGACTGCAGTAGTGATTAATGTTAGAGGTATCCTCTAATTAGCTATTTTTATAGGAAAAAAAATCATAAATAATGTAATTGTTTTGTGAACATATAATTTTACATTTGAAATTAATTTTTGCCCCTTAACTTTATACACCAATTTGATTTGTTCCTTATATATTTATCTTTTATGTTCCTACAAAGTAGCTGAATCCATTTTCCTCCCACATAAATTAGATGAAGTTTGTTTAGCAATTGATATTTTGTATATAATTATGTATTGTTCAAAATTTTTAAAAAATATTATGTTAATGTAATTAATTATTATATCATCATTAATTAACTACGATTCATTACTCCGTCCCCTTTCAAAAAAAAAATTGGCTCCGTCACTGACCAAAATCATATGGTTTGAACTTTGAAAGCCCAAAATCCAAACTAAGCATGTAATTTTAACAAAGGGCATTAGGATGAAAGGACTAATTGAGGCTTTTACTAGTAGTTAGGACCCATTTAAGTTTCATTTAGTTAAATGGACCATATCCAAATTAAAATTTTGTTTATTAATTTGTGAAAGCTCCATTTGAGCTGCAAATTTCATGAAAATTATGGATTATCACTAGAAACGTTGTGTTAAAGTTGAATTATTTTTTGCAAAATTATGGAGTAATATTATAAGTGCTAAAATTTCTCGAGACGCATATTTAGGTCCTCACCATTAAATTTCTTGATAAATAGTTTAAGGACCACGTGCTAGCCAGCCTAGTGGCCATCTTGTGTTGCTCCCAAAGTTGGGCCGTTGGCTCTTGTTTGCTTCGTGATACTAATAGAGAAATCTCTTTGTCCCACTTAGTGCGAATCTCGGGGCACATATGTCGAAACATGTTGAAACTACTTTGTTTCTGATGTTGTATTTATTTTTCTAAAATTTTCAGCTCAAAAGGAGCTCAAACGACTTCATAAACACTATTTTCATATTTACTAGGTCCTTTTTAAGTAAATGAAACTTGAGGATCCTAAATAGGCAATCAAACTAGAAATCGGACCCTTTTAGCCCAATATCTATTTTAAGAACATATAATGGATTTAAGGATAAATGATTTGCAGATGAGTTGGTTATCCAACGTCAAATGCATTTGTAGTCCAACATTTAGGATAATTGCCTTCCAAGCAATAGACCGACTCCGACTCCCTGTAAACACATATTGTTTCTCCCTACATTTTTGTATAGTAGTTAGCATCCACCCTATTAAATGGGGAAATACTATATAACCAAAGGAAAACCTTGTTTATGGACAAACAATAAACAGTCATTTATAAGCCATTAATGCTGTAGACTTTGTTTTCAGAAAGGTTGTTATGGCATAAACTCACCGTGTAGGAGATCATCTAAGCTGCCCATAGACAAATAATCATAGATCAGAAGCTTGGCAGCTGGGAGTCTGCAGTAACCTCTGAGGTTGACCAAGTTTATGTGCTTGATGCTACCAAGGATCTCAAGCTCCCTTTCAAAAACTTGGTCAGATCCTTCACGACTTCTATCAATCCTCTTAACAGCAAATACACTGCAATCATTCATCACCATCCTGTAAACTGTGCCAAATCCTCCGGAACCCACCTCATGCTCCTCACTGAGTGACTCAAGCTTCTCTATGATCTCCCAAGAAGAATATGGAAGATCGCCATGAAAAGTCACAAGCTTGGCACCTGTCAAAAAGTTAATTTTAGAATGATAAAAATTGAAAGAAGTGTGGGGGAATTTGCTTTGATTTCTTGCTTACTTGCATCTTGATCCACTTGTTTTTTGACCTCCCTATATTTCTTGGCAGCTCTTTCCTTCTTTGATACGAAACAAACCCAGAGGAAACCAATCAATGCAGCAAGTACAACACCCATCATTGACATCGCACCAATAATAAGACCATTGAGATAATGTGAGGAATGTTTAGTAGGGACTGCATAGAATCACTCACAGCAATAAATAACTTGTATGCCAATTGTTATGTTGCTCCATTGGCTAAAGGAGCAAATAAATAAGTGTAATCATCAACTTGCCTGGAGCTCCATCATCATATGAGTGGGGCAACACTGCCGGGAACCCCAGTGCTCCCTGACACGACCGATGAATTTGAATGCCACATAGGTCCAAGTTTCCTACAAATCTGTGCAGACATGATATTAATCAAAACAGGTTTAAACTCTCTGTCCCAGGCTGCAAAATATTCAAATATCCAGAAGATAATCAGACAGACGTAAAAATTAGATTGGTCATTGGTGCAAATGCATTTGCTAAACTGAGCATTTGGACTAAATCAACCTACCGTAAGTAACCACTTAGTTAAGTTTTGTCTCTAGTGATCTGAGAATGACTCTTTTTGTGGCATTCATTATTTTTTGTTGTTTCCGAAGTCACCACAATGTCAAATAAAGCAAAGTTCTCAAATAACAAGTCCTGGTTCAATGTGGAGAGACTTATCAAAAATTCAAAATACAAAACAAGTTTGCATAAAATACGAGGGAAACATGTACTTCTGATATATTCTTGAGTTTGCAATAGACTTTTTGGATGTTGAGCATAGTGAGTAATTCAACAAACCACACTACACAGAAGGATGTCAAATGTTGAAAGCATAGAGATCATGATTCATTTAGGTGATTTTGGCTACATCAAACTGTTAGTAGCTATACAAATTGAAGCTACAAACACAGTTTTAGGTATCAAAAACATGAATTGACATACATGAGACCTATGAATCTATTGGCCATGGTAAAATTTTATCTTAAGGAGGCTTAAAAAACACAATAATTAAAACCATGTTGATCAGAACCTGGCTCAAGGAGACCGTAGTCTCTATTTCTATGGTTTTCAGTAGAACTGGTCCTCTCTGTTTACTTAAGTAAACAAAGTCTTCAAACAAGTTGCGTTAGTTGAGTATCATAAGCAGCCAAAATTGATGATATTGAAGCTTGTAACTCTTTCTTATTCTCTCCTCCCATATTGGACGCCACTGATGTTTAACCATGTGTATCTGTGGGATATGAGTTTGTGATAGGTTTTTAGATTTCTTTTACTGGTATTACTTTACCAAAATGCATGCCTTCTTAAAATACGTTCTACTAATTGAGGGCATGGAAATTTGGTCGCTTTGCCAAAAAGTGCAAAAATAACAAAAGCCCTAGCTTTTGTTAAGCTTAGCAAAGTATAATTTTGTGCGCTTGGAATATTACAAATGTAAACTATGATGTTTTATATAGAACTGGTGACAAAATGTAAAATTTGACATGTTAAAATTTGAGTAAGGGAGTACGGACTATTAAAAAAGTTGTCGCACCTGTGTCCGACACGTATCGAACACCGACACTCACTCAACACGCCTTTGACACACATCGGACACATGGTCAATGTGTCTACAGGTGTCAAATAAATAGTCAGTGTAGTCAACGTGTCGGACACGCCTCCAACACACCCAAAACTCGGTTAGAACACAATCAAGACTCGACAACCAACTCTATTTTATTTTTTACATTTAGGCGGGTGCATATAACCACCTAATTTGATGGTTAATCTATCTAAAGTGAAAAAATTTCAATTGCAACACAAGATAAAAAGGGCAATGAAGCATAAAGGTAGTCTATGCTTCTTATCTCCTCTACTTTTCTACTCTGTTTTTTTTCTTATGACAAAATGTCATCTTTTTCTCTACCTTTTTACATCTTCTTTATGTTCTTTTTTTTCAGCTCAATTTGTGCTACATTTTCATCTCCATCCTTATTCTTTTTTACTTAAATTCTTTCATTATTAGATTATTATTGTTTATGATCATGACATTTTTTTAATGTATGACGTGTCGCCATGTCTCCGAGTCTTAGTTTTTTAAGAATCGTCGAGTCTACGTATCGTGTCCGACATGACGCGCGTTCCCATGTCTGTGCATCCTTGATTATGAATATGATGTCATTTTCTTGACAAACTCACTTAGATAGATTTTTATATATTGCTTAGATAGAATGCATGACTAGTAGAAGATTATTCACAAGGGGTAACAGGTTATCTATAAAGTATAATACACGATTTAGATTTTCAGAAAAAAAAATGACCATGTTGCGCAAACCTAAGACTGGATGTTCACAAGTGTCAGCAAAATGTGTTAGACAGCAACATCAACCAACTAAAATGGTGGCCATTGGTTTCAATTTGAAAAATCAAGACCAGAGCATTTAACTTACGACTTAGTTCCGAAAGTGTTTAAAACTCCAACGGTTGGTATTTCGCCAGAAAAGAAGTTGGTTGATAAGTTCCTGTTGAATAGAAGTTCGAATAATGAGGCATTGAAGCTCCAAGATGAACTAGTTTAGCATGAATATAATTTCAATTGAAGATTGATTCAAACTTACATAAATCGTAAACGTGTAATGCGTCCAATAGAGGGAGGTATAGATCCCTTCAGTGAATTGCTTGATAAATCCCTACATTAAATGTGTTGATATTTTAACTTCAGTGCTTCCTTGAAATACATTAATAGCATAATGCAAACCAGTATTCACATTATAAGTCATGTAAACAGTGACACAAAGCAGGTAATCATTAGTAGAGAATAGAGAAAGGAACTAGCACAGTATTATAAGGTAAGAAAGATTTCCAATGTCTTGAGGAATGCTTCCTTGAAGATAATTAGCCCTCAAGTACCTGCAATCAATTATAATATTTAGGTAAACTTTAGAATGCAAAATAAAACTGTAAAAAGCCATACTTGAATTAATAATTGACTATCCACTATTTCCTAATAGACACAAACAAGCTGGGAAAGGAAAAAAGGAAGCGTTAAAAAGTTTTTTGAACAAAAGATATCATCTTTTTACACTCAAAGTTTAATGAAAGATTTAAGAAATCTCATTCCACTTACAGTGCTCTGAGGTCTTTGCATTTGGTGATTTCATCAGGAATAGATCCATGTAAGCTGTTCTGATGAAGTGCCCTGTTAGCAAAATAACACAACTAATGAGCTCCAAAATGCACAAAAAATGAACTTTTTTTCATGTTTTTTCGGGGGGAAATGTCATGGACTCACAGTCTTTGCAGTCTACTGAGCTTCCTAATGCTTGGAGAAATAAACCCTCCAAGTTGCATGTATGGCAGATTTCTGAAGAACCCATGTCACAAAATTAGTCCAGAAAGTAGAAAAAGTTGAAATCTTTCAAATCAAAACAATAAATGGAGACTTGAATCTTACATAGAACGAACTCTATGATCTTGGGGATGACAAGAAATACCAGTCCAATTGCATGGAGAAGCATCAGTGGGCCTCCAGTTCCCAAGAGACCCTCTACTGTCATTCAAACCCTCTTTGATTTCCAACAATGTCTCACCTGAAATCACAGACCAAACACACTAAACAACACAAAACCCAGCAAAAATGAAGAAGAAACCCTGCCTGTGAGCTTGAGAAAAAAGGGGTTTTACCATCCTGAGTGAGAGCCACAGAACAAGTACTCAAAATGGTTTCTATTGCAACTAAAACAAAAGCCAACAACCCCATCTTCATTTTCTTCAGGATCAGATGGGTTTTCTGCCAAAACCTTCTCTTGAGGTTTAAAAGAAAGAGAAGATAGTAGTGATTACTACAATGGTGGTGGGGTAGTTTTGGGTGGGAATGGTGATTAGTGAGAGAGAAAGGAGAAGGAAAGTCAGTAAAGTTTGCCTTTTATTTATTTGTGTTCGTATTTGTTTTGAGTGTTCTGGGAAAACTTGCTTTTGGAGAGAAGTATTGGAAGCCGTGCCAAGAGTAGAGTGAGTGAGTAGCCATTGTTCGTCTGTGTGAGTTTCTTTAGATTTGAAAAGGAGAGTTGAGAAATAGAAACATCTGGTTTTGTTTAGGGAAGGAAAAACAAAAAAAAAAAAACCATATGATTTTATCCGCTCTCAATAATCACGACTGTGGCACTAATTTGAACACAACGATCGAATGGTGCAGCCCAATTTATTTTTACGTAACATGATGCAACGACATAACACAGAAAACTGAAATGAAATTTTATATAACTCAGTTCCAATGGCTGTAAGTTATGTTGTAATTTAATGAACGCATACCAATGCAATGCAATGCAATGCAATGCAATGCAATTAATAGTTACTATTTCCCTTGACAGATTATTTATGAGAACCCAAGTGTTCATTGAAAAACCAAACATGGACATTCGGGGAAGTACTAAGTTACATATGACCATATTAAAATGGACTTATTGTACCTTATGCAAAAATCCCCGGAATTGGTAGTGCAAATAAATGCTTATGCTGAAAATTAAGTAGATTATTATTCAGCTTATGGATAGAAAGAAATTGATGTCTCTTGGGAATGTTCAAGGATATTGGAAAGCTATTTGACATTTGTATCACTGTGAATGTTATATGGTGGACAATGTTTCAACCAATGCTTAAAACATTAAAAATGTTTAGATGTTGATAACAAAAGAAAATTGTTCAGAGGTTGTTTGTTTACTTCCCCCTAGATCCAATGGCAATGAATATTAATCAAATAAGGGTGTTGTTAATTTTCATTTGGTGATATCAAGTTGGGACTTTAGATTTTTAAAAAATGCACTAAACAAATGACACCACTATTTGGATATGATCATCCCACTTTTTTTTTTGAATTTGCTGAAGGACACCACCACTCTCACCTTCTCTTCTTTTTTCACTAGAACAACACCACCCCTCGCCCCGCCACCGTCAGCTGACAGTGGTGGTGATGTTTGATGTAAAAGAGAGAGAATAAGGGGGAAAGGGAGGGGAAGAACAAGAAGAGGGAGGAGAAGAAAAAAAAAGAAGAGGGAGAAAAATGAGGAGAGATGGTAGTGGCGGGGTGGTGGTGGTGATTGATGAAAGGAGGGGAAGGGAGGTAGCGGTGGCGTGGCTGTGGTAGCAAGTTTCTTCTTATTGGGATGTGAACGAGACTAATTGCCAACAGCTTAGACGAACTAGGAGGCCTTGGAACCTTCATCTTTTTTACGCTCGGGCCAGCATTACCAGAGTCTCTGGCAATAATAGGAGCAAAACGGCCCACATGCTCCTTAACAAAGCTTGCCTCCAGCCAACATCTGCATCACCAACGTAAATCAGAGGAATACGCTCCGTCCGTTCACCGAAGACGAGCCGTCGTAAGCTCTGCACAACCCGCCTCACTCAAGGTATATAAACCATTGCAAGTAATAACGTCCATAACAAGGAAATATTTCACAGAGACCCGGGGCATCTTATTAAATCGGTCACGAAACTCTTGCTCCTCCAACAACAATGACATTCCGTTCCTCTTAGGTTCTCGGAATGGCCGCATAATTTGGTGATTGTGCAACTTAAAATAATTGAAAATGATGGACACGTAAAACCATGGCCTTGACCAGCCTCCATACTCATCCCGCTGATCCTTGAAACAAGATGAAAAACGAAGATAACAAGTACGGTTAGCGTTTACTTCGAACCCTACCAAAGAGTGCAAAACCCTAACATTCATAGGAATCCCAGATAAAACGACCCTTACCAAGGTCACAATCAACACCTTCCAATCATTAGAGACCATTTGAGCGGGAGAAGTGCCCACGAAATCCAGGTATTCCTTGACGATCTCAGGAACATGAAGCCTAAAATCGGAGTTGAACATGCTGGGATACAAAGCAATATAGCCAGACCTTGGACGACAAGGACTATCGCCCTCTTCAAGAAGGATGATCTCGAGATCGGCTGGCAGTAATTAGTCATAATAAACTCTATCCAGAATCGTCTGTTTCACCCGCTAAGGTAAGAAGTAAGCTTCACAAGTATCAAACACATCGCCACTCAAAACCTTGAAGCTAGACATCGTTATGAGACAAAGACAAAACAAAGAGAAATCAACATCTGGGAATGAAGGGAGCGTAAAATGAGATAATATTGTACCCAACTCCTCATTTTACAAGGTTCAACAAAGAAAAGGACCGCTCATGGAAAATGTGTAAGATATGACGGCCGCGCAAAATCTCGAAAATCACGCCGAAACGGACGAGACATCGGAGGGACAAAAGCAACAACAGCTAGTAATGGCATTAAATGCGTCGTGATGGTGAAATAGAAAATTCAACCATCACACAGTTAGTGGCCATGTGAACATGCTCACTAACTAAGGGTGAAGTAGTTGATGATACATAAAATAAGATTGATATTCATCCGTACACGCGACGAGAATCATCCATCATGAGGATCAAGTATCCCAAAATCAGGCTAATTCATAAAGCAAAAAAAAGGCGAATCCAGTCATAAAAGCCCAACACAAGGCCCGTCAAAATAAACCATAGTTAAAGGCCCAAATCTTGACACGATAAAGTTCTCCCTCAAAGAGGAGGAACATTACAGAGAAAAATAGTCGTGGATGGAGTTACGCCTCCGAGGACGTATCTACATAAAAAAGGAGATTGTGACGAGGAACGTCTCTTTTCAATGCACCTCACATGCTTAAGTCGTGCAGGGAATTAACAACGACCATTATATAAGGTAAATTGAACATTCGACGAAGGTATGTAACTTTAACTGAGTTTTGTCCAAATTTATCTTCATCTCCAACTGAGTTACTGACTTATGCATCGGAGTGCCTAATATTCACGTAATTATTACATAATATATCCCTTAATTTATATATGTTAGTGTTTCGATTATTATATTTTATTCTAATTATTTCGTTTTCATGTCTTTGTAGGAATTTGAGCGTAAACGATGAAATCGCATTAAGACAACAATTTAAGGAATGATCAATTGGTCGATTCTAGCGGTGGTACAAAGTAGAGGGTCACATATCCAAACCTAACCCAAATAAACCTAGGTCCACCTAATTTAACCTAAGCCCAAACTCAAAAAAGCTAATATATAAACCCAAGCTCAACACCTTTTGAAGAACCCAAGCCCAAGGATATAAAAGAACCCTATTTAGGTCTTCCCCATTTGGGAGTAAAAGCGTTTATTCTACGTTCTTCCTCCTGTCTTTTTGGGCATCCACCTCCCTTGGACGTTCCTCCTCTCCCCTCCTCTCTTTTCCAGCCACCACGTCAATCCACCCTACCGGTAACCCTCTCTCAATAGAAGAACCAGCAGTGTGATCATCCCACCATCACCACCTCACCTCACCAATACGTCATCACTACACCGTTATACCTCCACCTGCCTTGTCTTCATCCCCTTCTCATCATGCAAAGCCACCTCGCAATTGTCCCTGCGTTCTCCCATCATCACGCACACACAGACCAACCATCTCATCCCCTGTTCTCACCTCGCCACCACCACCATCTCATTGTTTCGCGCAACACAACTAAGCACACCACGAAAAGAACAACCCATGTAGCCCTGCTCCTCTCCCCTTCCACGCCACCGTCCAACATCCACACCACCTCATTCTCCCACCATCAGCCGCCACCTCGTCTACCTCCCTCACCCATTTCTCGCTTCCTTCCTATTTCCCTCTCTCTCGATCACCGTCACACACCGCCTCACAACATAACAGAGAGCGTACATACAGGGAGCGCCTTTATGTCCTCCTTCGTCCTCTTCCTCCTTCACGTCACTTCCGTCTCTCTCTCTATTCATCCATCTCCTGACCCCCCTCTCTCTCTTGCAAGGACTGGAGCTCGCCGGAGGAATAGAGCTCGCAAGCAGTAGCAAAAACAGGGAGCGCCTCCCTGTTTCACTGCCCATGCTCCTCTCTCGTTCGTCCTTTCTTTCCTCTCTCTCATTTTGTCTCCCTCTCTCTTGCAGGTACCAGAGCTGGTCGTAGGAAGCGGAAGCTTGCGAGGAAACATCAGAGGTAGCGGGGCACAAGACGCGTCGCGCTGCAGAAGACAATTGTTTTTCAAACAGTTTTTCTATTGACACCCCGAGATCCTATAAGAGCCACCACAATGCATTTGCAGCATTTTCTCAGGATGTGCGTTCGTGCTGAGATGGATTCCACTGATGTTGTGGCCCCCACCACCATGATCTTCTAGACCCCGCGCCTAGACGAAGATGAAACCACAGGGTTTCCTAGAGTTTGTTGTATTTGAATTTATTGTTTTCTATATACTTGAACATTAAACACAGTTGATTTTTGAGTTTCAATAATTTGTTTTCACCGATTATATCCGAATTAACTATCTAGACTAGTCGATAGTTAGAAGTACCCTTTATTGATATTCAAAACCTGTCTTAATCAATTAATCTGAATCTGTGATTGTGTGTGCCCTAAGAAGACATGCAATGCTAAGGGTTTAGAATTAGTTAAAATAAATTTGTGATTGTGTGTGCCGTAAGAAGACACACAATGCTAAGGGTTTATACATTTGCTGAAATCAATTGTGAACTTAGATTAATCTTTAGGTTAGTCATGTTAATTCTTGAAAACAATAATTTGGATTACACAAATCTCGAAGAACATGTGGTGGATTCGATGTCTCGTCCCCTCTCTTATCATCCTATCAGTTTAATTTTAGTTTTCAATTTAGTCTCTTAATTTTAGTAATTTACTTATGTTGTAACCCCTAACTCTAAATTAGTTCAAATAAGTCTTAGAATTCGACTGTCTCGTCAATCCTCGTGGGATCGACCTGTATTTGCCACTGTCTACTAGTTAGACAGTCGTGCACTTGCGGTAGTACAAATAGGGTTTATTAACATATTAATTTAGGTTAATAAAATTTTCATCAAGTTTTTGGCGCCGTTGCCGGGGATTGTAACGGTACAATTGAAATCTACGCTTGTTTTTGCTAGTTTATAAATTAGGTTTAATTTTCTATTTAGGAATAATGTTACGAGTCACTTTCTTATTTGTTTTAGTTGTTTGAGTTTGAATTATTTTTGCAGACGGTCACACACATAGGAGCTCAAGTGGGAACGAAGTGAAATATTGCGATTCATGAAGAATCGACTTCTATTCGGCGTCGCAAGTAACCCGAAAGAGGTTCACGCCGGAGGTAACTTCTACCCACCGCATCTACACGAGATTTCTATGTGATCACTTATGTTTAGCTTGTTCTAGGTAGTATTGCATGCAAATTTGAATAGTGGTAGGATTGAGTTGAAACTTCCATGCCCTCTCCCACGGATAGGTTAATTACCATCTATTTTAGGGTTAGGAACCTAGACCTTCACTATTTAAAATTTGTAGCAAGATAATTATCTAGTACATGTGTGACGCTCATAGGAACCCTCTTTGGACGTTTGATAGCTTGAAGTGGTCGAGTGAAGGAACATATCCCATCTGGGAACAATTCTTGAACTGGCATTTCACTTTGAGCTAGAGAGTGGAAAAAGAGGTAGGAGCAACTCTGTAGTGGCGGATTGATAGGAAATTATCGTGCCTCTCCCATGGTTAGGTAAATTGAATTGGATATCAGCCCTGCACTAGTAAAGGAAAGCTCTAAGGTCGCCTGCCATTTATTTTGTTTGTGCATCATCTAGGTGTCACTTAAGGTTTCGTTGTTTTTGTCTTTTAGAGTTAGGTCATCTTCATATAGCATCTAGGCTTGCAATAAAAAAAATTATTAAAATAAATAAATAAATAAATTTGAAGTCTATTTAGGAGTGTTGACTTTGAACCTTCATTATCCAGTAGTTTATGCATACCTGGGTGCGTGATTCTAATAGTAGACTTGTCCGACAAGAATTCGTAGAGTTCTTTGAAGTCCCCATTACCTATTTAGGTTCATCGTCCTTATCCACTGAGATGGCTGAGGGGAAGGCCTTTTAGGATTACTTCCCCCCTCTTCCTAGTAGTGTTTCGTCTTGCATTGTCTTACCTGAGACAAATGCAAACAATTTTGAACTCAAACCATCTATTATTCATCTCTTGCCCACTTTTTATGGTTTTGAGAAAAAGTACCCTTATCTTCATGTTAAAAAATTTCTTGACATCTGCACTACTCTGAAGTACCAAAACTTTTCTGATGATTCGGTCCGTCTTAGGTTATTTCCCTTTTCTCTAAAAGATAAGGCGAAATCGTGGTTAAATGCATTAGAGACAGGATCCATCACATCATGGGATGCGTTGTCAAGAAAGTTCTTGACAAAATACTTCCCCATTCATAAAACGAATGCCCTTCGACGAGATTCATCTAATTTTCAACAAAAATAGGGTGAACATTTCTATGAATGTTGGGAAAGGTTCAATGGGCTCGTTGTCAGGTGTCTCCATCACGGATTCGAGAAGTGGCGGCTAGTTCAATACTTCCAAGACGGTTTAACCCCTCAAAACCGTCGAATGATTGATGCTACCAGTAATGGGTCATTAATGAATATGAGTGTCAATGAGATATGAGAATTCTTTGAAACTCTTTCCGAAAATTTTCAGCAATGGGATTATTCGATAAAGGAGTCTGATAGATGTAAGGGTGATATATATGAAGTTAGAGATACATCTGTTCAGCCCCCTTCTACCTCAAATTTAGAGACAGCTATTATGATCATGACTCAAAAGATAGATGCACTCTTGAATTTGACTCAACCTGCACTTCCCGCAAACGCTTCATCTGAAGTATGTGCTGCATGTTTGAGTCCTGGTCATTCAATAGCTAATTGTGAATTGCAAAACGAATCCTGCATACTATGCTGAGCAAGTGAATGCTTTTAATGCGATACAACGATTAGCAATAATCCGCAACCTAACTATTACAATTTAGGGTTCACCAAACATCCAAGTCTCTCCTGGGCCCATGGCCCAGACCAAGGGGGACATGTTGCTGTCTCCCAGGCTCCTCAAGCCCCTAGCTCTGTTAGGCCCCACCATAACCAAGTTCCTCCATCCAACACATCAAGTTTAGAGGAAATGGTTAATCGGTTTTTGCAGCGCTCAGAAAGTATAATTGAGCAAAATTCTAAGGACATATCTGAATTGAAAGCCATGACTCAACACCAATCTCAAGCCCTCAATAGACTTGAGGTAGTGTGAGTAAGATTACTCAGTCTTCTTCTGAGAGAGAGCCAGGGAGATTTCGTAATCAACCTGTTTCAAACCCAAAGGGTCAATTCCCAGTTGGTAGTACATCTGAGTCCTGCAATGAAGATGTCAAATCTATTACTACCCTTAGGAGTGGAAAACAGGTTGGCAATCGAGTACAAGTGCCCGATTTGAGTGTCAGTGCATCCACGTCTAAGTCAAAGCAGGTTGCATCTCCATCTGACAAGGAGGCTGATAAAGCCTCACATTCTACAAATGCTCCTGTTGACTCTGACCCCACTCAGGCATCTTACTTGCCTAGAGCCCCGTTTCTGTCACGGTTAGCTCCGGCAAAGAAAGGAACAAATGTAAACGATGTAATGGAAATTTTTAGACAAGTCCATATAAATATCCCATTACTCGATGCTATCAAGCAAGTTCCTAGGTATGCCAAGTTTTTGAAGGATCTTTGCACACAGAAACGAAAGCTACATGTGCAAAAGATAGCCTTCCTCACCGAGCATGTGAGCTCAATTATTCAACACAGAACCCCGCCTAACTATAGGGATCCTGGTTGTCCGAGTATTTCTTGTATTATCGGTGACCATATGATATATAAGGCATTATTGGATTTAGGGGCGAGTGTTAATTTGTTGCCATATTCTGTTTATGAGCAATTAGGTCTCGGTGAGTTAAAACCGACTGGAGTAACACTGCAATTGGCAGATAGGTCTGTCAGAGCCCCCCGTGGTGTTATAGAGGATGTGATTATCAAGGTTGAAATTTCTATTACCCTGTGGACTTTATAGTTCTTGATACACAACCTGTTCACAATCCCTTTAGTCACATCCCAGTCATTTTGGGTCGACCATTTTTGGCAACATCCAATGCCATTATTAACTGCAGGAATGGAATTATGAAATTGTCATTTGACAATATGACTGTCGAACTCAATGTTTTTAATGTTAGTCAACAACCTCCTGAGTCTGAAGATATCCATGAGGTTGACATGATTGAGAGTTTGGTGGAAAATTCCTTTCCACAGTCTGCCTTAGATGATCCTTTAACGGCTTGTTTGGCTCATTCTGGTTTAGACTTTGATATTAATAATTCCATTCGGGAAATGAATGATTTGCTTGATGCATCCCCTAGTATGGTTCTTGGTTCTTCATGGAAGTCTAAAGTTGAACCCCTTCCACTTAGTGAGTCAAAATCCGTCCCTTCGGTTGAGAAGCCACCCAAGCTTGACCTTAAACCATTACATGACACCCTCAAGTATAAGTTTTTAGGTTCTGATGATACTTTACTTGTTATTATTTCATCGACGGTGACTGTTGAACAGGAAAGTAAGTTGCTAAACGTTCTGAAAGAACATAAGGCACCGCTTGGGTGAACTATATCGGATATTAAAGGAATAAGTCCAACTGTTTGCATGCATCGTATTCATATGGAAGATAATGCCAAAACTTTATGTGAAATGCAACGTAGACTTAATCCTAATCTTAAGGAGGTTGTCCGAGTCGAAATGCTCAAATTGTTGGATGTTGGTATTATTTACCCCATTTCAGATAGCTCTTGGATCAGTCCAGTTCAGGTTGTTCCCAAGAAATCAGGGGTAACTGTAGTCACAAATGATAAGAATGAGTTAGTGCCTACCCGCATGACCACTGGATGGCGAGTTTGTATTAACTACTGTAAGTTGAACTCCGGCATGAGGAAATATCATTTTCTTCTCCCTTTTATCGATCAGATGCTTAAGAGGTTAGCCGAAAATGATTACTATTGTTTTCTTGATGGATATTCCGGTTATAACCAAATACCCATTGCACCCGAGGATCAAGAGAAAACTACATTCACTTGCCCTTTTGGGACTTTTGCTTATCGGATAATGCATTTTGGGTTGTGTAACGCACCCGCCACCTTTCAGGGGTGTATGCTTAGTATTTTCTCGGATATGGTTGAAAGGTTTCTTGAGGTGTTCATGGATGACTTCTCCGTGTTTGGGGATTCATTTGATGAGTGTTTGCATCATTTAACCCTAGTGTTAAAGAGGTGCGAAGAGAAAAATCTTGTTTTGAATATGGAGAAATGTCATTTTATGGTTAGGCAATGTATAGTTTTTGGGCACATAGTTTCTAACAAGGGCATTGAAGTTGACAAAGCAAAAATTGATTTAATCTTGAGTCTTCCACCACCGAAAACGGTGAAAGACATTAGATCTTTTCTAGGACATGCTGGTTTTTACTGTAGGTTCATTAAGGATTTTAGCAAGGCTACTCGTCCTCTATGCAATTTACTTGCTAAGGACTCTGCCTTCGTCTTTGATGAAGACTGTTTGAAAGCCTTTGAAAAGCTTAAACAATTGTTAACTTCAGCTCCAATCATCCAACCTCCAAATTGGAATTTACCTTTTGAGCTTATGTGTGATGCTTCTGATTTTGCGGTTGGAGCTGTCTTAGGATAACGGGTGGAGAAAAAAGCCCTATGTTATCTATTATGACAGTAGAGCTGTACAAGATGCGCAACTTAATCACTCCACCACGGAGGAGTTACTCACTATTGTCTTTGCATTGGACAAATTTAGGTCATACCATATAGGATCCAAAGTTATCATTTTTATTGATCATGCAGCGCTGAAATACCTTTTTTTTTTCTAAAAAGGATGCTAAGCCACGCTTGATTCGTTGTGTCCTATTGTTACAGGAGTTTGATATTGAGATTCGGAACAAGGTAGTTGACCATTTGTCTAGACTTCTTGTAGAATCATCCACTGCAGATGTGCCCTTGAATGAATCATTTCCTGATGAGAAATTACTTGCTATCTCCCAGTTACCTGGTATGCAGATATTGTGAATTACCTTGTTATAGGTCAACTCCCTTCTAATTGGTCTAAACAAGATAAATCTAAATTTCTTATTGAGGTCATACATTTCTTCTGGGATGATCCTTATTTATTTAAGTATTGTCTCGATCAGGTCATTAGGAGATGTGTTCCAGAGAGTGAATTTCATAGTATCATTTCATTTTGTCATTACTAGGCGTGTGGAGGTCACTTTAGTTCTAAAAAGACAGCTGCAAAGGTTTTGCAGTGTGGCTTTTATTGGCCAACTATTTTTCGTGACACCCATGCATTTTGTGTTACATGTGATAGATGCCAACGAATGGGTTCCATTTCTCGTAGGAATATGATGTCTCTTACTAACATTTTCATTGTGGAGATTTTTGATGTTTGGGGTATTGATTTCATGGGACCTTTCCCTCCATCATTTGGCTATCTTTACATTCTTTTAGCTGTTGATTATGTTTCCAAATGGGTAGAGGCGGTACATTGTAAAACTAATGACCACAAGGTTGTGGTCAAATTTCTAAAAGATAACATCTTCTCTCGTTTTGGTACTCCGCGTGCTGTTATAAGTGACGGTGGTTCTCATTTTTGTAATAGACCGTTTGAATTGCTAGTTAAGAAATACTCCATCACTCATAAAGTAGGTAGTCCATATCATCCACAAACAAGTGGGCAAGTTGAAATATCCAATTGGGAAATTAAACATATTTTAGAGAAAACGGTTTGACCAGACCGTAAGGATTGGTCTCAACGTCTGAATGACACTCTTTGGGCTTATAGGACAGCGTTTAAGACCCCACTTGGAATGTCTCCATATAGACTTGTTTTTGGTAAGGCATGTCATTTGCCTGTAGAATTAGAACATCGTGCTTACTGGGCTATCAAGACCTTTAATTTTGGTATAGGTGAGGCTGGATCACATCGTAAGCTCCAACTTAATGAGTTAGAAGAGATTAGGAATGATGCTTACCAAAGTGCTAAAATCTACAAAGAACGAACGGAGGTGTTTCATGATAAATCCATTATTCGCAAGTCCTTTGAACATTTCCAAAAGGTTTTGTTATTTAACTATCAGTTGCGTCTATTTCCTGGCAAGTTGCGATCTCGATGGTCTGGACCTTACACGGTGAAAACAGTGTTTCCACATGGAGCTGTGGAGATTGTTGATCCCAAAGATGGTCGTGCTTATAAAGTCAATGGCCAGTGTCTTAAACCATTCTTAGAGATGCCTACATTAGAAGTCGAGGTTGATGTGTTGTAATTAGAGGATTCTGTGTACTTAAATTGAGGAAGAATATATGTCGGACTGACGACGTTAAAGCAAGCACTCCTAGGAGGCAGCCTAGCTTCAGTTGTGTCATTATGGTTAGTCTGGATTGATTTTCGAGTTATTTCTAGTTGCATTTCACTCATAATCGTTAGCTCCGTAACAATTTTGACTTACAATTGATACATGTAAATTTTTTATTTTATTTGTGTCATGTATTGTTTTTATCAATTTATCATGATGAGTTCACAGTTATTATGTCTCTGAGCGTTCATTGGTGGATGATTTCGTCGAAATTGGTAAAAACTTTCCCATGGTAATATCACTCTAACTCTCATCTTTTATTTTTCCTGCATTTGTCATGATCATCATTTTATACATTGAGGACAATATTTGGTTTAGGTTTGGGGGTGAGGTTTAAGAGTTTTTCTGCATTCTTCGAAAATTTTGAAATGAAATGTATTTCACAATTGACTATTGTATTCTACTCAGTCTCCATTGAATACATAGTTAATTATGAATGTGTAAAAAAATTTCGATTTGAAAATGCATTCAAAATCTAAGTTCATTTCCAATGAAGAGGATGTGTTTTCAAATATGCCTTTAAATTTGAGGAATGCATGTTTTCACTTGTCACCTTTATATATCAATAGGAAAACATATGGTTTGATATTATCTTTAAGTTAAATATATTTCATGATATTTTTTCGACTCGACCACTCTTGCACTATAAGCCAAGTTAGCATAATTTGAAGTTAACCAGTAAGATATTAACTAGAAAACCTTAGAATAATAGTGGAGATTTAACCCTTGTGAGTTTTCAGGACCAAGTACAAATGAACGTCCAAAAACACAATTCTCGATAGAAAAAATAAATCGTGATGTGTTTGAGATTACTTGTTTAAATGTGAAAAGAAAGACATTTTTCCAATAACGATAGCTTAGGCACTTGTGGCCATGCTAACATAGGTTAATTTTGTTAAAGTGAATGATGATTGGCGGGTTGATACAAGGGATTCTAGATATTTCTGTTGGCAGATCTATGAATATGACTTATACCCTTAATGTTGATCCTAAATGCTTTTAGGAGATTCTCATACTACAAAAGTTATTAGTTCCGATGATGTTGACATTCAGGCTACATTCGTGAAAAAACTAACTTTGAAAAATGTTCTGCATACCCCTGAAATGAGGAAAAACTTAGTTTTTTGGTTTTCTGTTGAATAAGCTTGCTTTTGGCAAGTGGTAGACGATGATTAGTATGTGATCACCACCGAGTCTGAAACCTTTGTAGGCAAGGTATATGCATGTGATGGAGTGTTTAAACTGAATTATACAATTGTTATGATTAACAAAGGTTCTACTTTTGCTCATATGATTTAAACATGTTTGACATGCTAGACACTGTCATATTAACAAGGAATATATTGGAACTATGAACATGCTAGGTTGAATTCATAATCTAAACAAGGATAAATTTGACGATGGTGAGCCATGCATGTAGTAAAGTTAAAATCATTAAGACACCACACGAATTACTACATAAGACCACTGAATTATTAGAAGTGGCACATTTTGATATTTGTGCAATGAATGACATGCTTGCTCATGGTTGTACATGATATTTCATCGTTTCAATTTTTGGATGATTTCTCTAAGTTTACATATGTATATCTGCTGAAATATAATAGTAATATTTTTATGATTTTAAGACATTTAAATGAGATTCAAAATTAGGATGATAGACAAATTTAGACGTATATGTGATAGACACTGAATATGATTCTAATGAACTTACAGTATTTTATGAACCACATGACA
The DNA here is from genome assembly GCA_003290165.1 of Berberis thunbergii. Classification (NCBI taxonomy): domain Eukaryota; kingdom Viridiplantae; phylum Streptophyta; class Magnoliopsida; order Ranunculales; family Berberidaceae; genus Berberis; species Berberis thunbergii. The sequence goes on along the minus strand of QNQO01007335.1, from coordinate 162,091 downwards.
TCATACATGAAACCAATGCACCCTATTCACCTAAAATGAATGTGGTAGTAGCATGCAAAAAAAAAAAACATTTGCTGAACTTTGAGGCACCCTCAAATCTTTTTTTTGTTTTTTGGAGGGGGGGAGGGGGTAGCTTTGTTGACCGTGCGTTGTGCACATGATAAAATACCTAGCTCTAGGACCAAAATCACACCATTTATACTAACACATTAGAGTTCAGGCTCGTTCATTTGAATTTCATTGGAAAAAAAAATCAAGGATCCTCAAACACAATATCCGATTACATGATTAGTATAATGATTTGTAGAATATGTATGTGGAGGATTGGTTTCATTTATGGACTTCCATGATTTAATTAGACACTTTGTTTGATTGGACCAATATGATTTGTGTTTGACTTTAGCTTTATCATTATTTTCCATTTTCTTTCGGTGTAGTTGTAGTTGATGCCATTATTGGAAAATAAACAAAAGAATAAGACGAATATAAGGAGAAAATTAGGAATTACATTTAAGTGGGAAAAAAGATGAAGATGATGAGAGAAAAATTAGGAAGTGTCGCTTCCCTTATTTGTAATTACTAAAAAGTAGTTATTGATATCGGGTGTCTTGAACCATCCCTAAAACAAAACACCAATTTATAGGAGGTTGGGTTGGGTTCCCTTATCAATGGGTTTAGATAATATTTCCTAAATGAACTTAACTATAATCTCTTAAAATGAGAGCACCCAAAAGAATGTATCGTGCTCTATCGCATCCATGCAAAGACCCAACAATTAAAAGAACAAACTACTCCTACGTCGTGATCATCATCATCAAAGCCCATTCCCGTTACTCTCAGGGGTCGGCTATACATATTTTGGTTTTTCAAGCAATGCGGTATTCTCACATATCCTCGCCTAATCAAAGCTCAAGGGCGTCTTCCTTCACCGCCTTTATCCAAGTTTTCAACGGTCGTCCCATTCGTCTACACCCTCAATTAATTTGTCAATCTAGACATTTTCTAATTGGCGTTGTGCTTGGTCTCCTCCGCACATGACCAAACCACATTAAACGTTTTTTTCTCGAATTTTGTCCTCTATGGGCGTATCTTCTAATTCTTTTATTCCTAATTTTATCCTTACGGGTTTTACCATACATTCATCTTAACATACACATTTTTGCTACTGCCATCCTATGCGTATATTGTCCCATAGTAGCCCAACATTCTGAACAGTAGAGCATGGTTGGTCGAACAATTGTTATAGCATTTCCCTTTTAACCTTGCAGACATTCTTCTATTGCGTAATACTCCTACCGTCATGATGACTTAGTAAAAAAAAGAGCATTAGGCTAAAAAGACACATTAAAGATTTTACTTAGTTTAGGACCCAATTAAGTATCATTGAGTTAAAAAGAACATTCCCAAACTATGAGATAGGTGTTTAGGTTGGCATCATTATCATTAAGTATTTTGATAAACAATATTTTGTGGTGTTTAAAGGCTGCCCTTTCAAAGCTTAAACAAATTCGTAAACATTTTTCTTCTTTTAGAAATTGTGTAATTTTTATGGCAATACCTAAAAAAAGGTCATGACTTTTTAACACCACGATTTCCTCCAATCAATATCCCAACCATGAGAAAAATACATTTTTTTCACCCTACTAAGTGACACAACAATTAAATAGGGAGAATTTTTTCACCCGACCATGAGATAACAAAACAACACACCTTTCTTATCTCTCTGCGATTTCTTTGTCTTCGTTTTCGGTATGCCTTCAGTTCCGCAGCCGCCTTTCGCTTGCAACCTCCCACAATCTCTACAAAATCGAAAAGGGTGTTGTTGTCTAAATCAACCTGTGTGTTTCTTCTCTAGAGAACAACAGATCCTTTACAATGACCATTTAAAAGCTAATTATCTAGAAAATTTAGAAGTATAATTATATTAATCACTAATTAACTAGCAAAGTGGATTGTCTACAATTGTTAGATAAATTCAACTTCAATTTGAGGTTTTGATAAATATCCTTGTGAAACAACCATGCCACCTTGCAAATATCTCTGCGACTACAAATTTTTTAAGTGATCTTGCATGGGTTCTTGCGAACTTACTTGAAAATATCGCATCTGCGAGTTTTCTTGCAAAGTTTTAAGTGATCTTGCATGGGTTCTTGCGAACATACATCAAAATCCCACATTGGTTCTGTACTAATTTGAGTAATTGTAGTAAAATGACCATAACTTGCTCAATTCAAAACATTTTCAACTCATTCAAATTTTGTTGATTATATAGCTCAGAGTAATAAACTTTTCATTTTTTATGAGCTTGAGAATCAGTCTCAATTGGATCAAAGTCAGAGATAATATTATGTTTTCTGTATAGATTTGAGTGACTGTGGTAAAATGACCATAACCTGCTTATTTCAAGACATTTATAACTAATTCAAAGTTTGTTTATAAGATAACTCACAATACCATAATGTTCGTGCTTTGATAATCTTAAGAGTCAATCTCAATTGAGGGTCTAAATTCGCCTAAATTCAAGAACAATACCCTGTTTTATTTATGGACAGATTCAAATGACCGTGGTAAAATGACTATAACTTGTTCATTTCAAAACATTTTCAACCGATTCAAAACTTTTTTTTATAAGATACCTCAGAGTATTGTAATATTTGTGTTTTGGTAATCTTAAGATCGGTTTAAATCGCATCCAAAAGGCCTATGCGAGATTTATTTTAAGTAGTTTCATTTTGGTCGAACTTGAGCTACTACCAATGACCACAAGAATCACCAAAGTCGTAACCAAACGTCGTAGCCAACAAATTTGTCTCCAAAAATTGGTCTCGCAAGCATTCAAATTGCACACAAACATAACCTCTCATTCGTTTTGGATTTAAAACTTAGATTTTGGGATGAGCTAATGAGATAAAGTGGGCAAGAATAATGATAGGAAGATGAGGGGGTTGGTTGCTAGCGCATGTGGCGCTCAATTGAAAGCGGTGGTGGTGTAAAAACTTTACCCCACAATCGAATTTCCCCTAAAAAAAATAATAACTCCGTACAACTTTTAACCCAAAGTTTTAACGAGTGGGGCAAGCCCTACTCACTCTTTTCTCTGGTCGGTCCTCCTCGCGGGGTGCGGTTTCTATGCTTCGTTCTCCCGCACATTGAATGAAGGTATGGTATGCAATCCAATCTCTATGTGGAGTTTTCTTTGTTTTAGTTTTGGGTTCGTTCATGGGTTGTTTCTTTTAGGAGTTAACTGGGAAGGGATGAGATCGACAACCAGAAGCCACACAAGCTAAGCTGTAAAATTCACAAGATTTTTAACTACTGGGGTGGGTTTCATTATAGTTTGAGAACATCCATTGTGTTGGGTGCTGTTTGCTTTAGTCAAAATCAAAATGGTTTACTTACTGCATACCACAAGTGGAATTGAGTGTGCTGGGCATTCTTTCTTTTTAGATATCGAAACAAGAAACTGAGAAACATGAATAATAGTCTTACATGATTTGGTGAAACGGTGAGCATGTGTTTTGAAACAAGACCAAGTGAAGCATGAATGAATGGTTTTACTTGATTTAGATGAAACACTCAAAGTGCTTGTATGTTTTATCTGTATGAAAATTTAAATGGATTAAATCATTTTTCAACTTAGAGAAATGAAATATATGAGTGAGTTTCTTTTGTGCCCAGGAAAGTCATGGTTGCATTGCATGTATGGGTGGGCATCTCATTTTTTTTTTCAAGTCATTTTGGGATTGATCAAACTCATCCCAATTCTGTCTCGAACTTATTTAATATTTATTATTATTAGTTTTAATTAAACTAATCTTCTAAAGGAAAATTTAGGATGTGTTGAAATTAAATCAAAACATCTACTATTTGAAAATTTAAAAGCTTGATTTTGTACTCTTTGTTTAGATAGAAACTCTAGTATGAATTTTTTTGGTCAAATAGAACCCATGAAAATTTATGTTTTTTCACATTTTAGATTGGTTATAGGACGTTATTTTTGTAGAAAATATATGTAAATGATGGTTTGGGTTAGTTTAGCACTATGAGTTATGTAGTTGAAGATTTGATCAATGAACAATATTTTTCATTTTCGAATTTATATTAGTTTTGCACACAGAAGATGCTTGACATAAAAAATTGTAAGTTTATTGGACCATAAATTTTACATGACATTTAATATTATTACGACGGAAGTTATATGTACATAAATTTGACATTATTGGTGTTTGAGCAATGTGAGATGAAATTCTTTTGTTATTCTTCATTGGAGGCTATTTAGTACACGCTCATCTCGTTCCAAACCCGTTTGGGATGGGACGAGGTCAAGATGAGGTCTATCCAGTCTCGATCCTGTCCCGATCTCGACTGACCGGATGAGATAGGGATGATGTCCATTCCGGCCCATCCCGTCCCGTGCCCACCCCTAATTGCGTGAACAACTTTCAAATACTTCTTATTATTAAAAGTCTATTTCACATCCACTTCATTTCTTGTTCCTATTATACTTCAAGCTGTAACCATTGTGAATTTTGGCGTTTTCACTCTTACTTGCACTGTGTTAGTTAATGTTCATTTGGTTTTTCCTGCCATTGAGGACTTCAGCGTGCGTACCTTTTCTATTGGTGTTACTGCCAATTAAATGATTTTAACATTGAACTTAATACATCAACTATTGGGGCAATTTTTTTTTTGTTATCTCTTTCAGTCCTAATTCATCACTCCACTTCCTCACCTACCTCATGTTTTATTCTAGTTTATTTTTTATGAAGCCTATCGTGAAATCTTAAACTCAACTCCATGAAGACTTTCAAAGTCTAAAGCATCTTTCAATCGTTTCATTGTATCTTTTTAGTCTTACGGTAACGTTATTTTTTCTAATAGGAACTAACAAAACCATTTTGTCTTTTTAGTCTTACCATAACATTATCCGCCCTAATAGAAACTAACAAAATTTTTTATATGAGCAACACATTTATAGCAGAGAAAACAATACAAATTTAAGGTGTGTTGGTTCTAAAGGTATTTCCAAGAAAAATTGCCAACTAGGAAACTGAGGAGGTGAGAAAGAGGGAGAGAGAATGGAGAATATGAAGTTGATGATGATCTCCACCCTCATGTTCTTTGACAAAATTGTGGAAAATGTTTCTTAGGTGACAACATTGAATATTTTCTTAAAGTATATAATCATCTCAAAGGAAGTCTTTGCCATAAGTTCTCTGTTATGTGATTAGCACCTACTAGTGCTTTAATTTAAACACTTTCATGTACATTGTATATATTTTACTTTTTTTTGTCAGAAGTTTATTTTATATATTAATGTAGGAAACACCTCATTTTAGTATCTACAAGTTATGCTAACCTATGGCCATTTGATACTGAATTGGATTGGTTATTGTTTTTCTTTGATTCAAACAAAATGAAATCAATTTAAACTTTCTCAACTATATGAGTATATGAGTTCTATGAAAGGAATATCAGAATATCACACCTATGAATATGGAATTAAAAAAAACCCTATAAAACTTGATTACTTATTAAAATGGGGTTTCCATGGATTGGAAATTTATTTATTAAATGTAAAACCCATTGCTTGTGCATTCACTTCGATGTCAACTTCTTTAAACAACTCACTATTCAAGTTACATTGAAAATTTGAATTAGTTATCTATATTTTTTCACTATTATTTAGCGCTTTTAAAAAAAATTGTTATTGAAATCTGGCTTAAAAACATGTTGTTTTCATCAGCATGTTTTGCAGTTTTCTATTGAGAAATTGTTTTTAAATGTTTAACAGCTCAATAAGACATAAGGATTAGATTAGAGTATGGAAGGTATCAACAATGAGGAAGAATGCATTTAGGGTTGTTGGTACAATGCCCACTACTATGGACTACTTGTGCAAATTCATGAAATAATAGTTTTTACATGTTGAAGGGAAAACAATGGAGTGGGATAAGTTTGCATTTGGAATCAATTCGAGCTTATGATGATACCATTAATGGGTTGGTAGGTCATAAAGGGTCGATACATTCTGGTTTGGGAAAATCAAGTTTTGGGGGTAACGAGGGGAGAAAGGATGGTGATGATACACATTGTTTGAAGGGAGTATGGGTTGGGCACAAGGAGGTTTCGCTGAATTTGATGGTAGTTTGTGAGGACGGGAGTTTAGTATATGGAGGTGGGTCGGATGGGTGTGTGATGGAGTGTGAAAGAGGAGACAAAGTTAGTTGAAAGTTGGTTTGTGTGGTAAAAACATATCAAATAATTGTGTTACGCGTGTGTTTACGGGGTGTTTGTTTGCAGTTGGTTCAGCTGATAAGAGCAATGGTATAAGCGAGCATGATGGTGGTGGGCTTTTGAATGTTAGTGTCATAAGAGGTCATGAAGGACAATCAAATGCTTGCAGGTGTCATCCAATAGTGTTGGAGAGAAACTACCTTGTTTAGAGCTTCTCTAATTGAAACAAACTCTATGATGAGCAATAAAATATCTCTAACAGTTTCATGTTTTGAGTAGGTATCACTGTTGAGGAGCATTTGTAATTTTTTTTTTCTTACGGTTAAATTTCACTCCTTTCTATAGGAAGAACAATGACATCTCAACTAATAGAAACTAAAAAAAACCCCCCAAAACAAACAGGTATCAAAGATCTTTCTTACCATTGGTGTCACCGTTCAAGAAATCAACTAATGTTTTATCAAGCTATGGTCTAAATCTATGTAATGCTGTTATTGAAAACTTACATTTGACACTTTCGTGTGTCTAACTTTGCTTTTGTTGTGTAATTATTCAATAAACCAGCTATCCGTGCCTTTTCCTTGCACTTTATTTATTTCTAATAGTAACATGTTCGAAATGAGAATTTGTGTGGTTTGCTCGGTGTTTGAAGAATATTGTTACTGACATTTCTTGTTCCTCTTGTTGTCTTGCAGAACTCGTTCGGTTTTTATCATCACACAGTAAACTAGTCACCTTTTGTTTTGATCTCTAGATCTGATCTGCAGAGTTTCTCACCATGTGGAGTAACTCTTCATTGAGTCTCTCTTAAAAACTCTTAGCCAAATCAAGCCTCAACTCTAATTTGCCTAGCTTCTCCCCCCAAAATATTCTTTAAACACTCTTCATGGAGTTCGAAGATGAGTTTTCACTCTTCAAGCACCGGGGGATTACAGAATCAAGAGTTTGATAACTCTAAGACTGGGGAAAAAGGCTTATGGATTCAGAGCTTCTGCTTCGCCTTTGGGTCCCTTAGCTTTGGCATCCGCATCCCCATCCATGTCAACTGTCGTCGTCAACAGTATTGTTGAGACGACTTGACACTATGGTCACTGTTATTGGGAATTGTCCAAAGGTCGGCTCAGGTTAGATTTTATTACTTTATTGATGAATGCTAAAATTATTCAATCAACTTGTGTAGCATTCAGAATCATCATTTAGGTTTGACAAGTTTGTTCCGAGAAATCTAAAAATTCAGATGTTGTAATTGATAGTATGGATGATTGGGTTTATAGTAGAAGGTATACATAGTTTAGAATAAGTTTGTAAGCTACCATATCTTTGTTACGAGAAATCTAAAAATTTAGATGTTGTAATTCATAGTATGGATGATTGGGTTCATAGTAGAAGGTATACATAGTTTAGAATAAGTTGTAAACTACCATATCACTCTCATTTTTGTTTGAATCATTATGCGATAAAAGTGTTGCATAGGATAAAAGACTTGGATTATGAGATTTTAGTGCGATAGTAAGATAGATGTTATCTTAGAAAAAAATCATAATGTTAATGGTAGTTCTTATTGATTTAGCCATCATCTTTTTAAACATCAAACTCCATCGCATTGCAAAAGACGAGTACAATGAACACCCTTAAAAAATTAGGCAAAGGAAAATAAACTTAAGTAAAATCTCTCAAAAGTGAACCCAACGAGCTGTGTTCTACACTTCTATCATAGGAATCAGCAAAGCAAAATTATATTCCCACCCTTGCAATGACGCCGTAAAAAATAAACCTGATCACACGTCTTCCACCAAGTGAGGCTGAATTCGACTTCAAATCTAAGAGTTCCGTCTCGCTTTGGCTTCTACTTTGACCAAACGACCCTTACTCATCTATCATCAGTCTTTCTCATTTTAAAGTCCCACCTCAACTTAGCAATGGGCTTTTGTCACGACCCGATCCACATGGTATAATATTGTCCGTTTTGGGCTCAAGGCTCGCGCAACTTTAAAACGCGTTGTACCAAGGGGATCCAACCTCGCACATATATAGCACATCTTCTTCCCTCACCCAGACGATGTGGGATTATAACACCAAGGTAGTTTACCAGCCTTTGAGCCTGTCAGCCTCTGAGCTCGCCCACACATGGAGTTGTCAGCTTCAGTACCCGTCCACACAAGGTAGCTTGTCAGCTTCAGAGCCCGCTCATGCAGGCTGTTACAATCCACCCTTTAGGGCCCAACGTTCTCATTGAACACCTTCGGCTAGGTCCAATTCTGATTCCATTTTGTAACGACCCGATTCACATGATACAATATTGTCTGCTTTGGACTCAATGCCTGCACGACTTTGAAACACGTATCATGCATATCCAAACTTGCACATATATAACATATCCCCTTCCCTCACGCAGGCGATGTGAGACTATAACCTCCTTGGTAGCCTGCCAACCTTTGAGCTCCTCCGCGCAATGTAGCTTGCCTATGCATAGAGCTGTCAGCCTTAGAACCCCCAATAAGGTAGCCTGCCAGTCTCAGAGCCCGCCCACAAGGGTGTGAATCCTTATCTCACTAGGATTTGATTTTACTATCTGGTAGCTAATTGGGATTCTCTAGCTAAGGGGTCTATTAACTCTTTATTGAGAGTTCGATGAATGCAAATCTCAATGAACTACAATGAAAAAGTCAATAGGAACTACAAATAGTATTCTATTGATACATGCTGCTGTCCCTTTTGGCTCTGACTACAATGTTAAATAGTGTTTTCAGTATGTTGTTAGGGGTAGGGGTGCCGTAGTGGCGTTATTTTTATCATAACGCGCCTTGCTTCGGGCTCACTTCACCTCAAAACGCATATTAGCGCCTTAACGGTTCACGTCTGGGTGTTAACATCACTTATAGAAATTTAAAATATTAATTAGTTTTTTTAATAATTAATTAAGTCACTATGGCTAGGATGGTTTAAAATTAAAATATTAACTAGTTTTTTAATAATTAATTAAGTCATTATAACATAACTCAGAAAAATCTCTTTATGGGATTAAATAACTAAACTAGAAGTAGAATTCAAAGAATTGATTAGTTAATTGATGAATTCATTTGTACTTGGCAGTGCTATTGATTTTGCAGGACTTTGTTGGACTTGTACTGGTACAATGGTGGTTGCTGCATCTGTGAACTCCTTAAATCAAGTGAGTACCTCAAGTCTATCTCTCTATCTATGCTACAGAGAAGAACGCACACACACCCACGTAATGATGTAATATATGTTTCCTTAAGTCTCAACTATATGACTTTATCTTCATACATTTCTTATTTTTTAAACTGATCTTTACTTGTATTCTGTAATATAGTTTCTCATTTTGTTAAGGTTAAATTCTATTGAAGGAGAACATAATAAATGTAATGGACAACCATGAGACTCGGAGTTGAGAAAACACCTACCTTTCAATGACCCAAACAGAAATTGAACCTATAGAGGCCTAGACATTTACATGTGTTGAGGATTAGGAGGTACACCTCATCACTACCCTTTATTTAGGATTTTTTTTTTTTGGGAAAAAGATTCAAAATTTAAGGAGAAACATTTACAAAGGCCAAGACGTTATTATGACCTCATAAAATGTTCTCAGCTACATACAATAAATTCCTGAAAGCAAATGCACTAGGGGAAACCCATAACATCCATGATGATCCTATCCCTAGAAGAGGAAGATATTTTTAACACCTCTTTTTCCTCTGTTACCAAGTGACCCAAGGGAGTCATTGACATTTTATTATATTTAATTTTGGTTATTATTAATACTATTTTTAAATGATAAAACAGTTCACCAAAAATTATATATGTATGTATATATATATAAATTTTTTTTTTTTTTTTTGGGGGGGGGGGGGGGGGGGAGTGGGGTGGGTTAAGTGAACAAGGGGAACATTGCCTCAAATATGTAGTTAAATCGGAAAGCGGTCGAAGACCGAATTACGATTAAGTGGGATTAATCGGTCAATTTTTCAAAGCATATATTTTTAAATTTAATCATAATCATAGATTACAAAAATAAATAATTAATCAAAATGGTGTAAATTTATAATTATATAACTTTACTAAATAATCAAATGAATTTAATTTTGCATATTGCAACACTTATATCACTACAAACAACCTAACTTGCCAACATAGCGATAAATCGGCGAGTCGGTTGGGTCGAATAATCGGTGACTACTAAACCCCAACCGATTTCACCCGGTTCGGTTCGGTTCGGTCAAACCCTAAATTGCAATTAATTGCCGATTTTTCGCCACATTAGTAACTTAGGCCTCAAACAACAAGCAACTAAAAACTGCCAATCTCTGTACAGAGGGTTCCTAGTCAAATAAAACAGGAAGGAACTTCCCTACAAAAGGTTAATAACTTGCACATGTTCACATTGCTTCCTTGGTCTCCGAATTTCATTTTTGTTCAGATTGGAATATCCCTTCAAAGATGTGCGCATTTCTTTTATGTCATGAGAACCACATGACTGTCTACCAGTCCCCACCAAAAACAGGTTATCAAATTTCCCAAGTCCTCAAACACTTTCACAGTACTAGTAAAGTGAATATGGGCTCTACCCGACCATGAGTCTTCTCCTGATCAGTTGAGCAAATGGAGAAGCAAATAATCAGTGTTTTCTTCCTCACTGTTGCACACGACTTTTTTTCACATGTTTGACCATTAGTATTTTCAGAAATTAAGGCACTGTTACCATGGAATCCCAATTGACAGGGGAAAAAAAAGACTTTTGTAGTTGCCCTGAAGAGATGCTGAAAAGCCAATATATCCATTGTCACTTCTATAACAAATCCAATATTTCCATTTGAAGATAATTGAGTCATTCCTAAGAATTAACAAAAAGGTCCCAACTCCCAACCATATAGCTACAGGCATACATGCAGTTAATCTCCCTCTTTCACATTGCAGAACCATGAGTACTTCTAGAGGTGGTCACTAGCCATTAATAATGTCTCCCCTACGACTTATCTTTAGCATGCAAATGTCTACAAACAATGCTGATAAGAGCAATATTGAATTCATGAACAGTACAAATATTATCAAACTCCCCAACTTCTCCCTAGCTATAAAGTGGAACTTCTTTCCATGATACACTGACACCCAAAAGACTAACAGTACTTCTCAAAAAATTTCGCCTTTCTGTGCTGTGTTGGCCATTTGATGCATGTTTTCATTCTTTCCTTTCTTTTTTCCATAAAGGTTTTAATTTTATTAATAACCGAAGAACATTCAAATGGAAGGCCATAACAAGATTAAGGCCTAAATACAAGGGAATCCAAATTACAAACAACGATTCGAAAAGAAGACCCTAAAGAGTATACAATGTACTTCTTTGTTTTCTTGCAAATAAGATGACGTTTATACCAAATTACAGATTTCATGTCTTATTTTTCCTTTCTATCTCCACAATATTGCAGAGGATCATCAAAATTAGATTCGCCATTTCCTTTGCATATTCGGTTTTTGAGAAGAAGAATGATGCTAGAATGAAGAGAACAAGGCTAGTCCATTACCTTCTAGTCGACCGACTACCTCACATGCTGCCATTTCGAAATATTTATTTTTTCTCAGGGGAATTCCCATGAGAAAAAAAATAAATATTTCAATCTCCGTATATTTTAACCTGCTATAATGTTATTATAATATCAAAAGTTTGTTATCTGAGTGATCCTTATCTAATATAGTTGTATGACACTAGTAGTCATGTGAGACTTTTTATTTACTAAAGAGTTTTAAATGCATAATTTATATTAGGAAATTCAAAATTACAATATAAATTTTTACGTCTTTTCTACACAAAACAAAAATATTCACGAAATATTTCTTAAAATCAGGGACTGAGATTAATTCGATAAACGAAATCACAAATCCATACATGGGAGTTACTGGGACAACTTTGTTGGCTTGCAAAGGATTCACGTGTTTGTTCATTTTCTAGATCCTAGTGCATGTTTTTCCGAAGATTACACGGTTACCTTTTTCCTGGGAGTTGAATATGCTGTTGATGAGTTCAGGGGCTAATGTTAACAACTAAAATGACACTGTTGTTGCAGGCTAATATCTGGACGGCAGGGCTTGCGGCATCCAATGTTGATCTATATGCATTCGTATATATTCCATTAAAGCAAATACATCCTATAAATACATGTGTCGGAGCTATTTTAGGTGCCATTCGTCCAGCTCTTGGGTAACCTTTTTTGATTTATTTTTCACTTCTTTTACATTTGCATTCTGTAGCTATGGTGTAATTCTGGATGTTTGAGGTTTTGAGTTTGTTCTCATGACACAATGCCTAACTTGCTACTTCTATCTCAACCCGATTTTTGTCTTTGGTTCACTTTTCTATTCCCAATACCTGAAGACCATCCTCTTTTTCAAACCTCTCAAACCTTTCGCAAGCAGGGATTAATTCTAGATCTTCAGTGATTGTATACTCGCTTTCTTTGTGAAAAAACTTTCTTCCTCGTAACAAAACAATCGTTCGGAATTTCTTTGTCACCAGCAAAGTGTTGATTTCTAAGCTAAAACTAAACTAGATCTATGATATACCCTACTTCAAAAATTAATAAGAAAACCGATGTTTCATTCATTGGATCTCCAACTACAATGCTCAACTCCATGCCTTATTCATAACCTAACTTCCTTGGAAATCAATATAATCTAACCCTAACTCTACTTTGGCTAATGCCCTAACTAATACGGGCTTTACTATAATATGCCCAATTACAAATAGTACTATTAATTACCTGCTTACATCAAAAAGTACCTAAGATGGCAGCTGATGAGAGATTTCCAGAGGTATTTTTATTTTTGTTTTTTCTGGTTGGTATTTGAAAAGAGGAAGAGAAAGATAATAGAGACTGAAATAGCCTACAATTCCAAATCAAAGCAGTGTTGAAGGCTCCTCAATGACACAACTATCCATGAATTCCCAAATTACAATTGTAGTAATCTCACTGTATACAGTAGAATTTTTTAGGACAAGCATAAATACATTGATTAGTTGATCTTGCAAGTCAAGTCCAGCCTATGGCATGGGGCTCATTTAGACAGAAGGAGGTGGATCGAGGATTATGTTTACTTGGGTTATTTGCTTTTTATGTAATTTATACCTCTTGTCCTGTAGTTGTCAGTCTTGGCGAGTGTCTCCCTCAATAAATTATGTCTTTCCCTGCTTTTAAAAAAGCCTCTAAGCCTCTGTTTTGCTTTATATATATATATATATATGTATGTACACACGCATATATAAATTAGAAGCTTGTAAACTTTCAACCAAAACCAAGAAGGTATAAGCAAGAGGGACCTATAAATGGAATTCAGAAAGAGCCTTGGTCCAGAGGTCAGCTACCAAGGGGCAAGAGAATAGTAAGTGGTCAATGGGTTCCTCTGCATCACAAAGCACACAATGGTTGGGATGAGAAGTCCCCTTTGATAATGTTGTCTCCTGTGAGGACTCTACAATGAAAAACTGTCCAAAGAAGAAAGGTAGCCCTGGGATGAATATACCCTAACCAAATGAGGGGTTGCGATTTGCTGATTCTCTGAGTCGGATTAAGACTAGAACTATGCAGTTAAAACGAATAACGGATCCATAACGGTCAAAGAGCGTTATAGGTTATAATGGGATAGATCGAGATATAACAGTATAGTTTTTTAAATATATATTTTAATACCCCTACAAAATATTAATATATTATAGTAAAAAAATGAATCATGTTCATAACATTAAATTCAAAAACAAATAATCTTAATAAAAAAAATTCCCTTGGTATGAGAGTGAGATCGCAACAAAGAGTGTGATCGACTCTTCGTCTTCTTCCCTTCTTATCTCGTTCTCTGTCAAACGGCGAGGTCTAGTTCTCTGGTAATGGCGAGCTCTGGTCCTTTTTTATGAGTCTAGGGTTCTGGTTCGATCGAGAATGAAATGGGTGATTTTTTTTTAAATGTATTAGAACAAAACGTTAAAACGACATTATTGAAAAAATGTTATCTCAATAATGGCCATATAACGTCGTTTTATCGGAATTGTGATACCATAACGTGATAGTGTCATAACGTAACAGATCACCCACGTTAAGTGTAATATCGGAATTATATCGGCGTTAAACGTTGTTTTAACTACACAGGACTAGAAGCAATTAAGTGATACCGGTCTTTCAGTGAATATTTAGAATCCTTGCCATTCCAGATCCACTTGTCTTGATCATCATCAAGGAGGGAGACAGGTTCCACTAGCAAGAAAGCGTGTTGTCTTGTTGATCTCCCAAACATTTGGGCTTCTTCTCAATTGAAAGTTCCACCCTTGAGAGCCACTGGCCCAAAATTCTCAGATTTTGCTCTTCTTGTTGCTAGAAGGGAAAAAAAATAGCTTCAGAGAAGAATCCCCAATCCATTTATGGTCCCCAAATTTAATTCTCTCACCATTGTGCACTTCAAAGGAAATGTACCATCTATACAGACTCTTTGTTTCACAATTCCCTTACATAGGGACCATCAATAACTATTGGCAGAATCTTTCGTGAACCAATCATGAGAACCAGCACCTTGCTTCATAATATTCACTTTAGTGAATATTTTTGCAGTCTTTCTAAAATTTTAAATGATTTTTCCTTTTGTTAGTAGTAATTGAATTTTAAGTTAAGAGGAAATAAATGATGAAAGAATAATTAAAAAAAAGAACTGACGTACAAAAGGCATGCGTCTTTGATAGGCCCCCGATAAGGTTCACGTATACTAGACGGAAGAAACAGAATGCATGATGATTGAGTTCCTATTATGCTGAAGTCCTGTTGTTATTGATATAGGATGCAAAGGCTACACTATGATGCAAAGACTAAAACTAATGGTGAAGAAGGCAGTGACTGAAGTGGTTGCAGAATGACTGTCAGAAGGGTGAAGAAGGCAG
This sequence comes from Berberis thunbergii, assembly GCA_003290165.1. NCBI lineage: Eukaryota > Viridiplantae > Streptophyta > Magnoliopsida > Ranunculales > Berberidaceae > Berberis > Berberis thunbergii. The sequence goes on along the minus strand of QNQO01007335.1, from coordinate 146,919 downwards.
TTACTGAAGTGGTTGCAGAATGACTGTCAGCAAGTAACAGAATGTCTGTTAGAGATGAAGTTAGAAGAATTCCAGCAATATCAGTTAGAAGTAATGGGATTGCTCTGTTAAGTGTAAAAATGCTCTGTTAGTCTATGGAGTCAGTATAAATAGAGAATGGTAATAAGAAAGGGGTATTCATTGATTCAGCTAATGTACAACTGAGCAATTGCTCATTAAGGAGACCCAGGCTTCTCGAATAGCCTTCCTATTTCTCTCATATTACAATGTATCTCTGTATGTCAGAGTCCAGTTTGTAATTACACTATCAGAACATCAATACAATCCATTCTCCAGTAGATGCTTGTGCAATCTTCCAGTTTACCAGCTATTTCTCTATGGGTGTCGATTATACTTCTTGCTTGAGTTGATTCCAGTTTGCAGGAAATTCCAAAGATTGCTGCAGAGATTCATCAAAACAGGTCAGATCCTAACAACTTGGTATCAGAGCACTACGAATCCTAGGTTTGATGGCTGGAAAAGGTGCTAATGCTAGAATGGAAATTATGGAAGAAACAATGGTAAGTATGCAATCAAAATTAGATTCTTTAGATGGGGGTTTTCAAGAAGTCATGAATAGATTAGATCAACTCATAAAGGCACAACAAGATAACCAGAAAACATCTTCTACTACAGTAAGAGAGCAAGTTCCATCCATTAATGTGGAAAATCAAAGTCCCAATGGTGGAATTGGAGGGTCTTCATTACAAGGAGGACAGTTTGATAGGAAGCCAAGAAGATTAGATATGCCTATTTTTGAAGGTTCAAACCCTGATGGTTGGATCCTCAAAGCTGAAAGATTTTTCAATCTACATCGATACTCAAATGAAGAAAAGATTGAAGCCGCGGTTATATCCTTCGAATCGGATGCACTCCTATGGTATCAATGGGAAAATAAAAGACGTCCCATCTTGTTTTGGGAAGAGCTTAAGGGTTTGTTGTTGAAGCAATTTCGACCCACTCAAGAAGGATCTCTTTGTGAACAATTTCTTGCTCTAAAGCAAGATGGATCAGTTGCTGAATACAGAAGGCAATTTGTCACCTTGGCAGCACCATTAGAGACACTCAGTGAAGATCTCTATTTGAGCAAATTCATTAATGGCTTGAAACCCACAATTCGGGCAGAAGTGAGGATGCTGGAACCGGGTTCTTTGAGTAGGGCGATGGATTTGGCCCATCGGGTAGAGGAAAAACAGTTTTTATTAAACCCTTATAAGTTGGGCTTTCAAAACCACTCAAATCGGCCCATGGGAGGACAGAAAACAATGGGGTCTGATCCGCTAGGGCTTCAAAAACACGAACCTTCAAAAGATTTCGAGAAAACTTTCACAAATGAATCGAATCATCGCCTCTCCAGACCATTCTTCTCTAAAAGTTTTGAGAGATCTTCGTCTTCAAACCGAGATTTCAAGAAGATGTCTGATGCCGAGTATCAAGCAAAACGAGACAAAGGTTTGTGCTTCAAATGTGATGAGAAATACTCTCCAGGTCATCAGTGTAAGAGGAAGGAGATGAGTATCCTTATTGCTCAAGCAGAAGAGGAATCAGAGGAAGAAGAGAATCAAGCAGTCGAAGAACAAAAAGAGCTAGACATGGCTGAAATCAGCCAAGTTATTGAGGTTTCTTTGAGTTCGGTGATGGGACTCACAAGCCCAAAGACCATGAGGATGGAAGGGGAGATCTCTGGTCAGGCCGTTGTGGTGTTGGTAGACAGCGGTGCGACTCATAACTTCATCTCTCAAAGGTTAGTAGATCAAGTCAAGTTGCCTATTACATCGACGGGAGTGTATGGGGTAACAATGGGATCGGGTGAATCAGTCCAAGGAAGTGGAATTTGTCAAAAAGTGCAGCTGGTGGTGCAAGGAGTGGAGATAGTGGAAGACTTTCTTCCATTAGGGCTGGGAAGTTCAGATGTTATCTTAGGAATTCAATGGCTTGAAACTTTGGGAACGACCTCTGTTAATTGGAGAGATCAGATTCTGCGGTTCAGGATGGGGTCAGACACAATCATTCTAAAGGGCAATCCATCCTTAGGAAGGAGTTTAGTTTCACTAAAGACCATGCTACATACTATCAAACAGGAGGGACAGGGATTTTTGGTAGAATTGGGAAATGTGGATGTGGTAGTGAAAGACGAGGTAAAAGCTCCATCAGAGATTTCAGCTATGTTAGACAGATACTCAGAAGTATTTCAGAATCCATCAGGTTTGCCTCCCATAAGGGGTTATGAACATTCCATAGTCTTACATGAAGGCTCCAATCCGGTGAATGTCAGGCCGTATCGCTACCCTCAAATTCAGAAAAACGAGATTGAGAAGTTAGTGGCAGAGATGTTAGAGGCTGGGATTATAAGGCCAAGTGTATCTCCATTTTCGAGTCCGGTATTGCTAGTGAAGAAGAAGGACGGGGGATGGAGGTTCTGTATAGATTATAGAGCTCTGAACAAGCACACGGTCCCTGATCGTTTTCCCATCCCGATTATAGAGGAACTTCTGGATGAACTTCATGGATCAGTCATTTTTTCGAAGATAGATCTTAAGGCCGGCTATCATCAGATTCGGGTACGGGAAGGAGATGTCTCTAAAACCGCGCTCCGCACTCATGAGGGGCACTATGAGTTCTTGGTGATGCCATTTGGGCTCACGAACGCACCGGCCACTTTTCAGTCTCTGATGAACTCCATTTTCCGACCGTATCTTCGTAAGTTCGTATTGGTTTTTTTTGACGACATTTTGATATATAGCAAAGGGTTGGCAGAGCATGTGGAGCATTTGGAAGTGGTGTTGGGTATTCTAAAAGCACAGACATTGTATGCGAATAAGAAAAAATGTGAGTTTGGGTGTTCCAGTCTACAATACTTGGGTCATGTGATATCCAGTGAAGGTGTCTCAGTGGATCAATCAAAAATCCAAGCTATGTTGGATTGGCCTCAGCCGAAAAATGTTACTGAGCTAAGAGGTTTTCTGGGCCTTACAGGATACTATCGAAAGTTCATCAAAGATTACAGTCGAGTATCTTGGCCATTACTGTCCCAATTGAAGAAGGATTGTTTTGCTTGGAATCAAGACTCTGAGTTGGCATTCCAGAATCTCAAGTTGATTATGACCACGGCGCCGGTATTAGCTATGCCGGATTTCTCCAAGGCGTTTGTCGTCGAAACTGATGCATCCGGATTTTCTATGGGGGCCGTACTGATGCAATTACAACGACCTATCGCCTTCTTCAGTCAGGTGTTGGGGCAAAGAGCTCGGTTTAAGCCAATATATGAGAAGGAGCTGATGGCAATAGTGTTTGCAATCACTCGGTGGCGAGCCTATCTGTTAGGGCGTAAGTTTTTTGTGAGAACTGACCAGAAGAGCCTTAAATATTTGTTGGAACAGAATGTTATTGGCCCTGAATATCAAAAGTGGGTGAGCAAGCTCTTGGGATACCAGTTCGAGATTCAATACAAGCCGGGGACTACTAATAGAGCAGCGGATGCATTATCTCGGATTTCTTCCCACTTCTCTTGTTCTCAAATCAGTATGGTTTCATGGAAACATTGGGAGGCTTTGAAGGCTGAAATTTTGGATGATCCAGATTTACAAAGTCTCAGTCAGTCTGTGCGTGATGGTGTAGGTCGTCCTGGCTTTCGGATGATAGAAGGATTATTGTATTACTACGACAGGTTAGTACTTCCCAGAAATTCTTCTTTTATTCCTACCATTTTTAAGGAGTTTCACGAAACTTCAGTGGGAGGGCATTCTGGGGAAAATAAGACCTATCAGAGGATTGCCAAGGAGATTTATTGGGTTGGAATGAAGGCTATTATCAGACAGCTAGTCAGTGAATGCGAAATCTGCCAACGGAATAAGAATCTGGCCATCAGTCCAGCTGGGCTCCTTCAACCCATTCCCTTGCCTAATCACGTTTGGGATGAGGTTACAATGGACTTCATTGAAGGGTTACCCAATTCCGGATGCATGAACACAATCATGGTCGTGGTAGATCGCCTCAGCAAATATGCTCACTTCTCTGGACTGAAACATCCATTCACTGCTGAAGGGGTCGCCAAAGTGTTTTCTTCGGATATAATCAAACTTCATGGGATTCCTAGGTCCATCATCTCTGATCGTGACCGCATTTTTCTGAGTCAATTTTGGCGCGAATTGTTTCGCTTACAAGGTACTCAATTGAAGTATAGCACCGCCTATCATCCTCAAACGGACGGGCAATCTGAGGTGGTAAATCGGGGTTTGGAGACATATCTCAGGTGTTTTATTTCTGACAGACCTAGACAATGGTATAAGTGGCTGTGTTGGGCGGAGTATTGGTATAATACATCATGTCACTTTTCTACGGGTTTTACCCCTTTTAAAGTTTTGTATGGGCGTGATCCTCCTCCTTTGATTCGGTATACGGCTGGGCAGACTGCGGTATCAGCAGTGGAGCAGATTCTAGCTGATAGGGACAGTATTTTGGAAGCTCTTCGGTTAAACTTACACCGTGCTCAACAGCGCATGAAGCACTGTGCTGATAAATCCAGAAGGGAAGAGAGTTTTGAGGTTGGTGATAAGGTATTTTTAAAGATTAGACCTTATCGTCAGAAATCCCTGGCAAGACGGGTTAATAAAAAATTATCTTCCAGATTCTATGGGCCTTATACTGTTTTGAGCAAAGTGGGATCCGTCGCTTATAAATTGGATTTACCTGACTCTTCTTTGATTCATCCTGTGTTCCATGTTTCCCTGTTACGGCGTGCTAAAGGCCCTTGCTCCAATATGATTCCTCTTCCTTCCCATCTAACAGATGAGCTGGAACTTAGAGTCTTACCTGAGTCACTTTTGGATGTCAGACAGAGTGCTCAAGGTAGAATGGGTGAACTTGAAGTGTTGATAAAGTGGAAGGGACTGCCTGCCCATGAGGCCACTTGGGAAGCTTTTGATCAGATTCAATTACAGTTTCCAGATTTTCACCTTGCGGACAAGGTGCGTTTTTGGGGAGGGAGTAATGATAGGCCCCCGATAAGGTTCAAGTATACTAGACGGAAGAAACAGAATGCATGATGATTGAGTTCCTATTATGCTGAAGTCCTGTTGTTATTGATATAGGATGCAAAGGCTACACTGTGATGCAAAGACTAAAACTAATGGTGAAGAAGGCAGTGACTGAAGTGGTTGCAGAATGACTGTCAGAAGGGTGAAGAAGGCAGTTACTGAAGTGGTTGCAGAATGACTGTCAGCAAGTAACAGAATGTCTGTTAGAGATGAAGTTAGAAGAATTCCAGCAATATCAGTTAGAAGTAATGGGATTGCTCTGTTAAGTGTAAAAATGCTCTGTTAGTCTATGGAGTCAGTATAAATAGAGAATGGTAATAAGAAAGGGGTATTCATTGATTCAGCTAATGTACAACTGAGCAATTGCTCATTAAGGAGACCCAGGCTTCTCGAATAGCCTTCCTATTTCTCTCATATTACAATGTATCTCTGTATGTCAGAGTCCAGTTTGTAATTACACTATCAGAACATCAATACAATCCATTCTCCAGTAGATGCTTGTGCAATCTTCCAGTTTACCAGCTATTTCTCTATGGGTGTCGATTATACTTCTTGCTTGAGTTGATTCCAGTTTGCAGGAAATTCCAAAGATTGCTGCAGAGATTCATCAAAACAGGTCAGATCCTAACAGTCTTCGCACAAAAGCATGCACCTTAACAATGAATTTTAACCATTAGAAAAAAAGAAAAGAAGAAGAGAGAGAGAGAACAAGAAAAGAGGGACTAAATGACTAATCACTCAAACTAGAGAATGATCACGATGACAAAACAGGAAAAGTGGCTATTGTTTACAATAGAAGAACAGATAAAAGTTTCAAATGTCTCGATATGTTTAGTAGACGATGATGAATTTCAATTTGTTTTCAAGATTTGTTTGGGAGATTTTTGGGGAAGAAGAGGAACTATTGTCCGGCTCTGGTCTTGGGAGGGAGGAGAAGAACAGGAAGAAGTGCGGGAGAGGAAAGATGACTAGAGGAGGGGTTGGGCATTGGTCGTGTAATTAGAGTTTTTAAATTATTTTTTTCTTCTTGCGTGTGTGTCGAGGGGGGGGGGGGGGGCTTCATCTCCTTATTGAGTAATCCGCATGATGTGTCTGTCTGTCTTGTGCCTACATGGGTTACTTCCATTGTATCTCTTCCATCCCCTTGTACAATGTATTTTACGAAATTTAATCTCCTTCCAAAAAATCCAACAAATTCTGTCTGGTTTGCATGAAGACTAACAATCAAATGGTTTAGATCAAGTATTCTGGACCGGTGATACTGTAAACTAGGAGTAGTTCATGCAATTCTACCACTGAGCTTTGTGGGAGCAAGGATTCTGAGGGATGATTTATTACTAAATCCAGTCTATGGCTTCAAGGTGAAACAACACTTGTACTGCAAAATAGTTCGAGTAGAGGTTGAACCTCTAAGTAAGAGGATTTGTTTACTGAGATCTGACAATAAGTGACAATTGTTCCTCATGGCTGACACTATTTGCATCTGTTATCAGCTTCTTTAAGTCAATGAGCTTCTTAAGTAGAACAGTTTTCATAACATGTCAAAGTGCACAATAATTTCCAGATATTTATTTTGGTGCCATATAGAATGCCGACGCCCTTTTATTTTGTTTGTTTCTTAGGTGGGCTGCAGCTTCAGGTGAGATCTCGCTTGGTGGAATGATTCTTCCGGCTGCTCTCTATTTTTGGAAAATTCCCCACTTTATGGCCCTTGCATACTTGTGCCGTGAGGACTATGCTGCTGGAGGGTATGTACTACTTTCTATAATAACTGAAGTTGAATTCTTTAAAAGTATTTAAAACTTTGGAAGGTGTACATGTGATTAGCCTTGCTTTGTTCATGGAAAATCTGCTTCGAATACAGAGGATTTCATTGGTTTTGAAAAATATTTTCTATTTTGCAAATGTCCAAGTAGGTGTTGCTTGGTGACACTTTACTTTGAAAGTCTTGTTAAAATAATCATCTCCCACCACAACCACCAACATCATCAAATTTCTAATATTGTAATACATATACAATATATTTTGAAAGTTCTACTTCTTTATACATATAATGAGTATTTGTTGCAAAATAGTAATACGTGGTAGCAATATTGATGTACAAGTTAAAAATGACCATCAAAAAATTCATAACTGGAAAAGACTAGCATATTGTGTGGAAATTTCCTCATTCTGGTGACAGTTTTAGTTGACGTGTTTGACACTTCATACTGACACAGTACCCTCGTCATGAATTCATAGTACTTAATGAAATGGTAGATTTGACAAAATGAACAGAGGTGCTAATGAATACCAAACACCCAAGATTGTGCTGTTAAGGAAACTTTTGCATTTGCAGCAGAATTTCCATGAACTGAAGAGGGCCTCAGTAGCACACAGAGTTGTGTCGTTGATCAGGAAGTGTACGATTCCTGTTTAATATACGAAAATTAGCATTCAGCTGTTTAATTATAAAATAGAGAGCAGATATATGAATACTTAAAGCGAGTGACTCGCTACAAAATAATCATACAAAGATATCCCCCCCCCCCCACCACACACACACACACACCACCACCACCACCACACATGTACATCCTAATGGCCTTTGATTTTCATTCGAACTCGGTGATTCATGATTCTCTGGGAAGCTGCCCTGAAGAAACAACTACAACTCTCTAGAGAATTAGCACAAGAGGAACAGTTGATCAATGGACTCTTGATCTGATTCACATAGGCAACAGTTGTTGACAATATCACTTCCTTCTTGCGAAATTGTCTATAGCGAGAGTGCGCCCATGCACTATCAACCATATGAGAAAATTTGTTCTTGGGGGAAGCTGCTTCTGCCATAAGAAGGGGGCTCAGAAGTGCACTCTGTTTGTACCTTGCCGCCCCTGCATTTGTGAAGTGGTGAAAATCTCATACAAGCTTTAAACACTAAAGTTCGTGGTCTCTTTAGCCAAACATCTGTGGTTGTCTTCATCTGGGGTTTTTCTAAAATGGAAATATGCTCAACAAGCCTGTGACATTCCGAATCATTCCAATTTCTCCTTGGTCTAAATCCCTACAGATACGCTCCCGTGATACTACTGCAAAATTGTGCAATCGGGTCTGCCTACTTCTTGCATACTTTAAAGATATCCCCAGATGGTTACCCAAGTGGTTGATCTGCTACCCATCTATCTACCCAGAAGTCCACTCCACTATTCACTTTAAAAGTAATATGTTTCTGGAAACAAGGTTTCAAATTCATTATGGCTCTCCAAGACGCACACTTGTATGAAATGGAGACTGGATTAATGTACCATCCATGTGATTGAACCCAATACTTCTCAACTAGTAGTTGTCTACACATCACTTTCTCCTCCAATCAATCCTCCAGAACTAGTAGGAGTGCATTTTTAATTTCTTTTTGTCCTTTTAATTTCCAGTCCAACTTTCTCTTTCGGGTTACATACAATGTCCCACCTAATGAGATGATAATTTTTGTCGATGATGTACCCTGCTAAAAATCTCTGAAAATCTTTTCAATTCCCATTGCTATTGAAGTTGGGCTGTTGTTTTTGAAACACGTGTGTACTGGATTATGTGCTCTTGCTTAATGTTACATTATTACCTTGCCACTTGTGAGATGTACTTGGTTTTCAAAAGCGCCAATCTACCTCTAATCCTTTCCAACACTTGGTCCCATGCCTGTACTCTTCGTACTTGTGCCTGTGGCCAAGGGGGGGGGGGCTAGGTATTGGGCGGGTAATAGATATGTTTGGCAATGCAAACTGAATTCACCAACAGGGTATAGAACTGATCTTTACAAGTTTGAGCCCAGAGACAACTTACCTGCAGGGATTAACAGTTCACACAATCCCTGGCTGTTTGCTCGGTAGACACAGGCTAGGTCTTTTCAACCATCCTCTGTTTCTTCTGGCAGGGATCACCAAAGTCTTTAGAAGTTGTCCCAAGATCCATACCTTTGTGAAAAGACCATGGCTGTTCATCCGGATTTTGAACAAGTCTCCACCTGTCCCCCTTTCTCCATTTCAGACCTTCCTTCAAGAACCCATTATGCTGTGCTGCTTTGGTTAGGAACCACCCAGCCATTCCGATTATTCCCAGAGGAAAACACCTGAATAACCCTTATTGATGTTCCCTGAAAGTGAGCCCTTGCACTGTTTTTCGAAAGACAAATTTCCTGGGTTTATAAAAAATTTCATTAAAAAATAATTAAGATTGTTGAAAAAGTAGAGATTCCAATAGGCTAATTTGATTTGCAAGTTCTCCTTGTTGTATATGGTTAAGATTGTTGAAAATTAGTATCTGTTTTTATAACGCCTTGCATTTGCATTTAAAATATTGGGAAGTTGGATTCTGTGGACTAGGGGTTGGCACGGAATGGGATGGGACAGGATGGACTTCATCCCTTTGTTGTATCTTCGGGACAGGATCAAGATGAGATAGACCTCATCCCATCTCAAACGAGTTTGGGACGAGACGGGACATGACTATATGGTACTAAAAAATCCTACAGCAACAAATTTATTCAAGTTTAATATTCACACCAAACATGATTTAACAATATAATACTACATGAATCAAGTCTTACACATCAACTACATCAATAATCAAATCTGAAATAGTTAATAGTTAATACTACAAGTACATGATCATCAACAACATCAAGAATCAAATCAGAGAATCAAGGTAGACTTAATTAAAATATTAAAATTGATAATAATAAATAAGTTCAAGACGGGAAGGGATGGGTGGGATTGAAAATCTTTATCCGAATCCCATCCCACTCTAGATCGAGATGGGATCGAGGTAGGTTTGATCAATCCTAAAAGGACCTAGCGGGACGTGACTGGACGGGATCTGGATCGTGGGATGCCCAACCTAGTGTTGACATCATTAGTGGATATAAACGGTGAACAACATATTCTATTGAACTACTAATGGTTATGATCGAGTATATTTTTGCAACTAGCAGGTTCAGGACGTTCTCTCTTGCTGATGCTTCGGGCAGGAGAACAACTTTGGTTGCTTTAAGGAATTCTTTGTACCCGCTTTCGTTGGGGTTTCTAGCTTATGACTGTCAGTTCTGATCAAGGCTTGTGATTTCATTCAAATTTAGTTCAGTATTCTGATTTTAAGAAATACTTTGTTGTATGTAGAAAAAATGTAAAAGTTTTGAGAATATGTCAAACATATATGAATATGCGGAAAAGTAAGATACCTAATAAATACATTAAATATATTAAATGAAGCCCAAGTACACAAGTATCCCTATAAATGTAATTTTCTTCACAATCTTTTGGGTTTTACATGAAAATATCAAAATCTACAAAAAATGACGAAATATTTCGGCTGAAAAAAAAATTGGTGTTTTTTGGGTTTTACAAGAAAAATGCCGAAATTTATGAAAAAACATGAAGTGTTTTGAAATAGCTCGTCAAAGTAATGTGCTTTTGGATTTCGGTACGTTAAATTTCGAGATCTAAAAAAAACGAAATATTTCGCGAAATTTTGCAATATCACAGTATTCGTAGTATGCTTCTTATGACATGGTTTTGCATCCTATTTAAAATACAAACAGAATACAATAATACAAAAAGTGTTAGTTACATTCGTTGTTGTTGTTGCTATTTTTTTTCAAGTTTAAGAAAGCTATTTTGTTTATGGAGGCTAACTTGGTCATACATGTTTCTGATTGGTTGGTTTACTACAAGGTTCATATACTTACCATATATTTTTTCTTCAAAATCTCCAAATCAGATAAAGGGTATTTGAAACTGGGTCAAGGTCAACAAAGTCTCTTTCCAAAAGTAGTAGTAGCATTTGAGGATTAAATCGAACAATATTTTTTTTTTCTTCAAGAGGTCGTGAAGTAGGTTATTATTATTTTAACTAATAATCAGACCCTTTTGATATCATAAATTGAATATCAATTCAATATTTACTTATAGTAATTTTGTGCAACTTGCCTCTACTTGAAGTTTGGTCTCATGATGTGATGATAAATTTTTCTACTTATAAATGGTCTGGTTGAATTATTTTTTTGTTAGACCATCTCTATGAGACTCAAAACCCTCAAATTTGAGGGACGAGAATTGCATATGTTGCTTCAATGGTTGCTTCATTCCTAAGAAAATGAGGTTTTATGTCTCCTTGATCACTAGATTTGAACTTCGTAGCAAGTGCTTGAGCTGGCCTTCACACAAGATAGTCTTGTGTGCACAGGATTTTCCTGTGTGAGAACCCTTCCTATGGAGAACTTCTGCAAACATAGGATCACTTTTTCGATGTTCATTTTTCACCTTTTTTTGTTTGAAGGTCAAACATGGTTTTATTGGACCCTTCTGGCAGGTTTCGAAACATTGAGCTATGGTACCATAGGTCAGAAATCGTACCAGCTAAGCTAGTAGCAGTTGATAGTCTTCACTTTCTTTTCGATTGAATCTTGTTATACTCTTTGCTGTGCTTTGTCAAATTGTTTGCCACATATGGATTTGAAGTTCCGATAGAATCCCATCTCGATTCTAATTCCTCGCTTTTGAACAGAAATCAAAGTAAAAGAGTTACTCTTAACACTTTCGCTATGGGACTTAATGAACTGGCAAAATGAGGGCCCATGAAATAATGAGTTCCACTCTGAGTTGAATCCTTTACTTCAAGCTAAGAGTCAGCTCTTGAGAAGTTCTTTGTACTAGGGTTTGAGATTGTTTTTCAAGCTTGACTTAAGCTATGGTTTGAGATCAGATTGTTTGCAAATATTGTCTGACCTCATGAAACTCACAGCTGCACAGTCTGGAGTTTCCTCCTCGAGGTCAGTAACGCGCACACGACAAAATAGCGTATTAGAAACCAGATAAGGTTTGCCCATTGGAGATGCTCCTAGTGTCTTGACTTGAGAAAGGAGCTTTATGTCACATTCAATCTCGAGTTCCCCATAACTTGTGTGTTAGTGGGGGCTTAGATCGATGGATTTCAAACCCCCCCCCCCCCCTCCCCGGATCCGTGTTAGAAAGGTAACACGGTTTAACTATTATAACTTAGTGTCGGTGACTATTGAGGATACTGTTTTTCAATTGATTGACATGATAATGTATGGCTATGGCATGGTGCTGTTGACGAAGCTCTTCATTCATCAAACTGTTGCAGGGGGCATCACATCCGGATGGTTTTGTCTTGCTTGAATCAGGAGCTCTCATATTTGCAATTGCTGCAACAGCATTATCTTTTTTCAAGGAGCGCACAACAAAAAAGTGACAGGAGGATGTTTCCATGCTAGTCTGTTGTATCATCCCATATTTATGTCTGGGCTGATGTTTCATCACATAACTGATAATCATGAATTCAATTCAGAATTAAATGTGCTACATTGTCTCTAGTTTCATCTTCAGATACCCTGTTGCAGGAAAACGATACTGATTACCATCATAGAAAGCAGCATTGCCAGGTCCATTGTAATTCTGATTATGATTCTCTGGTAGTGTTTTGGTGCCTTTGTTCAATTCTAGTACTATAATGGCTGAAACATTGTGATGTCCGATTCTCAATTAATTTACTTTTCTCCCCTTTTTATTAGCGCAGTTTTTGTTTTTGAAGAGTTAGCTAATGTTTGACTGCCAATGGATTCATGTAAATTGTTGTTCTAACTTCCTCGAGACTGAATGAGAAGGTGATAATGTATTCACAGCACAATGATTATATTTGCACCGCATCTTTGTAGACACAATGAGAATAAACTAAAGGAGTGCATTACGGAAGCTTCATCTGTGTGCCAAAGATCAGGTGGGTCGGGTTAGACTCAACCCGACCCAAAAGTCTCAACTCTATCATCTTCAAGAGAGTGGGAGCGAGGGAAGACCCCCACTGTCCACCCTCCTCGGGATCCTTCGCTCCCCAGAATTTCACCATCAAGGAGTGAGGGCAAGGGGCGACCCATCCCTTTCGAGATAAGCGACGCTGTGCATTTTGAGAGAGCGAGGGATGGGTCTAACCACCCATAAAGACATGACAGGTTCACATGGGTCGTGAGCCCCGCGCACGAAAGCGAAGGTACACGTATGACATCAATATACGACATCGACACATTATTCACTATCTGACAAACAAAGCTTTTGTTCATCCTCAGCAGGTCACACTCACGATACATGCCTACTCTTATCTGTACGTGTTGAATCAAACGTGGCGCATCTGAGTCTTGCCTTATCTGATTCCTCATGAACTGGTCAATGGAGGAAGCCGCGTGTCACATCCACTTTTCATCACCAGGTAATCCAATCCTAGTTGTCCTTTGGCAAATACATTTTCTTAAAAAATAATAGTGTTTGTAGTCATTTTCAAAAATCACATTTCTTATCTTATGAGTCAAGACCTACAAGATTTGTTTTGAGACTGCAAAAAAAAAAACCCGTTATTAATTATTTTTATGGGATGAAACTCTTAGAATCCATATTACTCAAACCAATTTTTTGGTTGGGTCTCAAGATTCTTAAAGCCAACAATGTAGTTCTAGCATATATTGCAAGTTTGAAACCAGGGGGCGGACTCAGGATTTTTTCCTAGGGGGCCAAGCCACGTATGTTTAAAGAGTGATTTCTATGTGTTTTGACTTCAATGTATAAATTACTATAAAATTATATGAAATAAAATACATAATTGTTTCTCATTGATTAACAACCTTAATGTGAAAAACAAGCTAGAAATTGAGCCAAACAAAACCTGTACGAATGTTTTTTTCAAAAGAAGAGTAAAAAAGATCAATTTTTTTTTTAAATTGTTGGGAATAATTTTAGTTTTACTAGGAATTCGGGAATTCTTAAGTGCACCGGGATTGTGCCCGATTTTCGTGCCTGGTAACACCAGTCACTGTTGATATTTCTCGTGATATGAACATATGCCTATCTCGAGACATATCAATGGTGCCTGATAGCACCAGGCACAATCCCGGTGCAGTGTAGTATCACTCCTAGGAATTTACAACTAATTAGGAAAGTGGGTGAAATTTGTAGAGATTTTCTCTCACTACCAACAACAATAACAAGCATAAATCGTGGTATATAAAGGAAAGAATTTGATTTTAGTTATTTGTATACGCGAAATTCTAAATGTCGAGGGAAAGAGCGAGGAAACCAGCGAGGTTTTTGAGGTGGCGGGGGGTGAACCGTTCACCCCCCTCGAGATGTGTTTCTCGCGCGCATCTCGAGGGGGGGTGAACGGTTCACCCCCGCCACCTCAAAAACCTCGCTGGTTTCCTCGCCCTTTCCCTCGACACATAGAATCGCTCTTTGTATACATAATGAAACTCTTTGAAACCAAGGGAAGGGATGAGAGATGAAAGGATAGAAAAAGGGGTGAGTGATCTGCATTGTTTATGCAAAGCAAGCCTGGGAATTCAAGACATTAGAAATGCAGTACAAAGTACAAATCCAGATATTCTAGGCCCACCACCATTCATAGTCCTCGAGATGCTCTTAACCTATACATCTCAAAGACGATGGATGGTGGTGGGCATCCCTCACTCCCTAGCCTTACTCTTCTATAATCATTTTTTATCCAGAACCACATCCTTTACCTACTATATTCAGGTTTTGCATTGTGATTCTCATCGTTGATATATAGATTCTCCAAGATTAATGGAACATTATCGGCATCTAGACCAAAAAATCTCATTAATGAGCACTTATTTACATTCAAAAAGCAAGAGACTCTCAAGAAGCTTGAAAACACGAAGAGATACAGGAAAGGTACCAAACAACCAGTCCTCAGAGCAAATAAAACACACCATTACATCTGTTTCGTGTGATTTTCTTGGAATACTTTTTTTTATTAATAACAATGATATAATCATCAAAGGCACCAGCAGAATTTTATTTTTTACCAGATGATAACTCAGTAAGACCAAAACCAAGGAGTCTGATCCTCGACTTGGAATCCATAGTTACAAGAATTTGCAGGCAGGTTGGAGTAAAATGCATCTTCAAGCTTTGGGAAACTGTATAACGAAGGAACCAAGTTCTTGCTCAATTCATCTTCTTCATCCTGAGAAAGATCTGACTGCTGGTCATGTTCAAAGACATGAGAAGAAACAGCAGGCTCTAATACAGAGTGAACCCCATCAGTGTAATGTGGACTGTCTGAATCAATGACTCCACTGTTAGCTGAGCTAAAATCTTCTTGTTTGCAGACAATTACAGGCACATCTGATGGTTTTTTTATGGAAACTGAATCAGGCTTCGACACTGTATGAGATGGTTCAATGGGTTCTGAGTCTTCTGACGATTCAGTATTCGTGCTCTCTTTCTCTTTTAGAAACTGCTTTTCTGTGAGACTAAGAACCTGTTGAAGGGAACATTTTTAAATATTAAACACAGTTGTATGACAATGTAAAACTAATTGACTGATATTCTTGCACAATTCCATCCCCTGTTTATTATAGTTTTTATGGCCGCCCAATTATTCCATGCAAACATTTAGGACAGCCTTATCACGTTCCATTATCGCCTTTGGATTTCTACAAGGATATTAAAAATTCTTCAAAAAAAATAAATTATTACCTCTGCTTTGAGCTTGTCCTTCTCCTTTAGGAGGTTCTCATAGTCGGCATTCAAGCTATTGTAGCTAGCTTTCAGAGCAACATAGTCTTTTTCAAGCTGCTTTGTCTTCCACCTGGCTCGCCTGTTCTGAAACCATATTGCAACCTGTCGAGGCTGCAAGCCAAGGTCTTTTGAAAGTTGAACTTTCCTTTCTGGTTCCAGCTTGTTCTCCACCTCGAAACTCCTCTCCAAAAACTGGACCTGATCAACTGTAAGCCGTCTCTTTTTTTCGGAGTGACGAAAGCAATCATCCAAGTCCTCATCACCAATTTCTTCTTGATCGTGAGATTGGTAAAATGCTCTTCCTTGTGCATTTCCTCCGCAAATATCTTCAAAGTTAACCATGTTTCTTGAACCTGAACCAGATATCATATTGCCAATATTTAGTTTAGAAACCATAAATTGTGATCTACTTTTGATTCATCTGTTCTTATTTATATCATTCAAAGAAATGCCTGTTCCTAATTCAGGTACATCACAATTGGTGAGTTTTGGCTGCTTTTGCTTCTTTCATTGAATGCTATATTGCAATTTGTCAAGGGGGGGGCCGTATCATATTGTTTGGGTATCGTTTTTTGTAGCTTTCAATAAGTTCCCTACGTAGAACAAGATAAACTAAGGCAATTATAAGAAAGCGTGAACATTAAACAGACAAGGACACTTGCACCGGTCTTTCAGATGCATTACAAGCTAATTTCCAAGATATAAATTTTAACTATAACCATTAACAGTTCTAACTTATTACGTAATAGCATATCAACAACAGTAAAATCCAAGTGTAATTGGAATGTAATTCACCGGTATAATTCCTTGTAATGAATATGAACAAAGCCCATATATCACTCAAGCGCAACTTAATGGTTTCGTGAACATCAATCAAGTATATCCTCACTGCCAATCCGATTCGTAAAACTAGAAGCATGGATTCCAAAAGTGACCTCCCTAAGACAACATAGACTTGCAGGTTAATTGTGGAATATAGCCACATAAACTAAATGCCATAAAACCTTAACCTTATGAGCTATAATAACTTATAACAACAATGGATATGAATGGATAGGCTATATAAACATCCATTTTTAGTAGCAAATTTGAAGAAAAAATAAAAGAGTAAATTTGAATATTTGTCCACAAATTTAATTTTGTATAAAGCCCCAATCATGACCCGTCATTGAATTTTAATAAATTTTGTTCATAATTGTTAATTTTTCAGGTTTTTTTAATTTTGCATATATATACGTTAGCATTAAATTGAATGGAATGCAATTAATTGAAAATTTATTATGCTTAACTTTTATAAAAAATTTATAAATTATAAAAGTTATAATACAGAACATGCCCCCGAATGCATGCACCTGCTCGCCGCCCGCCTAACACTTTTTAAAACACTGTCATCTTTTTACTTCACTATGGAAGCGATTGCAAAACAAGTGGGTAGTGATTAGATGTAACTGGGATTTGAAAAACAACTCCTCTGCCTCAAGTAATAATTTACAAAACCCAAATCTTAAATATTGCAAGTTAGGGTCTTTAGTAAATAATTGCATCAAAACACAACAATTAACAACAAAATTGAGAACCCATAGTTTATAGTATGAACTAAAACAAAACAAAGATGAATTGGAGGAAATTACCATGAAAAGAAGGAGAAGAGCCGGACATGAAGAGAGCTTGAAGAGCCTCATCAGAGTATGAAATCCCCCCTTCGTTTTGAAGTAACACAGTATTGTTGTTAGACCCACTGTACAATCTCCCACCCGCCATTTATAGCTTCTTTTCCCACACTCAACTTCAACACAAACACTTTCAAACAGTGCTCATAATAACTTGGTTCCTTCCAAGAAGATCAACTAGTCCTCTCTCTCTGTTTCTTCTTCTACGACTTATGACGGAAGAAACTGGTGACGAGAATCTCAGTGATGTGAGAAGTATGAGACCAACAGCAACCCACACCCATCACTCAGAAGAAGATCAATTGGGGGGTTATACCGTCAAAAATAACGGCGTCTCAGTGTACGAAAGAGTTGCAGTTCCGTCAGTTCTGACGGGGTCGTTAGTCAGACACACAGGCACAGATGAATGACAGAGATGAGGGAGAGAGAGAGTGAGAGTTTCTCTTCTCTGGTTTAGGGACCTTGGTGGGGTTTAATAGCGTGGGAAAAATGCACACAATGACTAAATTACCCTTGCTAATTCATGGGGTTTTTTTTTGTAATTATATATATTTAGAATAAATGAAGAAAACACAGGTGGCTAGATGTGAGTGGTGGTATGACATTGACTTAGATGCTTATCCAACATAAATATTATATGTGAGGAAGATAATTTAGTTTTTTAATTATTTATTGTAGAAATGGAGTAAAGAGTCTCTGTCTGTATTTTGAATTTTCATGTTTAGGTTGTAGAGTGCACGAATTATCTGGCGAAAACTTTAGCTCATAAAAATAGACTAGTTGATAGAAGTGATTTCAGCTAAGTTTTTATGATTTTTTCTAGGATTTGACTTTTGATGTAATCTTATAATCTTACATTTGCATTAGGGATAATTTTGTTTACTTTTCAGTACATATGATGTAATTGTTATGCACCTAAAATTTAGATTTATCGACACGAGATTTGAGATTAATGCAACCAAAGTATAAAACAATTTTTTAAGTTCCAGAGGAAGCAAACCAAAAGGCAATGACATAAATTTTAACCCTCTATTGAATAAAAACAAACAATGGAGAAATTCAACTATTTTGATCACGTTATCCAAGACAAAACTGTTCTGATTTTGTTAAAATCGAGAAGGGGTAGTTTGGGGAATAGAGAAATGAGAGAAAGGTGGTGGAGAGTGGAAACTGTAGATGACAAAGAGGAAAGGGAGATGAGGAAAGAAAGCAACAAGGAATACTTCCTTCCACCACTCAAAATCAAAATCAATCGCTATCGTTGGGAAGCTTGCATTTTAGGGACACCCCGATGACTCACCCCCCTTTTCTTTGGACCGGAGCGCCCAATGTCCTGGATTTTCGTCCATTTGGGTCCCACTTCTTAAAGTAAAGCCCAAAGGTCACTTGGCTTATATCGAACCACTTGACATCTGTAACCTTGTGTGGGACCTACTCAATATCGACGGGTGAGTGCAACTGTGTAGTAGTTCATGTAAGAGAAGGCTGGATGTGTGTGATCAGTTGTGATTGAAAGAATGTTTTCCTCGAGTGATTGCGTACACTGCGAGAATTACAAGTTTGGAGGAATTGGAACCATACACGTGGCATGTGTGATTGTGATAGTGGCTTGAGATGTGATTAATCAAGCAAATTTGAGTTTAGTTTAGAAAGGGACTACTCCACGTCACCATAACCGGTTTCTCACGTTATTATTGCGTTTTTGTTTTTCTTACCTACTCACACCACTGATTCATATGCTAAATCTAAGAGGAAAACAAAAGGCAAATGAAAAAAAAAAACATAAAAAAACCCCCAAAAATGCAAAAACGCTCCACTCCCTCCTCGATCTTTCGCACTCCTTACTGTGTGTCGTCCCAAGCTCGACAACCAAACTTTACTTCCTCGCAAGCTTTGTCCTCATTGTCTTCCTCCTCCGCTGCCTTGTCTCTCCCTCTATGATTGCATTCCACTACATTTTACTTGGAACAACTTATTTGATTTTATTAGATAAAAATGAAAGGGTTTAATAAAGTTGATGATGTTAGAAATGAAGATTTTAAGGGTGAACATACGGATAAAGAAGATGATCAATTTAAAAAGCAAAGACAATCCATTTCAATGGAGGTAATTTGCATAAAAAAAATTCCTCTAATTTGCATCTAATTTTTTTTTTTCAAAATAATTGATTGAATTTGTATGATGCATTGGTGCATAAGCATTTCTAATTGATGTAATAAATATGAAGATGCCTTATAACGATGTTAAGAATTCAGAAACGAACCACTTAGAGGTAACCGTCATCTTTTTGTTAAGTAAATTAAAATTTTAATTAATATATGAAACTAATTATAAAATGATGATGATAATGTTGATGGAAGTAGTGACGATAACAATGAAGAAAGATCATTGGCATTGGTAGTCGATGATAGTCACTTATTTGTTGCGGACGAGGTAAGAAATTTTGTGTGTTTTTGTTTCACTATTTTACATTGTTATAAATATGTTATTATTAACAAGTTTTTAAATTTTTTTAGGTATTCTCATTAACGTCTGCGTTAATAGCTTGGTCCAATACATCGGTAGGGATAATAATACTAAATCAGAACCTATTAATCAAATATGAAAAGGAATGGTCCATTTTGGTTGTGAAATGGGAGGGAAGCCCGATAAAAGGTTAAAGAATTATTTTCGATCAAACGGTACAAAGAAGTGTGACTGCAAATTTCAGTTGAGAATGATCCCACTCGAGAATGATCATTGGATGTTGCAAGTGACTTGTGGAACCCACAATCATCCTAGACCAAACTCACTTATTGGTCACTCGTTTACTAAAAATTTGAATGAAAAGGAGATGATTTGTGTGCAGAATGTGGTGAAGTCGGGTGTGAACCCTCGACACATCTTGTCTTGGCTGAAAGAGACGTATCCGAATAATATCTCGAATTTAAAGCATATTTACAATGTAATTTGTCAGATAAAGGCACTCCAACAAAGAGGCAGAACGATTTTGCAACATACTATAGAGTTGTTGAAGGAGTACAATTACATATAGTTGCATACTGTTGATCAGAGGAATAGAGTCACCAACCTTTTTTGGGCGCATCTTAAATCTATTCAGCGGGAAAAGTGTTTTCCACAAGTAATGCTTATAGATTGCACATATAAAACGAATCACTATAGGATGTCGTTGTTTGAGACTGTTCATGTGACGTCTACCAAAAAGACCTTCAATGTTGCATTTTGTTTTACGTGTTCTAATAATGAAGAGTTATATGCTTGGGCATTGAAAAATTTACAGGAATTTTCGAGCCAGACAACTTGCCAAGCGTGTTTGTGACTGATGGAGAATTGAGTTTGATCAAAACTGTTGAGCGAGTTTTTCCAAAAGCAATGAGATTATTGTACACATGACACATCAACACAAATGTTGAGAAAAACTGCAAAAAACACCTTG
The DNA here is from genome assembly GCA_003290165.1 of Berberis thunbergii. NCBI lineage: Eukaryota > Viridiplantae > Streptophyta > Magnoliopsida > Ranunculales > Berberidaceae > Berberis > Berberis thunbergii. The sequence goes on along the minus strand of QNQO01007335.1, from coordinate 126,158 downwards.
AGGACAATGACCGGTGGGCCGAGTTTATAGATTCATTTTCAAATTTGTATAGATTAAGTACAAAAGATAAATGGAACAATACCACAATTGAATTTGATAGAAGATGGTCATCATACCCAAAGTGTTTGGAACATCTCAAGACAGTTTGGTATCCTCATAAGAGTATTTTGTCAATTCATGGATCTATACATTTATGCATTTTGGCCAACGGACAACCGATCGAGTTGAAGGTGCACACTCGAAGTTGAAGCACTAATTGGAAAATTCACAAGGTACATTTCTTAATGTCTAGACAAAGATGCATGATATGGTCGAAATCCAACTGGTCGAGATAGAATCGTAATTTTAACATAGTCTGACAAAGGTGAACACTTACCATATTTTTCAATTTATTTGGCTTACTTTATAGGTCGGTGTCGTAGAAGGGTATTGATTTGATCAATTCAACAGTTCAGAAGTGTGAAAATGTGGGGGTTGACCATGTAAAGTGTGGTTGTGTGCTTCGAACGACTCATGGATTACCTTGCGCTCATGAACTTACAGGTTATCTAACTTCTACAAGACAAATTTCAGTACGCACTATAGACAAATATTGGCTTCAACTTGACACAACACCTATTTGTGAATGTGGCGATGTGATTATAGACCCAGTGGTCGACGCCCTTATGAATAGGTTTAATGATAAAAACTCATGATCAAATGTTTGTGATGAAGAATAAGCTTATAGAGTTGAGTTCCTCGGGTGACTGTGTGACGATTGAACCATTAGCACTTGTGGCTGGAAAGGAAATACCTAAAAAATGAAGTTGATTAAGCACGAAAGGTCTACAAAAAGATATTCATCGGGACACGAATATGTCATGACACAAGAAGAAATGAAAGGAAAAAGTAAGAAGTTGTCAATAAAAAAAGGAGAAGCCAAAAATTCATAACAATAGATTGATGAGGCAGATTGCGTCTTGGATACGAGATTATATTGACAACGTTCTAGGAGACGAAAATTGTGGCTTTTGATGCATAGCCAGATTCCTTCATTATGACGATGAAAACGGTTGAAAACAGGAACGAAAAGACCTACTGATGGAACTTGAAAGTAATGAAGAGTTGTGGGTTGCAATGTGGCACGAGTCAGAGGTCAAGGTTGTCAAGGATGCTTTGCTAATTCTAGAAGGCCAGGTGCGGATAGACAAAAAGTTAGTTTATGGACCCCGATATGTTAGAGCCCGCATAAAACCATTAACAATGTGTCTTTGTTTGTTATAGGAATCAAAGCACGACATGTTTTCGTTTACCCGACACCACAATTTGACGAAGGACACGTTTGTTTATGGCACACTTGGGTCAGAGCAGTCACTATATCTTTTTTCATATGCAACCGAATCCACCATTGCCTCCTAAAGTACCAACTTGGTCGTGTCGCATGTTTTCTTTGGCAATTTCGTTGAAGAGTAGTTTTGATGTCCAGCTCGGTATTGATGCGACAATGGTGAAGAAGTTCAATGACAAGAATAAGAAGAGTGTGAAAAAGTCGAACGAGGTGGTGACCATATTGAACTGATGCACATATTGTATTTTGCTAACCATTATTGTGATGAAAAAATGTAAATGGCAAATGTAATTTTTTTGTGACATAGGAAACATTGTTTCGTTAGAAAAGTCAACGTTGTTTTTTTTTTTACGAAAGACTTGTATGGTTCGAGTTTTTGTTAATCTATTATATGGAATTTAACTCTATTTAGTTTGAGTTTTTGTTTATGTTTGATGCGACAATGCGAAATCAGAAAAAAAAAAAAAATATTAGTTTGATGCGACAATGTGAAATTGGAAAATAATATCAAAAACAATTTCAGAAAAATCTAGTTTGATGCAACAATGCTACTTGTATAGAATTCATATAAAGGATTAGTTCGGAAGACTTGTATGGTTTGATGCAACAATGCGCATAAACTTCAGAAAACTAAGTTTCACCAAAAAAAAAAAAATTTCACCAAATAAATTTCATTTCCACATATATGCCTGTCTCCAACAATAAACTTCAACAAATTTATTTATTTATTTAGTTATGCATAAAAAAAATATTTATAAATAAATTTATAAAAAAATTATTTATAAATAAATTTATAAAAAATATTTATTTATAAATAAACTTTATTTATTTATTTATGCATAAAAAAAAATTTATGCCTGTCTCTAACAATAGTCCTAAATAAACTTCATTTCCACATATATGTCATTCTTCTTAACATGAACCTTTGTTTCTTTATTTTCAATCCCTAAACCATCCACCAATAATGTTAACACATTCATCTACCATCATCTTCATCGTCGTTCTAACCAACTTACCAAGAATCAACAAATGAGTTATACGGTAGACGTCGTCCAGGGTGATGCTCATCTCTCCAAGAAGTAGGTAGAAATTGTTGGTCTCAGGTTGCCAACACTCCACGAAAGCACAAATGGTCACCTTGTCAAAACGATCCTTACAATATTTAATCAAGGGATACAAACCACTATTGTAATTCATTCTCTTAACTTCTTTCGGCTCATGTTTCAAATTCCAATCTATAAAATTTATATATCGATGCCGACATCGCAATGCGCCTCGTTCCTAAGTACAAGAAACGTATACATTAAGTAATTCAATGTCCAAATATATATAAATAACACGCCTATATAATTTAACCAACTAAAAATATTAACTTACATGCTCACCATCCCAAATGGCACGAGAAATATGTCAATGGTAATCGTCTAATGTAGAACAATCCACATAACCACCGGGATAAGAATCTCGTCTAGCATCTTCTTTTTCTTTACCCTCCTCTACAGTTGTTTCTTCATCATCCCTTGCTTCCTCCTCATCCACAAGCACGTTGTCACCCTCCTCTAACTCCTCATATTCGTGTCCAACACCCGCACCACTCCAACATGCTCGTCCTTCCGATTGGGGTTGACTTTGCGATACAGTTACTTATCTATATGCTTCTTGAACATCTATTTGAATCCCCATTTTCTCATATCTCATATTCTTTTTCACTTATTTGTCCTTATTTTTTTTTGTTCTTCTACTTGTTCTTTGCCCTTTTTTGCTATTTGTTTTCGGTGAGACATTGTCATTGGTCGTCTTTGACCTCAATCATCTCCACCAACATCACGACCAACAGAAGACATGATAAACCTTCAAATAAAAGGAAACAAATACTCAAGATAATTTTTTTGTACAATAAATTCTACTAATTTTTAAGCAACACTTTAACCAATTTGGATGTAAAACAAAATTATCTATCTCATTTCCTTACATTCTAATAAGAAAAATATCAATTTGGAGCCCTAGTGACCACCAAATCCGTTTTCGCAATTACTTTCATTACCAATGAACGAATTAAACGATTAATGCACAAAAAAAATAAAAAAATCTACTTTAAAGATGGAAACAAATACACAAAAGCAAACAATGGATGACTCACTTACAATCCAAACAAAAATCCTAAACCCAAAGATAGAATGGATGACTCACTTACAAAAGAGTTAGAGTCGCAAGATAGCTATGTTTTGCGCTTGAGAGGTGGCATTTTTTAACTGTTGTGTTTTGGATAGCTTGAGGGTTTCGATATGTAAGGGTTTCAATTTTGAAGGGAGATTTTCGAGGGAGAGATTTGCAAGAGTTTTGAATGTGGGAGAGGGAAGAATTTCGAATGGGGGAGGGAATCGCCTGTCGATTTGAATGGAAAGGGGAAAAAAGTTGGGTTTTTGTTTATATAGGTGATGTGAGAAAGTATGGTGGTGTGAGAAAAAAAGTAGATGGTGTGGGAGAGTAGAATGGTGTGAGAAAACACTAATGGTGGTGTGGAGTAGTTGTTGCCTTTAGTTTATTGTTAACAATGATATTGCATATTTTACGCATACCCAACCTGGATATCTCCACATTGTCTGAGACGTGCAATAATATGATTGGAGCTATTGGAATTGGATAGATTCAACCCTATCACCACCGTAGAAATACGATGCAAGCTTTGTTATGCCAAAACCTAAATGTTAAGTTAGCAACACTTCCAAATGTCACTTTTTCACGTAACATCCATCTTCAAATGCATATAAATATAAGTTTATTTCCTAATAGACATACACACAATAACCACTGAGCAAACAAGGCGTTATCTAAAACTCCCACTCTCTTTATTTCTCATATTTCTTTTAAGCCCATTACTAACTTGACCTTGACCATTGGATCCCGGCCCGAACAAACCACTATTAAAGTTTGTGTAGACATGACATTAGCATGAGAAGTTTTTTAGACTACTTTTTACCCTCGATAAACAGTGTGTTGGAAGTGATTCGACATAGTTTTTGTTGCACTATTGCGAGGGGCTTTGAAAGATTGTCCTTTACATGGGAAAAAAAACTTTTTGCTTTGTAGTTTGTTTGTAGTGGCTCTAACTCGTGCATGTGAGAGGGGTGCGAATTGTGGACCAAGTCACCAGTTTTTACTGGTCGTGGTTAAAAAAGCGTAATTACACGAACACTAGAGTATTAGTCATGTTGTTGGCACAGTTATGCATGTTTCACATAGTGTGTACACGTGTTAATGACACAGGTACAATGGTATGTCGACTGGTCCTTGGGTCGTGTCTTTGACACTCACAAAATTACCAAATATAAAAACAAATTATAGGTTAGCATTAAAAGAAAATCAATCTTGTTACATGGTTTACAAAAACACCTTGGAACTTGCTGACTTAATCATCTCAGTTGTGCTTTTACGTTGGGTTTTAAGAAATATATGAAAAATAAAGAGATAAAAAAAAGTAAATATTTTAAGCGATCATTTTTTAAAACATTTATTTGAAAGTGGATAAGATTTTCATGATGGGGGTAAAATAATCTTTGATGATGACTTAGCTTTTTAAATTAGACAAAAAATAAGTGACATGTGCATTAATTATCTTTGACCTTTACATCATAGTGAGACCATTTTATCACTTTATAAAAGAGAAATACAAACTCAACTGCATGTACATCTATGCCCCCATACCAAACAATCTGTTATATTGGTTAACTTGTAAATATTATGAAAATGCGAGGGCATGTTGAGATACTCATATTACTTTGTAATTTTACATAGAGACTTGACCTAATAACTTGATCGACACAATCATATATTGACCCTTGCCATCAGCATCACTACATATTGCTCTCAAGAGCAGTCATCTTGATTACTAATGCAACAAAATCTTAGTGATGATCCACATGCTAAACCTTAACTTGATGCAACTGTTGACTTGAGGGCTATAAAATACAATATGATAAAAGTTAAGTATTTCCTTTGTTATTTTATTCTAAACATAGTTGTTGGTTGTTTATGGAGGGTGCATCGTGTGTTCTACCGCAATGGAACAATGGAGAATGCAAGGGGATTATGATTAAGGGATGGGTTCCAAACTTAATATATGGTTCAATAAAATTTCTGTTTTCTTGAGAAGATAAAGTGGTTGATGAGATGCAACAGCGGTGCATAAGACGGGGATATGTGGGGGTTTTGTAATATGGGCGGGGGCATAATTGGAAGTTCGCAGGTGTGACACATTTGAGCACACCGACTTTTCAATTCTAGTTACAGGATTAGACTATGAGTGGAAGCACAATAAGTGTGCGTAAATAGTGGATGTGAAGATTACATAGAGGGAAGAAGAAAGGGTGGGGTTGTTGAGAAACAAAGAGAAAGGGACATCGGTGGTTGCAAAACAGAAAGAGAGGGGAAGGCGGGGATAGGAGGAAAAGGGGGGCGGGTGCAGTGGAGAAGAAGAGGAGAACGGAGAGGGAGGGAAATGACGAGGATATGATGAACATTAAACTAAAAATCAGATTGATAATATACACTTTTTACTGTTCATTAATCAATATTTGAAAGGGCTGGATTTGATTGTAAAAATATAAATGTGGAGGGCAAAATGGAAAATCAACAAATTAGATGTAAGAGCCTTTTTTTATAATTTATAAGTAATTGGAGGACTTGAAATAAATTACGTTAAGGGCTTAGGTATAATTAATGAATGTTTACCTGGCTGACTTTGATGGAAAATCAAAAAGTTAGATTGATGTTTTTTTAAAATAATTTATAGATAAATTGGAGGACATTAAATAAACTATGTTATGGCCCTTGGATGTGATTAATGAATGTTTAAAGGGGGAAATAAAAAAGTTAGATGTGAGGACTTTTTTGTAATATATAAATAAATTGGAAGGCATTAAATAAATTATATTATTGCCTTGGGTGTAATTAATTAAAATTTAAAGGGACCGAGTTTAAATGTAAATAGCAATAATTTGGAAGGGAAAAATTGACAATCCGAAAACACACCTTTTTATTGTTCCTAAGGGGAGCGTGAGTTATATAGCTTAGATTCAGAAGGTGTTTGTTTTTTGTTCTGAATAAGCTCAGAAATCTTAATAAGAAGTGGGCCACTAATAAAAAAAAAGTGTTTGTTTTTACTTCTAATTGGAGTAAGCACCATTGGGGTGCTGATCACTTAGCATAGTGTTTAATGAAAATACATTCCAATAATAACTTCACAATAAATTTGTAATTATTACTACTACCCCTCTCCTCTACCAACCATTCCCTATTTTCTCCACCTCCTCTTTATCATGCGAGCAATGCCACCACTGTCGCCACCATCTTCCTAGCCTCCCCTCCTCCTCCTCATCTTCTCCCTCCTATTCCTTTTTATCTCTCTATTTTTTTCTATTGAATATTGTATGATAAATGGAAAGGGATGTATGGTGGTTTCAGGTAGTGGTGGGAAGTGATCTCAATAATATTTGGACGAGAGAAAAAAAAGTGAAGAAGAGGGTTAATGTTGGTGATTTGTAGCGGATGGTGGGAGCTGTTGTGGTGGGTAAAAAAAAATCAAGTGAGCACCTAAAAAACCATTTAATTTATCTTACAAAACAAAACGGTGTTTGGTTAGGAGATAAAAGACGACTCAGATTCTTTTTAGGATAACTTATCCAATGGCATAGAAATACCCCAAAAAATTTCACACTCACGTTCTCATAACCTCAAGTACTTAACCGTCTCTCAAACTCTTATAGTCTCAACCATCTCAAAGTCTCACAACCCTATCTCAATCAAGAAACAGAAACACTCACAACCGTCTCTCTCTCACGAATCTCTCAACAGATTAGTTTTTTCTCAAGCTGTCAAGGATTCTCTTATGGATTTATTTGGAAAAGATTTTGGTGTTCACTCGGGTGTAGAGATTTGCTTTAGTTGGCGTCTTCTTTACACTAAGGGAAGCAAAAAGCATAAAAAAATACTCGTGAAGCACCAGGTATTTCCATTTTTTTTTGGTAAAATTATTTTAAGTGATTATATGGTGGTTTATGTTTTGCAACTTTCTATAATGATTTTAGTGTAACTTTCTTGCTCTTAATTTGATGCTTAAATTTATATTCTTAATTTCTTGCTCTTGAATTTATTATACTTCCTTAATTTCCTTCTAGCACGTTTCTTCTATTAATTTCCTTCTAGCACGTTTCTACTATTAATTTCCTTCTAGCACGTTTCTACTTTTAATTAGGATAAATTTGATTCCTTAATTTATCTTCTAGCACGTTTCTACTATTATACTTCCTTAATTTCCTTAATTTTAAATTTATTATACTTCTTTAATTTACTCTACTCTTAATTTCTAGCATTTCCTTTCACTTATCAATTATATAACTAATTTATGGGTAGTGTCAACGGTTCACTCACTGATCGAAGGTTGTTTTGATTAACTATGGGGTGATTATGATTTTTTTTACATAGGTTGATTCGGGATAAGTAGAATTCGGACGTGGTGATTTCGAATAAGAAGTGGGGAACCTTATGCTGTGTTTTACTTATAATGGTACGCATGTTCGTATTTGTTTTTGCAATTTCAACTTTTACAACGTGTCAGTGAATTCCCTTCTTTGTATTGCATTTTATGTTGATTAATTTATTTGATTAACGCGTCAGCGAATTCCATTCAATTTCATCCATGGAAAGGATGTAGAATTAGAGCGTTAGTGGATAGGGTAAGATGAATACAACTAAGGTTGAAGCCGACATTTGTAATAGTTCTTATTTATGTAGGAATTTGATCATTTGTTTCTTCTATTCTATATGAGAAAAATTTACAACACTCATAGAATGTTTATGAACTTTTCAAGTTGTATGTAAAAAAAATTTCAGGGTGATTCGAGAAAATTTTGTTTATATTAAGTATGTTTTACACAGTCCCTTGAGTTGCTTTATGTTATAGCTTATAAAAATTATTTTTTGGAGAATACAAAAGGAAAATGAAACTAAATAGTGACTTTAGTTTGAGTTACAAAATAGGTTGCACTACCGTAAACATATTACAATGAGTTCATAAACATTTGCGCTTATTTTCATCTACGTAAACGAAAAAGATACAAAACAGGTTGCATGAAGTTCATAAACAAATGAGTTCATACAACACTCAGACTAAGCGCAAATGTTTTGGTGTAGTTCATACAAAATGTTTGGTGTAGTTCATAAACAAAAGATACCCAATTTGAGTCATCTACATCATATTGTTTTCCTGATGAAACATACCCTTATTTGAGTCAACATTTTGTTTTCCTGATTTCTGCAGGTTTAATTACTGGAAAAAAAAAAAGTAATTTCATAGTAAGGTGTTCATAGTATGGTGTTCATATTTGAAATCTGTATGATGTTCATAGTATGAAATCAATATGATGTTCATAGTATGATATCAGTTGCTATGATTCAATTGTTTTCTTCTTTTGTTTCTTTTGCATACTCATGCTATAATTCATTTTTTTTTACATGTGCGATGTGATTTATTGACATGAACAATGTGATTTATTGACATGTACAGTGGGACTTCAGTGTTAGAATATTCCTAGCATGCATTTGTGTACAATGTGATTTACACAATTGATCTCTTGGTGTTTCTCACGCAAGGGGTTTAATTTTTGTTTCATTTTTAGCAGTCTCTCACGGATTTGTCAACAGACTTCAGTTTTTAATCATTTGCTCAAGCATTCGATTTTTAGCATTCTCCAAGTATTCTTAATGGTTATTGAAATCGGAGCGAATATTTAGTGGTAATAAAAAACTAAGAAATGTACAACTCTAGATTAGGTTCTATGCAACTAAGTTTAATAATGTGACTCAATGTCTTGATTTTATAATAAAAAGTCAGTATTTATCTACATAACAAAAAAACATTCAAAATTGTCGGATAGCTTTTGGAATGGAATAGAATTAGTTATTTGTAAAACAAAGAAATTTCATAGCTCAAATATAAGATGCACGTGACTGTGTTAGTTGTAATATGAGATTTGAAGTGGGAGAAAATGAAAATTCAGTGTTCATCGATAATTTAAAAAAAAAAAACTTTAGAAACAGTAAAAAAAAATCGTGGGTATTACCTTCAAATTGAAACAAAATTTTCATTTTAAGAAAATTCAAAGCCAATGACTTGGATCTATACGAATATATTTATTTTGATGCAACGTCTTGAAATCGGACCGAATATTTAGTGGTAATAAAAAAAAAAAAGGCTTAAGAAATCCTCTGAATTGTGGGTTAAAGCCTTTGCAATTGAGCCAAAATTTTGAATTTCAAAAACCTAAGAAAATTTAAAGCTATTGATAAGGATCTATGCAGGTATGTTATTTAAACCAAAAGTGTTGAAATGAGCAAAAATTTCGTGGTTATTAATAAAAACAAAAAACTTTGGAAATCATCTAAAATTGTGGATTAAAGACTTTAAAATTGAGGACAAATATTGATTTTCAAGAAACTAAAAAAATTTAGATATCTATACTGGGATTTAGGAAAACATGTTTATTTAAACGAGAAGTCTTGGAATGAGAGCGAAAATTTTAGGGTTATCAAAAAAATGAAAACCCTTCCAAAATCGTCTAAATTGTATGTTAAATGTTTTTACATCGAGTCAAAACATTAGTTTTAAAAACTAAGAAATGTACAACTCTATATTAGGATCTATGCAACTATGTTTAATGTGATGTGAGGTCTTGATCTTATAGCTAAATTTCTGTATTTATCTACAAAACCAAAAAATTTCGAAATCATCCAAAATTAGGGCTGAACAAAAACCGATTAAACCGACCGAACCTATCTAAACCGAACCAATTGGTTTGGTTTAAATTCGGTTCGGATCGATTTCGGTTTTAAAAAAATTCAAAACCGAAGTGGTCGGTTCGGTTTTCGATTTCAATGTGATTTTAACCAACCAAACCGAATCGACCAAATATATATAATAAATAATATATATTTATATATAAATAATAAAATATGTTTAAAATAGTCGGTCGGTTCGGTTTTATTTCGATTTTGGTTTGATTTTAGTCGGTTTGGTTACGATTTGCATAAATTAGAATCGGTTCGGTTTCGGATTTGTTTTGTTAATGGTCGGTTCGGTTTCGGTTTGAAAATTTTAAAACCGACCTAAGTCGGTTCGGTTTTCAGCCCTATCCAAAATCATGGGTTTTAGCCAATAAAATTAAACCCAAATAATGATTTTAAAAAAACTACGAAATTTTAAAGCTTTAGAAGAGGATGCGAGTATGTTTTTTAAGATGTTAAGTCTTGGAATGGGAGCAAATACCTAGTGTTTATCTATAAAACAAAAAAAAAAACTTTCAAAATCGTACAATATCGTGTGATTGCCTTTATAATTAGATAACATTTTATTTGAAAAGCAAAAAATTTGAAGAACTATAACAAGATGTACGTCAAAATCATCCAATCGTCTAATATGAGGATTTGAAGTGGGAGAAAATGAAAATTCATAGTTTATCGATAAAAAAAAACTTCAGAAATAGTAAAAAATTGTGGGTTTGACTATGAAATTGAGCTAAAATTTTGAGTTTCAGAAAATCAAGAAAATTTCAAGCTGTTGATTAGGATCTATGCGAGTATGTTTGTTTAGATGCAAAGTCTTGAAATGGGAGGGAAAATATAATGATTATTAATAAAAAAAAACTTCGAAAATCATAAAAAATCGTGGGTTAAAGCCTCTGAAATTGTAGACGAATATTGATTTACAAAAAACTAAAATAAATTAAATCTCTATACTAGGATAAAAAAATCATGTTTATTAAAACGAAATCTTGGAATTAGAGCAAAATTTTCATCGTTATCAAAAAAACAAAAACCCTTCCAAAATCGTGTGTTAAAGGCTTTTAAATTGAGTCAAAATATTGGTTTTCAAAACTAAGAAATGTACAGCTCCAAATTAGGATCTATACAACTATGTTTGATGTGACTTGATGTCTTGATCTATGCGAATATGATTGTTTAGAGGCAAAGTCTTGAAATAGGAGCGAAAATTCAGTGGTTATTAGTAAAAACGAAAACTCCAAAAATCATTAAGACGTGAAATCTTGGATCTATGAAAACATGTTTACTAAGACGTGAAATCTTGGAACGCGTGTGTTAAAGGCTTTTAAATTGAGTGAAAATACTAATTTTCAAAAACTAAGAAACGTACTGCTCTAGATTAGGATCTAATCTATGCAAACGACACGAGGAATACCTAACATTTTGATATTTAAAGTAGAATAAACTATATTTATCATATTAATTTTTATCATGCAAACGGCACGAGTGATACCCTAGTCTATTACACAAATCAGGATGGTGTTTGAGGTTGAAGATAAAAGACGGTTCAGATTTACCCAAATATAATAATCTAACAGATTGTATAGAACTTAAAGCACAAATAATTTATGGGTTCGATTCTCATACCAAACGTTTTGATACTTATTTATTTTTCTTCAATTGTTGATGGTGGTGATTAGGTATGTAAGTATGAATGATGAATACTTAAGGGTGGTCATGTTTTGATAAGTTTAAAATTTTTATCGTGCCAATGGCACAAAGAATACCCTAGTATATATTAAAATTCAAAATGTTGTTTCACTATTTGGGAAATAAAAGATGATTGAGATTTATACAAACATGAAGATCTAATGGTTGAGACTTAAAGTTAACTTTTATGTCTTAATTTCATACCCCCAATAAGAGTGCATGAGTTTGATTCTTATACTCAATATTTGATATATATCTATTTATTTTTCTTCAAATGGTGATGGTGGTAATTAGGTATGTAAGTATATTTATTTATTTATTTATCATACTTAAACATTTAGCATGTAGAGTAATGTTATAGTGGTTCATTTTGCATATTTATTTATTTGATGAATTACACATTCAAATTTACAAAGTAGATTGTTAAAATTTCACAAAAAAATTGTGATTAGTTTAGTTTAAGCTACTGTTACAGAAACACCAAATATTTGTAATATAAATAAAGACGCAATAGATATTAAAAAATATGTTTAATGGTAATGGTATATGTGCCACAACCTTGGGGTATGATTAGTGACACGTCTTTAATGGCAATATATATTTATTAGATAATTTTTTTAATGGTAACATCTAATTATTATTTGAATAAATTGGCTCATGCTAAATTTCTTCCCCAATTATTCTTATTTGTTTGAGTTCATATGGAGGACAAATGCACCAATTAATTTCCATTGTGAAACAGTTCATATATGTTTACTATACAACTTTACACACATTACACGTCTAGCACGACTTTTTTTATTTTCCTTTTCCCATGCATCTAGCCTAATAATCTCTACAAATATTTCCTATTTCACATCTATAAGTTACGTGTTTCAAATACATTATTCTCATTTAGTTAAGTGGATTTTTTTGTTGTATATGTGTTTCATTAAATGTTAAGAAACAATGGCGATTGTAAAAATTTCTCAAAAAATATGAGAAGTTAAATGGTCGTGCCAACGGTCTCAAGTAGCAAAAAATGTTCATTTTTTTTACTTTGTTTCATTTACATAGATTTTTTAATTACACGTTGATGGGACAAATAAACTTTTTTTTAAATTATGGTTTAGTTTAAGCCTGCGTACTAGGTGCTAATAGCATATTGAACTAAAATCCTCACAGGCATACTAGGAAATTTTCAACACAATAAAAGGCTTGAGAGACACTACGAAAGATAAGTCGCGATGAAAATATTTAACATCATACTGTAGTGCCAACGACACGGGGAATAGCCTAATTATTATAAATTATATTATATACACAAATAGGATGGTGTTTGGGGTGGGGGATAAAAGACGGCTGAGATTTAACCAAATATATGAATCTAACGGATCAAATAGAACTTAAAACACCAAGAGTGCATGTGTTCGATTTCCATATCCAACATCTGTTTTTTATATTTATTTATTTTTCTTCAATTGTTGATTATGGTGGTGTTGAAAACTCAAGGGTGATCATATTTTGACAAGTTTTAAACTTTTGTTGGCACGGGAAATGCCCTAGTTTATATTATTATATATATTATATATACAAAATAGGATGATGTTTGGGGTGGAAAATAAAAGACAGTTGAGATTTAACCAAATATATGAATTTAACGGATCATATAGAACTTAAAGCACCATGAGTGCATGAGTTCGATTCTCATATCCAACATATTTTATATTTTTATCTTGATATTTAAACTAGAATAAATTCTATTTATTCAGTTAACCTTTTATCGTGGCAATGGCACGAGGAATTCCCTAATTATATTTTTATATATACAAAACAAGATGATATTCAGGGTGGGAGATAAAAGACAGTTGAGATTTAATCAAATATATGAATCTGACGGATCACATAGAACTTAAAGCACCAAGAGTGCATGGGTTCGATTCCCATATCCAACATTTTTTTAAATTTATTTAATTTTCTTCAATTGTTGATGGTGGTGATTAGGCACGTAAGTATGAATGATGAAAACTTAAGGGTGATCATGTTTTGACAAGTTTTAAACTTTTATCGTGCCAACGACACATATAATATTCTAGTCTATATCTATATTATAGAACAAGATGATCTTTGAGGTGAGAAATAAAAGACGATTGAGATTTACCCAAATATAAAAATCTAACGTACATAAAACTTAAAACTTAAAGCACCAAGAGTGCATGAGTTCAATTCTCATACAACATTTTCATATTTATTTAAATTTCTTTAACGGATCACATAAAATTTAAAGCACAAAAGTGCATGAGTTTGATTCTCATGCTGTAAAAATTAAATTTAGGAAATAAAAAAAAATCCCAAACCTGAAAGCTCTTTCTGTGCGTCTTTCTAACTCAACGGTTTGCAGGGAGTGATTGGATCGGGCGACAGGTAATGCCCTTAGTCTAAATAGAGTTCAAATTTGAAATCCCTATTTGTTTTTGTATTAAATTCATGTTTGTTGTTACAGTTGAATTGTAATTTGTGGTTCGAAACGTGTAATTCTTCAGCCGAATCTCTACTTTATGTGTGAAGTATCGTTGGGGGTTTTAATTATGATTGAATCGAGCGAAAATTGATTGAGGATTGGTCATTGGGTTTTGTAACCCTAGAATAGAGAGGAGTGAGGGAGTGTTTGATGATGAGGAGATTATTAGTGGAAGCGGAGATTGGTGTCGCGTGCGCGTGTGTGGGTGTGACAGGAACGACTAAGTTCTCTCAAACTCGTGTCGCTCAGTTTTTTATCATCACCGAATGATTATCCTTGTATGGCACCAAACTTTCACAAAACCCTGTCAAGCATTTCAAAGTTAAATTAGCGAAGCACGGACTCTCGAAAAAACCTTCTGATTCCTAGTAAAACGCGTGTCGGATACGGATACGCGTGTGACACGCGGTCGATACGTATCCGGCACGCGTGCGACACGTGGTCGATACGTATCCAACACGCGGTCAACTTTGACTTTGTCCGGACACGGTCCGGATTCGGTTGCAAATGATAATTTTGTTTTTCAGATCTTAATAAGATCGAACGGACAAGATTAAAATCCCTAATATAAAACCTAATCTCCCCGATTTTACCTTTCTCAAATCACAAACCCAATCATTTGCAGAGAGAACTTAGTGGAGGAACCTAGGAAGAAAAGAAAGAAGGAAGAGGAAGAAGAGAAAGAAGGAAGGAAGGGAAGAGAGAACTTAGAGGAGAAACCGTTTGCAGTGAAGCTCCATCCATCTCTCAGGTTCGTCTCTCACTCTCTGTCCTTCTGCTCTTCTTTACAGATCTCTGTCCTTCTGCTTTTCTTTACAGATCACTCTGATTTCTAATTTCCCAAATCGAAATCTAATTTTTTGTTGTTGTTGTTGTTGTTGTTGTTTTTATTTGTGTTTGCAGGTTTACAGCTCGTTTCAGAGAAGAAGAAGAAGAAGAAGAAGAAGAAGAAGAAGAAGAGGAAGGGGAAGAGGTGGAAGAAATCAGAAGAAGAAAGGAAAGAAGAAGACCTGCGACTGTGAGTCTGTGACAGTCGATCGATCACTGTTTCAGCCGGTCGTATCACTATTTCAGAGAAGAAGAAGAAGAAGAATGAAGAAAAATAAGAAGAATAAGGAAGAAGAAGAAAGAGGAAATTACAAGATCAAGTGATTCTCTTCTTCCACTTCATCTTCTTCAATCTTCGTTGTTCATTTTAGTTCTGTTCTATGTTTGATTTTAATACAATAAAGCCAACGAAATGCAAAGAGGTCTGACCACTCATTTATGCTGATTTATTTCCCAAAACACCTCTTATGAGGTCATTCATTGGTCCCATTCTCTTTTAGAGCTTGCTTGCTTTGGTACTGCTACCATACCACCATTAATGTAGAAACACCAATAATATCTGTTTTTCTAAATAGTAATCTGTATTCATTTTACCTAATTAATAACATTTGTAAGCTAAATAATAATATCAATGGTTATATAAACATTGGTCAGCCAAATAATAATTTCTGACAATGGATTGGTTTTATTTTTTTAGGAGATCACATGTGGATTTGATTGTCGTCTAACTTGTCTTCAACTCTTCATTTACTGGCTGGTAGATGCAGTATTTCTCTTTCTGTAAGTTATTTTCCTGTTTTTTTCCATTTGCCATCAAATATTCTAGCAATATTACCTGCAAGTTTGCAACACAAATAATTGTGGGTCTTTAATACTACTTGCAAGTTGCGATTATTAATTATTGTTTATGAGTTTTGACATTATGTTAATAGTTTTTTAACAAAATATAAAAATAAAAATAAGGTTTGATTGATGTGTCGCCGAGTTTTAGTTTTTTGAAAATTGCCGAGTCGCCATGTCGTTGTATCCGAGTCTGTGCATAACGAATCGACATCTTTATATCACATAATCACATCCTAGCATTTTAATTCCTTGGCTGGTTCCTTTACTTTCATAGATTTTACAACAGAACTCAATCTCAAGTGTACACTGTTACTTGTTTGAACTTTTTGATGAAATCTGTTTCTAAATGCTTTTGTTTGTTTGGCTCTGCAGAGCATTCTGTTTGTGTATTAGATTAGGATTGTTAAAGGAGCCAAGAAAAATGCTAGATGGTGGGCGCATTAAACTCAAAGGTTGGCAGCAGGCGGCAGTTGCGTTAGGTTCAGCATTTGGTGCATTGTTGGATCCAAGAAGAGCAGATTTAATAGCTGCACTTGGGGAGACAACTGGAAAACCAGCCTTCGAAAGAGTTCTTGAAAGAATGAGGAAGAATCCAGAAGGCAGAGTAAGTTTCTGAAACTAGCCAATCATTCTTTTAGAAAATCGGAAAATCAGTTTGATAATTGCAAGGTTGGTGATTCTTGCTTTTTTCCTATTTGAATAGTGATTTTTAGTTATTGATAATTAGTGTATCAGCCGTGTCTACGGCACGACCGCACACGTTCCATGTAGTGTGTACTCGTGCCGTTGCCTTCGGCATGACACCCTGGTTCTTGGGTTGTGCCTTCGCCACTCTCCAAATAAATCACAAAATTACTAAATACGAAAATAAATTATGGGTTACCATTTTGTCCATGAACTTTTAAATTTGGCCCTTACCCCAATGTACTCCAAGTAATTGTATGTTAATGTGAAGTGTATTTTCGACATTCCGAAATATTAACGCACACACAAACATTCAATGTTCGAACTCGTAAAAATTTAGGAATTTAAATTATTACTTAAGTGATCCTACCAAACAGGAGATCGAAATATTTATTAAAATCAGGAGACCGAAATTAACTCGAAAAACGAATCACAATTCTCGTTAGAAAATAATTTTTTTTAATAACTATGTATTAGTATCAAAAGAAAATAGTAGTATTTTAATTTATAACATGTTCTACATCACATCCAACACACCATGCAACACTGACACCCACCCTCTAACAAAGAAATAGGTTAAAGTGATAAACATGTGGCACCAAAACATGATACCCACCCAGCTGTCACTCACTCACTTTCTCTGTATGCAGCACCTAAGGAAAATTACCACAAAACCCATTCCCTCATATTTTCTCTTTTTGTTTCTTCCAATTTCGTCCTTGGAAATTGAGCGAGGGAAATTTAGGCAATAAAATTGCGACCTTACACACTTAGGCAAGTGCTTCACTATTCCTTCGGGCAATTTTCGTTAGAGAGTAGATTTGACCTTTTGGCATATTTGTTTTTAGTCAGTTTAGTTGATTCAGATGTATATATCTTATGGAAAAGAATGAAAATGCAACAGGTAGACGTGTTTTGCAGAATAAAACCGACAAAGTAGAGATAGGTTTTTATGAGGATTAATACAGATGCATTGCAAGATGGCATTGACACGTCAATGTGGAAATGAGGGAAGAGATAAGGATACCTGAGGCACCTCCTGCAAACAGACAGAACACCGAAAAAATTCCAACTGTAAGGGTAGGCAAAACCATCTAAGATTGAGTCTCAGTCTCAGTCTCAGTCTCATTTGAACACCCAAAAATTTAACCGTAAGGCTGACAAAACTATCTAAGATTGTGCCCCATTTGAACATCCAAAAATACTAACTGTAAGGGGAGACAACTATATGAGTCCCATTTGAACACCCAAATTTCCGACCATAAAACATCTATGATATTCTTCTTATCCCCAAAATAAAATGAAAAAGTATAATAAAATAAAAAAGTACAAGGCAAATGTAATTAAAGTAATACCCTACAGAGGCACTTATATTCCAAGAGAAACAAATTGACAAGAGGTGTGCCAGCAACTAGGCATAACTGGAGCTTTGCCAACAATGATATCAAATACTTTAGATAAACAAGGGAAAGCCACAATGATGTAGGATGGGGTTAGGTGTTGCTGTTGGATTTAAACGAGGAGAAAAATGTGCATTGTCGCTGTTGTATAGATCTCTCCATGAAACCTTCCCCGTGGAGAGTGACGACTTCCCGAGTTACTATGGGTGAGTATCGTGGGCTTTCTACAAATTTTTATGAGGAGAAAGATATACGTTTCTACAAATTTTTATGAGTTGCTAGCTGTTGTTGTGTAGATGTCTTGGATGAAACCTTTCCAGTTTCGAGAATGACAACATTACTGAGTTACTGGGGATGTGTATCATGGGATTCTGCATAAGATTAGTCATACTTCAAACTAATGGAGTTTAAGTGAACCTTCTGATGAACTTCTTAGAATCTCTTCTTGTTGGTTGTAATAAACTGAATTCAAGAAGGAATATGGGATGCTTGATTCCTCCTTGTTGCTTCGGAATTTCGGTCAGTTGGGTTTTGTTCAGGGTCATGGATTGGAGAGGGTTCGCTTATTTGAAGTATAAGTCTTCAGGTGGTCTAAGACAGTTTGTTTGGTAGTGACCATTATTTGGTGCAAGTCCTTTGAGATGGATACTACACTTGTTCTTCGGTTTCATCAAATGATAGTGGTGAAGCATTTTGTATTGTTATAGTTTTGTGGATTTTGTTGTTTGTTTAACATAGATTCAAGCATGTATTTTTTAAGGTTTCTTTTACTTCCGTATGTGTATTGTTCACATATTTACTAAGGTAATTGACCTTGGAGAGTTGGAGTTATATGGAAGTAATCAGGAAGTTGTGGCATAGAATCGTGAAAGGTAATATGATCAAGTACAAAGGTGTCTTTTAATTGCTTAATATCATCGCATTTTATATTGTGTGGGGAAGCATGTTAAACAAAGAGTTGCTTAAGTGTGAATCTATACCTGGTTTCGGTACCAATGCACTAAAAGATTTCTCCTGCGAGAGCAGTAGTTCAGGATAATATTTGGTTCAGTGTAGTCAAGGCGGCCGCCTAGGCGCATATGAAGTGCGTCTCAAAGCGTTCTTACAAAAATCCGCCTCAAAGTGAGGCAATGCGGTGCGGTGAAATGAGACGTCCGACTCGGCCCAAAATTGGGTGCAGCCAGCCCAATTGCAACCCGATTTATATTTCTTGGTGTAATATTTTGATAAAAACAAGATAAAACGTTTTTAAGTTTTGATAAATTTGTCACGTTTTTTTTTTTAAATTATTTTTTGGATAAGACATCATGTTTAAATCAGTCTTTGATCAACATCAATCTTGATTTTTTATAGCACAGTTCAATGATTTTTATGCTTTTGAAATACCAATGGTGATCATACTAGTGGATTTTTATCAACCATTCCAACAATTTCTTCTAACAAATGTTTAGTTTTCTCAAGTTTCTATTATTTCAAGATTCTTGATTTTTAATAATTTAGTGGATGTTTGCAAGTTACTTGACACTGATGTGGTGCATCTTTTCGCTATGCTATATTAACTTCATTATATATTTATTTTGATTCTAGGTTGTTGTGTCATTTTTGTACATATTTGCTTATGATACTTATCAAAATGATGATGTATACTACTATGTTGATTTGTTTAATTTATTATAAAAAATCTTTAAAAAATGTTAAGACCGCCTCACTTCACTAAGGCGTACGCCTCACCTCATGTCAGGCGTTTTCAGGCTCGTTCGCCTCCGCCTCAACACCTTAACTACAATGATTTGGTTGGACACCATCCTGCATCGAGTTAATTTTTGTTTTGTATTATTTAGGGCACCAGTTCATAGTAATATATCCTCAGTGTTTAACCTTATTGGTAAAGGAGGACTTGACCCTTGTTCTCGACCCTTATGTAATGTGGCTGATGAGTCCATAAATCATCTTTTAGCTAATTGCGAATTTGCCAAGCAGATTTGGGAGAGTTTGTTGCAGATTTAGAGTGTCAAAGCCCATTTCGGCAATTTTAAGGACGGGCTTGTTTATAGGAAGTGTAGTGGGTTGACTCTTCTTGGAGAGTGGATTGGGAAGAGAGGGCTCATGTGATCATGCGGGTTTTGTGGAAGGAGTGGAATACTCGGGTTTTCAAAACAATGAACATTCTTCTACTAATTTGGATTTGCAAATTGAAGAGCCCTTTTGGAGGTGGGGCAATTCCTGAAGTGCATCAGGGACATTTCTTTCAGTAACTTTATGTTTGATTGGTTCTCCCAATTCATATTGTTTTCTTTTCTGTATTCTCCTTTTCCTTTTTGGTGAGTTGCTCACTCATCCTTGTATTACCCACTTTCTTCTGTTACTGTTACAATCTTTTTTGCCTTGCTCAGAAAAAAAAAAGATTTCTTCCCCAAGTGGTGAATGGTACGGTTGAAACAGAATTTTATTCGAGGAAATTGTGAATGATTTGAAAGTTAGAATAGTTCTAATGCAATGTTGAAGCCAATCAATTTTGGTATGATACGGACAACACATGGAAGTGGTATTTGTTGAAGGATGAAAGTTTTTCACTGAAATCCTCAAAGATCTCATGCTTCATTAAAGGAGTGGTTTGTGAACACCTTCATTTGACGGAGTACCATTATTAGTTATATTGTCATAGGACCTCCTTAGTAACAGTCTAATTAGAACATTGGTTTTCTAGTAGGATTAGGGCTTGTTTCTTGTTAGAGAAGTTAGGTTGTTCATTGTAGGTAGGTTGAATGCATAATTTTATTTATTTATTTCGTTTATCAGTTTTATTTCAATTTATTTATTTTCAATTCCCGTTTATTTTACTAGTTCAATTCTATCATAATGTAATAAAGTGAGACAATTCCTTGTCATTTTGTGTTTATTAGACCTTTCATAGTGTACATGACCATTTTTTTATTATTATTCTAGCCTTGTACATTAGGTAAGTATCATAACATTATGTTGAGTGGATTGATCATAGGTACATGGAATGAGGGTTACTCAAGTATGGGTATAAGGTACGATACTTTAGTTTATGGTGGTGCCTGGTGGTGCCAGGGGTAGTCTCATTTAGGATAAAAATTTGAGTCATTAGTACTATGGCTCCGCGTGGTACATGGTAAAAATATGCATATGCAAAATTTTATGACAGTTAAGTGGATTTTGGTGTTTGGTTGACTTTATTGAAAATGGTTATTGGAGTTGAATTCGTCCCCTCCGCTTCTCCTAGTTATAAAATGAGGTTTTTTTATAAGTTTAGCCTCATTAGTTTATTAGGCTGGGCCAATTTTGATAACTATTTGAGTCTAGCCCCCAAACTTATGTTGAGTCTATCAGTCAACATTAGTCAATGTGTTTGGTTGGTCTTGATTGTTTAAGCTCTTTAAAATTCTAAAATTCCTCGACTTAAATGGTATTTCCTTGCACATGTTAGGTCTAAAACATCTCGCAAGATTGTTTGACAAAATCCCCAAGTAATCCAACGGTTTCAAAATCATCTCCCTCCCTTTTTTCTCCATGTTGAATATGTAGTGGCCATGAAACTCCGCCCCTCGTCATGCCGGTTTGGTTAGAATCAATTGATAAGAACCACATTTTGCTTAACGATTTCATAATGAATGATCGTTCTTTCAATTGGGTATCTTTTAGATTAGTTAAAGCACCAAAAAGATTGATGAAGTGATGAGAAACAGAGCCCTGATCAATAGTTATAGTGTTGCTATTGCGGCTCCCTAACATAGTTGATACTTGTTTACTGCCACAATGACTTTGAAACATAGCTTTTCCAAATAGGGTTTGTAAGAATCAACGTGTACGCATATTGGGTCTGTAAGAATGAAGGATTGGACATGGAGGGGATCTTAATTGCTACAACAAAAACCAAACAACAAATGATAAGGGTTTTTTTGCACTGATAACAATGGAAAGATTGAGAAGAGTTAGAATTCCTTCGTAAATGTAAGCAAAGGAAATATGAGTATGAGAACGAGTAGGAGAATGTAATGGCAGTTGTCAGCTGGGAATGTGATTGATGGATCTGTTGGGTCTAGTGCAGATTTGTTGAAGAAGTAAACTGCATGAAGAGAAAGAAGGGAAGGAGATATCTTTTGAAATTGGATTAGTCAGGGATTTTCTCAAATGATCTTTGGAGATATTACCTAACGTGTGCAAAGCACATGTTGAGTGAAGGGCATTTTAGGGTTTTAAAGAACTTAAACAGTCAAGGACAATCACACACATTAACTAATTTTGATTGTCAGAGTCACCGTAAGTTTGGGGGTTAAGACTCATAATTTTAAAAATAGAGTCAGACTCGATTAGACATAACTAATGAGGGCCAAACTAAAAAAAACTCCTTATAACGGCCCATCAGTTAGTTGGCTGCAAAACTCTCATTATCAAAGGCCCATTAGTTAGTTGGCTGCCATCACTTTTTCGAAGAGAGATAGAGTAACATGCATATATAATAATATAATGTAGTCTATTAGTAATAATTTGAAATAATCTATTAGATGAGATAAGATCTTTGTAGTCAAATCGTTAATCACATCCTAATCAGTTCAGGAGTGATATGAGAACTCAATTGATCAAAACTTATGTACATTTTCTTTACCCTTCAAAGTAATTTGTACTACAAGAAAAAAGGAAAGTTAATGCATATTAAAGTAGTAAACATCACATCATAATTTAAGGCAAATTGTAACATAATTAACTCTCCATATCCTTAATTTTGCTTATTATTTTCCCTTGATATCTTTTTTCTCTTCTCGTCAATCTTTTTTTATATGTTTTCTTTGACTTTCCTTTTCTTTAGTCTCTTCACACACGGGATTGATAAGGTTAGGACAAAAAAAAAAGCAATAAAGAAGAAAATCCTTAGTATTATTTTTTCCTTTTATTCATAACATATTGCCAAAAAGTGATTAGTCGGCGGGTTTTGAGCTATTAATCGATTACTCGATGAGAAATTGTTGATTACTCAGCCAGAGATTATTGCTAAAATCACAACGCTTTACTAGACAATAGATTAATTGCTGACTTAATCACCGATTTAATAACAAAGGATACTGATTGGACAAAGCTCTCCCATCTAAATCGTCCCCTTCACCTTTGGAATAATTAACGTGGCAGTGAGACGCCTATCAAGGTAGGAATTAGAGCCGAAATCTTGGATTATTTTCATCAGGCTAATTGAGACATGGCTGCTATCGTTACCTCACTGCCTCTTCCTCTATTTGTTATTTCATTCTCCCATTCTCTGCCCTGAACCTCACAAATGATTTAGAACTGGGTTCAATCTAATTTCAGATGTCACCAAATGACCAATACGTATGTATCAGGCAAGGGAATTGTTTCGAAAAAGAGATATCATTGTTTCATACTTGATATCACTATTGTGTGTAAAACCAAGTTGAATACCACAGTTCAATTAACTGAAGAATTTAACCTATCCCTGGTTCGGGCACCACAATCAGGTTGTGGTTGGATGGATGCTATGGTGACAAAACATTGAAATGTTTCATCCCTGAGGCATTTGACTTAGTTACGAGGAAGAATGGTATGGTTTGAAATGGCGGTGGGTAGGGTTGAATCAGAATTTATGTTCGATGCATGCCTTGTATTTATCTGATTCAATGCTGAAACTGATCTCATTAGGATTTAGGAATGATATAGAGAAAATATGGAAGTGTGTTTGGTTGAAGAATAGACATCTTTCATTAAAATCCTTCTATGAGCAACGAATCTTTTGCTGTTTCCCTTCAAAAATTGCTAAGGAAGCTCTTTGGAGATGGGAAAATCTTGGAAGCAAATCAGAGAACTTTTCTCTTATTATCACGTAATGTTCTGTGTGAGCCACACACTCACGATTGTCATCTTCTTTTTTTTTTTTTTTTTTTTTAATGTAGTCCTATATATTGCCATGTTCAGAAAAAGGGTATGGAAATTCCTTAGGTTGCATTCTTACAGTGGTTTGTGAGCTTCGTCGTATCACAACTGAACAGCTCTTTGGAAGGAAATGTAGGTGAAGATTGAGTTTGATGTCACAAGAAATCAAAAAACCATTGACCATCTTCTCCATATTTTGACATATCTTCAGCTTTTTTGTCATTTGGTGTTGTTGGACATTACGAGGGCTGTGGTTGAAAGTTGAAACATGGGCAGTTGGAATGGTGGAGCCTTAGGAAACTAGAAAATGGTCTCACGAGGCATCTGTTGGAAAATTGGAAGGAAAAACCAGAGGGTATGAAGACCAAGAGTCCCAACTGGGGAAGGTGTCACTGTGCATATCCTTACCTTTTACATTGGGGAAATATCGTATTGTGACATAGACGATTAAACCCAAATGTAGATCTGGCATATTCTGTTTACAGTATGATTATATATTTGATCTTCTCATGAAAAATAAATAACTTGTTTTCCACCACATCATCCTTTTTTGGTATCTGTGAGGGTTCAACAGAATAGGGTATTTATGAACTATATACAAGCATCTTAATACATTTATTTAGCATGGAAAAATAACATCCTCTCTCCATTGCTGTGCTCTATCAGTGGTGCAGCTTAAGGAGTGTGGAGATTTTGATTTTGTATGGAATTGGGTATCTCATTTTCCATCCTTCAAAGGAGTGCTCTTCGAGTCCCTGCTTGCCAATTGGAATTTGTTGGGGCCTCAAATCTTTCAAGGCCGCCTTTCCCTATAATCAATTTTTTTGGGCAATAATATTTTTACCTTTGAGTTATTATTATTACCATCATCATCATCATTATTATTATTATTATTATTATTATTATTATTATTAATTTTTCTTTTTTTCTTTTGCTACTAAAGTGAAGAGCCCAGAGCAAATTGAAGAGGTTTCAGAGCAGTTAGTTTTGACATAGGCTTATCACTAAGCATCATCCACACAGACATTATATCATTTTTATGGTGGTTTCCAAACTTCTGCTACTGTGCTGTAATGTTGATTGTTTTAGCTACACCGGAATGGATTATATATATATAAGCTTTTTGGAATTATAACAAATGCACATCTCTTTCACAGGCTATTCTCTTGGAACGACCTCGTGTAATATCTGCAAATGTAGGCCATGCATGGGACCTACCAGATAACACATTTGGAGCAGCGTATGCAAGGTTCATGGGTTCAAGAAACTTTTCACCAGATGACCGCCCACCAGTTCGGTTCATGGATACAGATGAGTTGGCCTATGTTGCAATGAGAGCACGTGAGGTGCATGACTTCTGGCACACTCTTTTCGGTCTCAACACTAACTTGATTGGTGAGTCAGCTCTTAAAGTAATAGAGCTCGAGCAAATGCTTCTCCCTATGTGCTTGCTTTCTGTCATTGGGGGTACAGCAAGGTTTAATGACAAACAGAGAAAGCTATTCTTCCAGCATTACTTACCGTGGGCAACACGTGCTGGTCTGCGGTGCACAGATCTCATCTCTATATACTATGAGCGGCATTTTCATGAGGATTTGGAAGATGTACGGAGACGATGGGGGATAATTCCTGCTCCCATCCTTCCAAAGTAAAACAAAGAAAGTGTAAGAAGTTGGTTTTTTAGTAACACAATCTGCATATTTCTCCTGTTTGACGTGGCATGATCTTGGGTTTGAGTCTGCTACCTTAATTTGTCCAGGTTGCCATTGGGAAATCAAAGTCCTGTATTCATCCCCCCCTTGCAGCAATACAGCTGGACCAGGTTCCTGAATTTTGTTGTTTCTTAACAACTACTGTAGGCATTTTCACTCTGAAACATCTTTGTCAAAATTGTAAATTGTTAGTTGTTCATTCGACTGATTTAGCAGAGTGAAGAAAAGTTTCAGTTATAAACTTTATTTACCGTCAATAAATGTACTCATAGCTATTGGCTATGATTCAAAATTGC
This sequence comes from Berberis thunbergii, assembly GCA_003290165.1. Classification (NCBI taxonomy): domain Eukaryota; kingdom Viridiplantae; phylum Streptophyta; class Magnoliopsida; order Ranunculales; family Berberidaceae; genus Berberis; species Berberis thunbergii. The sequence goes on along the minus strand of QNQO01007335.1, from coordinate 100,137 downwards.
CTGCATAGGAGTAAGCTAATTTCTTATGCTAATTTCTTTATTGTAATCTTTCGTAAAATCCCTTTGGATTGTGAATTGCCTATTGCATGGAGTAGTATGCCCATCAATACCTATGTGAACTGGATGTGAAAGAGAGTATAAAAAAATGAGACTATGATGTTTGAGACTGTATGGCAGATTTCTATACAGAATGCAAGAGCCCAGGTTGGAACTTCAATAAGAAGAACTGGAAAATGGCTTTAAATCATTCATTGCAGGAACGGGCATTCACACAAAAGAGACCAACACCAAACAACAGCAGCAGGGACACTCGAACACATCTTTAATGGAATATCTGAACTTATTATAACTGGGAATGCAGGCTTTCTTGAAAACAGACCATTTTAATCTATCGAACACCTCTGTTGTGATTTGTTTTCGTAATTAATGAAATATGCAGTTAAATACATTACCAAAAAATAACAATTACCAGTATTTCTTCACAAAATATTGAAGTTTGCAATTTATATAATACAAATTGTCTTGATGAATTTCAAACATTTTAAGAAAAAAATCCTGTGATTGCATTTCATAATGCAACAGCCCGCGACGATGTGATATGCACCTTATACCATTTTTTTTTTCTGATGCAAAAATGCATATTTTCCAATGTCGATTGGTCATTAACTTTCCCTCGACATTTAGAATTTCGCTTAAATACAAAAAGCCCAGCAACAAAACAGAGGAAGTCTGAGCTCTGAAATTTTAAAAAAACAGAGCTAGTTAGTTTAGTTACAAGGCGGGAGAAGAAGAGTGAGAGTCAATATTCTTGACAAACAAATGCAAATGCTTCGACAGCCAACAATTGCATTGATAGATACCTGCACAACTCTCAAACATCTCAACCAAATCCACACCCAACTTCTCATCAATGGTCACCTTAACGACCCACACCTCTCAAGCCAATTCATTGCCTCCATTGCTCTCAAACACCCCAACAATCTCGATTACTCTCATCAACTTCTTGACCAATCTCCCTTTCCACCAACCATCACTGCATTCAACTCCTTGATCAGAGCTCACTCCAAAAGCCCCACACCTCACCATGGGTTCCACTACTACCAACGAATCCTTCAATCAAACTATCTTGTGCCTGATAACTACACATTCAATTTCCTGGTTCGAAGTTGTACCCAGATTTCTTCGAGTGAGATTGGTCCTGCTGTTCATGGCTCTGTTTTGAAGCATGGGTTTGTATCCGACCCACATGTTCAAAGTGGGTTGATTCAGATGTATTCTCAATTGGGGTACTTGGATTCGTCTCTGAGGGTGTTTTGTGATATACCCAATCCGGATTTGGTGACAAAGACGACAATGGTGAGTGCTTGTGCTCGGTTGGGGGAGGTTGATTTTGCGAGGAAAGTGTTTGAGGAAATGCCGTCTAGAGATCATATTGCTTGGAATGCGATGATTGCGGGGTATGCCCAATGTGGGAGATCGAGGGAGGCATTGTATTTGTTTCATTTGATGCAAATGGAAGGTGTGAAGGTTGATGAGGCGACTTTAGTGTCGGTTTTATCGGCCTGCTCGCACTTGGGTGCTTTAGATCAAGGGAGGTGGACACATGTTTATATAGAAAGGATGAAGATTCATTTGTCGGTAACACTTGGGACTGCGCTTATAGACATGTATGCAAAATGCGGGAACATGGGTAAAGCCATGGAGGTTTTTTGGAGGATGAAAGAGAGGAATGTCTATACTTGGACTAGTGCGATGGCCGGGCTAGCCATGAATGGCGCTGGGAAGGAATGCCTTGAGCTCTTTGACCTTATGAAACACGACAGTGTGCAACCCAACCAAGTCACATTTCTGTCTGTCTTACGAGGTTGTAGTGTGGTTGGATTAGTTGATGAAGGTTGTCGTCATTTTGACTCAATGACCCGAATTTATGGGCTTGAGCCTATGCTTGAACATTATGGATGTATGGTGGATTTGTATGGTAGAGCAGGATGTCTGGATGATGCCATAAGATTCATCAATGACATACCCTGTGAGCCTCATGCAGGCGCATGGGGTGCTTTACTTAATGCTTGTAAAATACATGGAGATACAAATTTGGGTGAGGTTGCATCAAGGAAGTTAGTGGAGCTTGAGGCCAAGAACCATGGTGCCTATGTGCTTTTGTCAAACATATATGCTGATTCTAGGAATTGGGATGAGGTGAGCAATGTGAGGCAGATAATGAAGACTAAAGGGGTCAGGAAGGTGCCTGGGTGTAGTGTTATAGAGGTTGATGGTGGGGTTCATGAGTTTTTTGTAGGAGATAAATCACACCCTAGATATGATGAGATTGAGGTTAAGCTGGATGAGATCTCAAGGAGATTAAGACTTTCGGGATATGTTGCCAATACTAATCCTGTATTGTTCGATATTGACGACGAGGAGAAGGAGGATGCTTTGTGTTGGCATAGTGAGAAAGTGGCAATTGCTTTTGGTTTGATCAGTTTGGTTGAAGGTGTGCCAATCAGGATTGTGAAGAATCTCAGGGTCTGTGAGGATTGTCATGAGGTTGCAAAGATCATATCTAAAGTTTTCAATAGAGAGATCATTATGAGGGATAGAAACAGGTTTCACCATTGCAAAGACGGGGAGTGTTCTTGTAGGGGTTATTGGTGATATTTTTGTTTTGGAACTTCTTTAGTCTTTCATACATCAAGGTATTTGAAATCAATTCATTGTGAGTTATCATTTTTTTCTTAGTTTATTTTGTAGAATTTTATTATTGTTATTATCACATTATTTATTTGAATCTGGAAAAAAAACTATAGAGTATTTGCAATTCTTATATCTTGAAGCGTAGATGGAGTTTGATGGGTGATATTCTTGAAATGTGTAACCAGTTTTCTCTTCTTCTTTTGCCTTTTGAGTATAATGAGTTGGTCGAGCAAAACAAAATACTCTGTATTTTTGTACTTTATTTCTATGATTATCAATGTATGGTTGTATTCATTTCCTTCATATTTCCATCAATTTATATCTGCATGGCATACTAAGTAATATTTCTTGATGGCTTTCGTTTCTCCTAGGTTTCTGCATGTCACTCCTACAACTCGACTGTCGGACGCGACAATCATTCCAGTAGGACTGTTGAGACCCAAACCATCATGCCAAAAGCACCAACTGTATCTGGTAAGTATCTTTCAAGTCACTGAATGTTAGGGGCACTTTTGTTTGCTATTGTACCCTGTACTTGTAAATTATTTACTTACAAAGGCATCATTTACCTGTGTTTTTGGTCCATACAATTTTATGCAAGTCATACTCTATTAGACATTGAAGCATCAAGAAACAAAGGCCCGAACACATAAATGCGAGTGTAGTCCTTCTTACTATGGGCCTGAAGATGAATACAGGCTGAGTCTGTTGACCCTGGAAATGCCATTACCCGCAGCACAAACTACTAAAAAGTCTTAAGAGTGCATTTCATCTCATTATAACATTATCACTTCTAGTTGCACTTGCATCTAGCTTCAAGTTTTGAGCACAAAACATTAAATCATTACAGATATTCAGTGAAACAAGCAAACATAATAGAGATGAGTTTTAAAGTTTCAATGAATTAAACAACTGATATTACCACGTTTTGAACATAAACATTCATTAGAGAGATTCAAAGAACCAAGTAAACATAATGGATACGAGTTCCAAACTTTCAATAAAACAAGCGACCTAGTCGATCTTTTGATCAGATTAGTTAGGCAGAAAAACATTATTTCTTCGTATAACAATCTACCAATGACCATATTCCTCATCTTCCTAGGAGTTTTACTGCATAAACAGCGTTGTACTCCAAACTATTATTTAACTATGAATTTGTCACTTTCTTCTTGGCAAAATGTAATTCATAACATTTGAGATACTGCTCTAGGTGTGCTTGCTTTTTTTTACCACCGTGTTTTTTGCGATTGTTGGAGAGCGACATGAAAAGATGCTGGCCCTGTGTTTTTGTGCAAAAGTTAGAGTTAGGACTTTTGTTTTTCTTTCATAACAAAGATGTGTTCAACAAAATTTGGTAGAGTTTTTACCAAACACGGACTGAAGACAGTCATGTCATCATCAATTCAATCAATGTCTTTAGCTTAAAACTCTTGATCAAGTTGCCTATTATATTAGTTAAAGTTACATTGTATCCCTTTTATGAATAATATATACATGATGTTGGTAGAGAAGATTTTATATTTCTTTGAAGTTGTCATGAAAAATGTGAGTTTGGTAAAATCAGACAGAAAGTAAGCATATTGAGATTTGAGAAAGAAACCCTTGTGAAATTATGAATATGACTCGATCCAGTAGAAGAAATAGGTCGGTGACTGGTCTCCAATTCTGATAAAAACGAAATATTATAAGATATCAAATTTCGAAAAAAGAAAAAAAAATGAAAAAGATGGTCAAAGATAAAATTTAAAAAATGATGATCTGCATTATAACCGTTCTAAGAACTATTATTTAAGTGACACATGCAATCTGACTCAGAGAACAACTCAGGATCAAAGCAACCCCATATAGATAAATCTAGTAAAAGCATAATCTGTTTTCAAGGGCCAAACCCAAAATAGATCCTATTCATCTAAAAGAAATCTAGATATGGGTATCATTGAATAGATTCTCTGTTTGTGTGGTCATTGAAATTGTAAAAACAAGTGAAAAATCAAAATGATCGTCGTCCGCACACCTGTTTGACTACTGATAGTGCAGGAGTTCAAAACAACAGAAACCACAAATACCATCATCCTTTGGAAGTGATTATAACAGCTCCTTCACATAACTGAGCTGCATACAGTCTTAATAGTCATACATATTTCTAGTACAAGAAATTTTGATAGTACTTCGTGGACTTGTATCCTATCCTAAACACGTTCTTCCCATATTGAACAATTATTCTTTAGAAAAAATAAAGAATACTGACTTTTTTTTGCTTCAGTATTAAATAGTGATTGAGCTTCAAAAGTGTGGAATACGTACATCTGCAACAATCTTCTTAGCTTCTCGTTTGTGTAGAATCTAATCTCCCTTCAACTCAATTGGATCTGGATGGGCAAGAATAAGAATTCTTTCTTCTTTGATGCCCAACAAGAATGAGATAAAATCACATTGTTTACTTTCTTATAGAAAAATTAAAAGGGAGTATACATCTCTCAAAAGATGTTTCTTTGTTCCCATCATATTATAAAAAGGTGTCTGAAGTTTACAAAAAATTAGCATGTTACTGAAGCTAAAAATTGTTCTTTCTTGTTCTGCAAAAATGCAGGATCTGAACCACAAACTTACATATCATCGCTCAGATACTTTACTACTAAGCTAGATAGGACCTACTAACACATCAAATATTTGAACATTAGTGACTTGTAATATTTTATGCAAAACACTTCGTACTTTAAGCGAAAAAAAGTTTTCTAATGTTTGCTAATTGGTAGCTTATAAAAAAGAACAAATAAAATTTACACTTGGATAAAAGAGTTGATGCAAACACTTGAAAGCCCCTAGGTTTAGGATGAATGATTTGTGGCCTATATCCATGCATCATTTATTAAAGTTTATTACAATTACTTTGGCTTTAAGCTTCGATTCCATTCGAAGGGAACATGATAACATAGCTTCTCCCCAGTTTCTTTTAAAGCATCTTTTTGTCAAACAAAGATGCCGAGATGTTCTCTTCCTGTTTCCTTTGTTTATTTATTCATATATTTGTTTATTTTTATATCTATTCGTTACTAATGTTATTATAATTTTCATTGAGTTGGATTCCTTTACTTTACGCATTCTAGCCATGTGCATGAACGTATGATTAGCATTCATGCCTGCAGCAGCTGTTAATGAATTTGCAGACTTCATCTCTGTTATTTCTCCACATAAAGCATATTTCCTCCCACTCCCTGTTGTTGCTTTTTCCCATTATGTTATGTTACTTTTAGAATAGTTGTTCCAAATTTGTCAGACATAAATGAAATTATTTGTTAGTGCTGGAGGTACAGGTAAAATGTGGATTAGCATTCTAGAACTTGAATCAAGACTTTTTAGTTGGGATTCTGTCATACACTAAAAAAAACACTTTTACAGATATCCAGAAAAGGGGATGGATATTTATTTTCATTATTGAACTTCAAATATTATATGCGATGTTTTATGTTAGTCTGAGTGTCATCCCAATAATGCAGGAAGCCCAAGAAACAACAAGAAATAGTAGTTACTACTTCTGCTGCTGCATTGATCAAAACTATGTTTCAATTACATGGAAATAAATGCCTGGTATAAATTTGAGAGATATACAGCCATTAATATACAGACGGGGTCGAAGGAGCCAAAGATGAAAACAAGAAGTTTACAGTGATGACCACAGACAAACGACGACAAAATCTCCATTTACGTTAATATATGGGTCACTTAACTGTTTGGTTCTTCTCTGACAAATATGTAGAAAACTTGCTTCATCCCAATGATTCTGTATGATTCTGCTTCTTGTATAATTTCTACGCACCTCAATATCAGGTGCCAATGATATAAAATTTGCCTTCGAACTTCGAATTTGAAGTCACCCTCTCCCTTTAGATGGGAACTCTTCTTCTTTAATACTTTCCCATTTCGAAGAGCATCCAAAATGGGCAAGCTCAAGTGTCTTTTTTTCGCGCGCTCTGTTGATCTTAATGTTTTATGTAATTCATATGCTTATTCTTTTTTTCTTTTTTTTTATCCATTAATCCCTCTCACCCAAATACCGTCAGTAAGGTTCAAACCCTGAACTTGTGATTCCATTCGCCATAGTGGGTTACTCTTTCAATCAACTTAAGTCACTTTGTTCTACGAATCTAGTTTGTTCTTTGGATCGAATAATGCACATAACCAAGTAGGAAAGTTGCCAGGAAAAAAAATCTAATCTTCTTGAATAATAGAAACAAAGAATATAGAAAGAAAAAGTCAGCTACCCTATCATTTTGTATGACCAAAATTCTAATTGGAATCGAGGTATCATCAATAATATAAAGTTTTCTCTAGAAAAAAAAAAAAGAGAGCATGTAAATCATAATTTGTCCCAAGGAAAGTGGTACAAGTTGGCACAATCATCCAATGGGAATCTACAAATAGATATGGTATATGTAAATGTACCAGTGGAAAGTTCAAAATTAAAGCTAAATTGAGATTAATGACAGAAGTTATGAACATAATAAAACTGTACTTTCATAGGCGTGCGTTGGTGGTTTTGAGGATAAAAGATTATGCATTGCTCTTATAGATTTATTTTGAGTAAATTCTTATCTTCTTCGATGTGCCTTTTTCAATTTTCAACTGAGTTTCAATCTAATAATCATTCAACATGATATTCAAATGGACAATTCCATAAAATATGACAAATGGAACATCAAAGAACTATTATTGTTCTGTCTATATTGCTTTCTAAGTGTGAGGAGAATTTTAAAATTGCTTAAACATGTGTTAAACGCTTTGTCATCCACTGTTTTCGAAGACTAATCCTAATTTAGGTATGGTGTATCAATTACATGTGTTATACAAGCTTCTTTATACATGCAACATGCAGTTGGGGTGTCTGTTCTTGATCAGTTGATCTTAATTTTTCAAGTTTGGACCTACAACTTGTTAGTGGGCCGGTTGGAAAAGGAATATGTCTTGAAAACAAAATGGAATTTTGACTTGGTTTGCAAAATCTGATCCATATCTTGATAAACCCTAAAACACTCTTGCAATTTCATTCTAGTGCATCCATGGCAACTTGCTTTTGCTTTTGTTTATGGTATACTAGTATCTAAGAAGAATGCAGTGTAAGTATCAAGATCAAGTGAGCTAAGATGGAATCCCAACTAGTAAAAGCTCACTATCTTTTAACACTATTAATTATTATCTTATTATTATTTTTGTTCTTTTTTAGAGAAACTAGTATAACTGACTATGTAAATTCGAAGAAGACATGCACTAGAGAGCATCTAACTACGGTTTAGACTAGGGCCTTTTTTTATTTTTTTTTTCCGTGTTTTTCCAGCACTTGGGTGATGAGCATTCGGCTTTTGGTGATGCTTGGGACATTAATGCCTCCCTTGGTCTCCACCCCATTTCATGGACCTTGGTCATTGATATGTGCTAGATGTACTCTCTTTATTAGCTTAAGTTTTTAAAGTATATGACAATTTAACATTATATGCTATGATTCGAAGAGGTTGACAATTTTTTTCAGAGTTTTTACTAAGGGGGAGTATTGAAACTAAAAAGTTCATTCCCATTCCACATGCCCCGGCCTTTGGTATATAAAACTTAACAGTCTAGTGTAGACTGAATAATTTGCTTCCTTCAAACTTTTATTTTTGATCGAAGGTAAAAGAAAACCTAGTTAATGATTTCGAGAAAACGACAATCACGTTGTAGATGCCTTGTAAGTAGCGTTTGAAGTTGTGGAAATTTTCGTATTCGGACACTCTTGAAACATTTGACACTTTCTTTAGTACTTTTTAATTTCTCACTAGGTGTGTACGTGGTCTACTTGCACGTATATTCAATATTTTTTATTTTATTTTAAAAATACAATAATAAGTAAAAAAATAATTTTAGGAGTTTTGAATAAAGATTTCTAAGCAAAATAATCAAAAATAATAATTATACTTTTAATTTAATTAATTTGAAAGGTTAAAGAATATTATGGAATAAAATATTATGAAATAAAATATTGTAAGCAAAGATTACACTTTCGCTATTATAAGGACCTATTTATAGTTTATAGATAATTATAGGGCTTCAAATAAATTATATTAAAAAGACCTTAATGTAATTAATTAATGTTTGAGAATGAGTAATTTTGATTGCAAAAAGTATGAAATGTGGAGGACAAAATGATAACAAAAAAATGAAACATCGTTTTTTCATTTAAAAGACACAAACACCCATTCTAATTGTTCATCTATCTATTGATTTTGCTTGTAAATACAAAAAATTTGAAGAACAAAATGAGAAATTTAAACGTTATAGTTGAACACAGTGTCACTATTCATCTCACCCGTCTGTCGTGATAATAATCCATAATTTTGAAGATATATCTTGTTTTTGGTAAGCTAATAACTATGATTCCCCATATCTCACTTGATAGGTCAGGTTGAAAATAGCAAATAATAAAGGGTAAAGATGAAATTGACAAGAAACGGGGACTCTAGCAAACAAGCAATGGCATTGCCAAATTGGTCGTGACCAAAGGATCTCTTGCCACTAACAACATCCTATATAAATGGGATGGTGGGGTATCAATCCCACCTCTTTTCATTTATTATATTTGGGCTTATAGTTTGATTGTCAAACAACACAATTAACCCCAATATTCAACTTGGTGGGAATTTCAGCTTTTCTTTAATGAGATATATCTTTAGAGCCAAGCAATCCTAGATGACAACAACCTTAGCCTTCCTCTCTCTCTCACCCTTGTCTCTCTCTCCCTCTCTCTCACAAAACAGTGTTTACACTTCTCTACACTACCATCTGTTCACTACAAAAATATGTTATAAATAGCAATAACATTAACCCAAGAGTGGTCATTTTCTCTTGGGGTGTCTAGACCTTTCTCTTCATATTTGAACCCCCCCTTTGCTTACTTCTTCTTTATATACCACCAAAACCCACTCTTTGATTTTCCAAGTATAGCGAACACAAACACATGTTGATCAAATCCAATATGGTGGGTTCCTCCTCTTTTATTTTTTTATTTTTTTGGCTACTCTTTTCTGAATTCATTAACAAACACATCTTACTTACATGCTAGCTCTTCTTTTTGTTGTCCAGGAAGAAGGTCATGAGCTAGGAAGATGGGAAGGTTATGTAGACTGGAAGAACAAACCAGCTTTAAGAGGTCAACATGGAGGCATGCTTGCTGCCTCTTTTGTATTAGGTGAGCATGTGATTTAAGTTAAGGTATTATTGATTATGATGAGACCTTTTTAATAACGCTCGCCTCCACCCGTGATCTCAAATATCTAATTTTTTTTTTCTTTTCCTAAATTTGTGTCTATAATTTTTGTAGTTGTGGAGGTATTGGAAAACCTTGCATTCTTGGCCAATGCAAGCAACCTTGTGATGTACTTGAAGACCTATATGCACCTATCACCTTCAACCTACGCCAATACTGTCACCAATTTCATGGGAACTGCATTCCTTCTTGCACTTCTTGGCGGCTTCTTATCGGATGCATTCTTCACTACGTATCTTATCTACCTGATAAGCGCGGTAATTGAATTCCTTGTAAGTATATACGATCGATCGATCGAAACACTTTTTCTTTAACTCGTTGTCTTTTCACTACAAATCTCATCAAGATCAAATTCACTTGTATACATATGTTTACATCAAGCTCACAGTAGCATCCTCAAAATTTTTTCCAAACATATATGTTCAAGTTTTGTAAATGGTGTAGGTGTAAATTTTAAAACAAAACTAGTATTAATTTGGAAAAATTCTAACTATCGAGGGAAATGGCAAGGAAAACAGCGAAGGATTCCACAGGGATGAGAGCCGTCCATCCTCGGGATGCGCATTTCAACTTTTGGGATGCATGCATTGAAAAGTTAAGCACACATCCAAAGGTAAATGAACGGCTCCCACCCCCTACCCCACCCCTCTCCCCCGTGGGGTCCCTCGCTGTTTTCGTCGACAATTAGACGGGTTCATTAATTTGTAATGAAATAGTTTGTTATCTAGGATTTAGTGCACTATTATCTTGTCTCAAGTCTCAAATTAAAATGAAGCCAAATGGGGTTGACGATGACTTGCCATGTGTCGTTTGGAATATCTACTACTTGGCAAGCCCATGGGACTTCACGTGGATGAAATAACGTGTCATCTACGCTATAATTGAGACACAGAGCTTATTATAAATAAATGTCACCTTCAATGGTTTTGTTACTTATGTAAATTCGATGAACATAAGCTTCTGATGGGGTCCTTTATTTTGTCATACATTCAATTTCATTATTTAATGAATTTTTTTTGATTTATTGATTTATTTATCAGTGTTATTCAGATTTTTGTGCCTTTGTGGATTTATTTATTTATCTATTTAGAAAAATATTAATTGATACAAATGAAATACTTATTTTCATGATATATATCTTTTCCTGAACTTTGATTTTAAATAAGAAGTAGATTACTTGTTCTTACTTTTACTTGGAAACACAATAACTTCGAAATGTGTTTTGAATTTGAAGGCGAAAAGCATAATTTACGAGATACATGGAAGAAGGGGAAAAAAGAAGAAGAAAAAAACATATTTTTATTTTTATTTTAAAAAGCTATAAAATTTGTAGACCTTATATACAGAGCCCTACAAATGAGAACTACAGAGCATGGGGTGTGACAAGAACGTTAGACAAAACAAAAAGGATCTCTCCCTTTCGATCTCATGACCCACACCACTCACTCAAATGGTTTTTTTTGTCACCGATTTATATTTATTTTCAATGCAATATGCCATTGTTTTCCAGATTTTTGTACATTCTGTTTAGATCATATGTTCCAAGTCAGTGCACTTCGAAAAAAAAAATATTACATGCATAATAGAGGATATTGTTGGTTTTGACCTCGTTTGTCGAGTAGAACAATTCTTAAGAGCCGCCCTAGCGCCAGATCAACGTCTGGGGAGCTTCAAGACCCTCCAATCATCATATTTCTTCATCTCTTCTTTTTTCGTTATTCATTTGTTCTTCATCTGTTCTTTTTCTACTTCACGTTTTTGAGACTCCCCTAGCTCTAATCTGGCACTATAGGCCTGGCTCTTAAGAATTGTCCGTCAAAGTAACTCCAAGAAAGGACCCAAAATTAGTAGGTTTGGGTTAAGGTCAATCATTTTCGCCCATTTATTAGAAGTGTCATATTCAGTGACTCATTAAACGTGTTGCTACCTTTAAAAATTAGGTTGGTTTGACAAAATCAAGGTAAATGTTGAGTGGGTGCGGCAGCTCATTATACCATAATGATTTCATATGGCTACGTAAACTATATCAATGAGGTTTTGCTGTGGATGGGTTATTAGATGAATTATTTATGATGTAACAGTGACGAATATGTGGTTTATGCTGGACTAAACAAAATTTGGTGGTGATCGGAGCAGGGACTTGTTATGCTCACTGCACAAGCACACTCACCATCGCTGAAACCACCAACCTGCACTGGTAATATTGGATGTAAGGAAGTTCATGGTGTAGATGCTATGGTACTGTTTGGAGGACTGTATCTCGTAGCACTGGGAGTTGGAGGAATAAAGGGGTCATTACCATCACACGGTGCAGAGCAATTGGATGATAGCACTGAAGAAGGAAGAAAACAAAGATCAACATTCTTCAATTACTTTGTGTTCTGCCTTTCTTGTGGAGCTCTAATTGCAGTCACATTAGTTGTATGGGTTGAAGATAACATGGGATGGCAATGGGGTTTGGGAATTGCTACTGGAACGATGTTGTTGTCAATCCCCATATTCATGGCAGGCTCCGCCTTTTACAGGAACAAAATACCTACAGGAAGTCCACTTACAACCATAGCCAAGGTACGAATGATGAGAATGTTCTTACTTTTCCAAGTTGCATTTGCTTGACCAAGAAGTTAATGCCTTCGTTTGGTGTAACAGGTCCTCACAGCAGCAGTGTTGAACTCACTTATCAATAGAAGTCCTAGTAAAGCAGTTGCAAGCATGTCTATTAGTTCCCTTAACAGAGCCCAAACAACTGAAGAAGAAACAAATGCAAAAGTAAATCTTCCTATTCGAAGTGGAAAGCCAAACTTCCTTGACAGAGCAGCAACAACTAAACCAGTTCACCCTGTGCTTCAATGCACTGTTGAGCAAGTAGAAGAAGTAAAGATAGTCTGCAGTATCTTCCCCATATTCGCTTGTACCATCATGCTCAATTGTTGTCTCGCCCAGCTCTCTACCTTCTCTGTTCAACAAGCATCAACAATGAACAGAAAGCTCGGTTCCTTGAAGGTGCCATCGGGATCCCTTCCCGTCTTTCCTGTTCTCTTCATCATCATCCTTGCACCACTTTACGATCATGTCATCATTCCATTTGCGAGAAAAGTAACCAAAACTGAAATGGGGATATCTCATCTGCAACGGATAGGTATAGGTTTGATACTCTCCATAGTAGCAATGGCAGTGGCAGCTTGCGTTGAGGTCAAGCGCAAGAAGGTAGCTTCAAATTTGGGCCTACTCGACTCTGATGAACCCTTACCCATCACTTTCTTTTGGGTGGCTTTGCAGTACTTGTTTCTTGGATCAGCAGACCTCTTCACCTTGGCTGGATTAATGGAATTCTTCTTTACTGAAGCACCTGCAAGTATGAGATCTTTGGCCACGTCTCTCACTTGGGCTTCATTGGCCATGGGGTATTACCTAAGCTCGGTCCTAGTATCAATCGTCAATAGTGTCACAAGTACCCACGGACATACACCTTGGCTCTCTCGTCACACATTGAATCGTAACCACCTCGAACGATTCTATTGGCTGATGTGTATGTTAAGCGGATTGAATTTCCTGCACTATCTCTTTTGGGCCAACCGCTACAAATATAGATCAACAAAAACAGTCAACTAAATGAGTTTTGATGCAATACAAAAGAGACTTAAGCTGAGCTTACCTTTCATGGTGGACATTGCTGCAGCCTCAAGAAACTCATCGGCTGTAGATAACATATCTCCAGACCAAATAAGAGAGAGGCAGATTATATTAGTATATCAACTCTGTAATTCAATTTGAAGTCTGGGTTTTGTCCCCATTTTGCTGTACTAATCAATTGTCAGATAAAATTCTTGGTTAATCAGATCTCTGTCTTGTGTGTGTGTGTGTGCAAGCAACGAATGAAACAACCACTACAATGAAATGGCGGAAAGAATATTATTTAGAAACAACATAATCATCAAGTGCCGACAAAATCGTAGCACGTTGTGGTTGCCTTTGCCAATACATTTTCGACATTGGCATGATCCACTTTCCCAACAGTTGGAAATACATTTTAATGTTTCATATGCCTTCCATTTTGATCCAATTAATAAAATGCATGAGTTTCCATCTTCCAATTCTCATGTCGTTTTCCCATCTATTTCCCTTTTCTGGCAAACAGTATCATGAACCATAAACAAAATTGAGAAACTTCCATCAAAGCATTGCCTCACAATTTTTTCATCCTATGGTTTCTCAGCATCCAAACTGAATGTGCAGCTTTCCACTGGCCACGCCAGAGCACACGATTTCTATGAAGCTAACACTCGTCCTGTATATTAATATTTCATCGTGCAAAATGCCTCTTTAGCTCGAATTTCATGAAAATGGAACTGGAACAACTTGCTTCTTGTTCATAATGGCCATTGCCAGATAACGGCTACCCATACCAATAGGTGTCTTATCATCTGGTCCCTCCCAGAATGGAGCTTCTCCATCTCCCACCAGTTGCCAGTATCCAGCACTCAAATATTCAGCTTGTTCATCCGTGCAGTTTTGCATTAGTCCTTCAACACGGAAGTTTATTCCAAGAGAACCCAATAACTGAGATTGGGTTATTGGACCATGGATAGAAACATCCTCTGTAGAAGTCACAAATTTCGGAAAATTAACCCAATTCCAGTTTTAAACTTGGCCATAAAAAGAATAGGAGAAGATTTTTTATATGTTTCACTACAAGTTCAAAAAGATTAATGCAAAGTTTGAGCTTTTATATGCTTCTATACTAAAGGATAAGTACCTGAAGCTTCTTCTGCAGAATGTCTTATGGAAGCAAAATCAACATAAGCACTGAGATCAGCAGACCCAGGATCATCCAGTATGTTCACAAATTTGTGCTTACGGATGGCCTACACGCAAAGCAACAAAGGGAAAGGGGAATATGATAATTACCAGTATGTAACTACCAGAGAAACAGAAGTAAATGGCACTGGGAATTGAAATATTCTACCATTTCCATGATTATGATATAAAATAAAGTTCAAGCGATCAAATTTAGAGTGTTTCTATTCTGACTGTAAAATCTACATTCATTTGACATTCTGACGTGGTAGTTGAGTCGGGTGCTCTCATTGGCTCACATTTATTGGTTTTTTCAAGTCACATGCACCTTAGAAAAAACCAATATACATTATCAATGAAAAGACACCACGTCAGCTCTCACATCAGTGTCAAAATGTAGATTTTGAATGTCAGAAAATATTTTTTTCTAAATTTATGAAACTGCAATCAATGGCTTCCTTCACAACATTAGTTACTAAAGTCAGTAACAACTACTTGAAATACAGGTCCAATTTTTTTAATTTTGGTTATCAGCTGCTTGTACCTACAGTCAGTTCCATATAATATGGTCATATCATCTGTTAATTTCCACCAGAGTAAAATAAAAAATAGGAGTGTTTGCACCTGCAGACTATCTGACACTATCCCATTCTGGCCATAATCGATTATCAGAGCTCTACCACCATCCAAACCTATTCTCTTGGCAATCGCATGAGTCAATTCCATTCCCTTTGGAGAAACCTCTATATGGTTAACGTTTTCAATTTCTTCTTTAGTAGCCCACTTGTATCTTTTCATCAGATAAAGTGTAGCAGGTGTAGGTTGTGGAGAGAGTACAAAATGAAACCTAAAAAACCTTGAAAAAGTTAAAAATTTGATTCTAGAACAAGAAGGCATATTTTAACACAAGAAAATATAACTAAATTGGGTTTTAAATTTTACGAGGAATCATCTGCCACATTGACCATTATTTCACACCAGCCACGAGATGCCTTCCGTAAAAAAGAGGAATCATCTGCCACATTGCCATCTTTTAGGTAATTCACATGCTTTGAGAGGTTTCTAAAACTTATTTAAGTGTTTTAGGATAGTTTTGAGTAGTGTTCGGTACTAGGTATAAGGTAGGAAGTTTTTATAAGTACTCGTGTCTATTTCGGAGTCTTAGAAGCCTATTAATATAGTTTCCTTTTGTAAAAATGAATTTAGTTATTGATTATTGAATAAAAGATTTAAGCTTGAATAGTTTTGCGTTCTCCTCTATGGAGATTGTGTTTCATTGGTGTTTCAATCAAATCTCGCTTCCGTGATCGATTGACATCATTTGGCATCAGAGCAGGCATGGCTTTTGGATCATAACGTGCTTAGAGTATCTTCGAAGTCATCTTCGTCGTCGAGTTACAAGATATTGTCGGAGAGCTATCAACTGATTTGTCGAAAGGGTTACAAATTTTAACAAAGTCAAATCCCATAAATTTCGCAAGTATTTTTGCATCTATATCCTCATCTTTTCTCTTCGAGTTTCCTTTGAAAAAATAATAATAAATAAAATAGTGAAGCGGAAAGCACAATTTGATCGCATTACACAAAAATTGGAGTATATTTGTGAAACCTTTGCCCAAATTAAACGAAATTAACGGATGAAAATTTCCAAAGTTAAGGTCAGCCGCTAGCTTGAAGAGCATGTAAAGTTGAAATCTCTGTTAAGTGAAAAGAAAAAAAAAAGTAATGGTTGGATTTTTTTATTTTTTTTTTAATTTCACTTCCGCAACAAGTTGATTTACTTTCAGCACCATTTTTTTACAACTCCGCCAATTTTTTTTGTGAAGGTTTGGTTGAAAGAGATGAATCATTTGATATTAATTTGCCTCCCGTTTATGATAAATATTTGGAAGATGAAGCTAAAGTAATTGATTTGGGTTCTCTTACTTTTGATGGTGTTGTGGAAGATGATAAGATTTTGAATATTCATTGTAAAGAAGAACAAGCCATATCGGCAAAAGAAAATAATCATGGTGTATTTCTCTTACAAGGAGCAAAAACATTTGAAGATTACCAAGGAAATATTACAAGTATGAAAATGCATTTTTGGCATGTTTTGAGAAAAGTTGCACAATTAACATTTTGGAATCAACTTATTTTGGCCATGGCATAATTCAACTTGTGGGTTGGCATTGTTCAATATTTACTTTCATCTAGAAAGTATATACAAGGTCGAATTCTTTGCAAACAAGCAGGAAAGAAGCAAATATTAAAGTGCAAACAACTCTATTGCAAAACTCGATAACATGTTTTTTTCAAGCCCGGGAGGATGATGAAGGAATAGTTCTAATTCAATTAGGGAATATAGAGGACTAATAGGTTTATGTTTCAAATCTTAGTAGCCTATTAATATAGGCCCCTTTTGTAAAAACGAATTTAGTCGTTGATTATTGAATAAAAGATTTAAGCTTGAATAGCTTTGTGTTTCCTTATGTGGAGACCGCATTCCATTAGTGCTTCAATCGATTCTCGCTTATGTGATCGATTAACATCATTTGGCCTATCATTTTAAGATGTATTGTTGTATGAACATTAAATGTCTTGTTTTTTTGTTATGGATTTACTTGTTATTCACTTGAATTATAGCTTATATATTATGGTTCTGCATCAATGTCGCCATTATTCTGTCGCAACTCCCAAGGCTTCTGAAGTGGCTCTTAGCGTTTGGCCCTATTTCATGCAATAATGCCTAAACAACTTAGGTAGTAGCCAATAAGTGCTCGAATAGTAGAACTTGTGGCTGATGGAATCACAAGTCTTGGATTCACACCCCGCCAAAGGCATTTAAAAGGTTATGGGATTCATTAAAAACCTTGCACAACATCCAAAAGAAAAAAAGAAGCAGCTATAATTCTTATAATGCAAATACTTGAGTTCAAGTGAAGTTTGATTTGCACTTGTTCCAAAATTGCCTCTTTATAGGTTTATTAAATTAAGTATAATGAATTGATGTTAAAGACACCGCAACACTTCAAAATTTATAAAACAAAAACCAACATCTTAGAGAAATATTCAACCGTATAACATTATATTTGATTTTGTTTACAAAGATCTCCGATTTTATGTTGTTTTATTGACCTCTTCGGTGTGTGATAGTTGAAAGATTTTCTGGATATATATATGACATAATGTCACTTAGCATACTCTCAACGAGAGGGGGCAGATATTAATAAGTCCCCTTAGCTCTGATATCCATGCATTAACAATTTAGTCTTGTGAACTAGTTTTTGTTTCTGAACTTCGAAAAGGATCGCCAAAATGATCAAATATCATAGCAGTGTTCGTTAGCAAAGAAAAACATTAGCGGTTTGAAACAGAGTCCAACAGACTAAAAACTGACATATATCATCTGTGGACATTATCATTCATCCTCGCCTCTTTATTGAGGAAATGAACCAATATAAACCAGAAAGCATGGTTCCATTGAGTAAAATCTTATTTATACAGGACATCATTTATTGAGTGAAATAGGACATCATTTATGAAAGCATGGTTTCATTACAAGACATAATAAAAGTACTTAAAATTTTAATAGAAACCTCACTTGCAATAAAAGCAATAATAGACTAACCTGGAACTGATGAATGGGCAAAGCATCATAAAACTCATGACCAATGATTATTAATGGCACTGAAACGAAAAGCAGAATGAACCCACATTTTTGAATGAAACCACATTTCAAAATGGCAGAGCACATCAAAGGGAAAGAAGTGCAGATGGCAAACAGATGATATTGAAACAGAAGAATTTGCATCCATGAATCATTGAACAAAAAAATGCATATTACAAGTCATATTTACCATCAAGAAAGCCTTATACTAGTTTTCAAGGTCAGCTGAATGAATCTCATTGTCGCTTGGTTCCATTAAGTACCATTTTTTTAATGAATCAATTGTCCACAAACTAGCTCTCCCGGATACAAATTATTTTAAATATTATTTAAGAGCCATTAATTCATGTGCTATTTCTATTATGCCAAGGTACATGAATTTGACCCATATGCTAAAAGTATGTTTAGTGTCACGACACATAGAATAGGATGCCAAAGGCATGTTGAAAATAGTCATTATCAACAACCCCGATCATAATACAGCGAGCTATCTGTCCCCATGGTTTCCACATAGATCCATTGTCAAATATGGAATCGTAAAAGGGGTAATCCCATGAACTCAACAGAAAACTTAGACCAACAGAAAGTCGCACATGTCACTCTCACCATGTAAGTGATTGATGGTTATCCATTTTCATCAGTAACTTCCAACACATACCCAAGGAGTAACTTTTAGAGAATATGTGTAATTTGTGGAATGATAAGAAGAGAATATGCCTAATGTTGTCACCATAAGGTTGTGATCAGAACCCAATCCAATGGATAGAATAGGAAAAAAGTTTGACAGAAATGATCCTTCCGATTGTGGAACAGCCGAAATTCGATATTCCCAAAAAGGAAGACCAATTGACTAAGCTTCACTTTGGAGACCTTCAATCATAGGTGGCTTTTTCCTCAAGTTTATAACACACAATCTTCAGCATTTAGGTTAAACCAATCTTCAGCATTTAGCTTAGACATGATTATGACAATCTTAAAAAGTGAAAACTTGGCCGCTTATCAAGAGTGGGTATTATACAATTTAAAGAAGGTAACGTACAATACTTGTGTAATGATTGTGCTTATAATTTAACTTTTCCAAAGATAATTGTTTCCTGTGATGTGTTCTTTGGTCCAGGTATCCTCAATCTATCATCATTTTTTTTTATCAGCAAAACAAACTACCATTTTGATAAAAACTGAGAGAATTGCAAATTGCAATTGGGTGCCACTGTGAATGTGGAGGTCCCAGGGGGTACAAACAAAGCATGAAAACCAAAAAATTAGAATTGCATGATGTCACCCCAGTTAAATCTAAAATCTGCACAGGAATCATATTTTGATACCCCAAATTTATGCCCCAAACTCCTATCATACATTTAGGGTAATCTTAATCAGACCGCAAATATTTGGTTGTAGACCCCTCTAAAAAAATCCCAACCAAACTTTTTGTTTGTTGATAAATGAACCCAAAGAATGGGGTTTGTTTTACTCAAGAGGGTGAACCCACTTTGGGATGTCCCATGGCTGTACCCAGGTTGAAATTTCAAAAAGTATTAGGTTATACTTTACCAAAACACAAGTTTGCGGAGTTATTGTATCTACACTGTCCCAACATTTTAGATTGGATTAGTGTAGTCAAGGCGACTGCCTAGGCGTGCCGCGCTTCAAGGCGTTTTTACAAAGTTCCGCCTCAAAGTGAGGCAATGTGGTGCGGTGAAACGAAGCGTCCGCTTCGAACCACCTTGCACTGCCTCAACCGCCTCGAACCAAAAATAGTTGCAACCAGCCCATTTGTAGCCCAAATAACAAACAAACTAGATAAAACATTTTTAATTTTGATAAATATCACTTTTTTTAATATTTTTTTAGAGAAAACATATAAATGACTTTTATGCTTTTGGAATACGAATAGTGATCATACTTGTGGATTTCTGCCAACCATTCCAACAAATTCTTCTAACAAATGCTCAATATTCTCAAGTTTCTAATTTTTCAAGATTATGGATTTTTAATGATTTAGTGGATGTTTGCAAGTTACTTGACACTCATGCAGTGCATCTTTTTGCTATGCTATGCAATTTTATTATATTTCGATTTCAATTCTAGGTAGTTGTGTCACTTTTTGTACATATTTGCTTATAAAACTTATCAAAATGATAATGTATATTACTATGTTGATATGTTTCAATTTATTACAAAAAAATGTTAAGACCGCCTCAATGAAGTGAGGCGTCCACCTCACGCCTGAGGCATTTTCAGGCCCGTCCGCCTCAACGCCTTAACTACAATAAATTGGATTATGAGTAATGAATAAACAAATGAGATTATGAATTGGAAACCTTGATAAAGGGTTGTGTAGCTTTGGATCATTCCTAACATTTTTCAACAAAATAAACCCTTGTTTCTCAAACTCAATATTCAACAAACCCACAATCACCCAATAATCCAACTCAATGTCCTTCAATATAGGATGCTTAGCCACACACCCTTTTTTTAGTTTAAAAAGATACAAAATGTGTTCATTGGGGGTACGGGTTTATGACACAGCGTTTTTACTTTTTGGCTTAAACTTGTTAACAGTGTTGTTAAGGCGGACGCCTCGAGGCGTTTTGGCAAAGAGACGCCTCAAAATGATGCAAGGCGGAGGGGTGAAGTGAGGCGTCTGCCTCACCGCCTCAAGCGCCTCGGACCGCCTCGGCCCATTTGCAGCTTAAAAACCAAAAGCATGTTGCAGCCCCCACTTGTCTTTTAGGGTTAAGAAGGGGGGTATTTAGAGTTTTAGACAAGAAAATGACTCCTTGGGGGCTATTGTTGTTGTGTGTGTGTGTTCTTCTCCTTCTAATCAGGTTCCTCTCCTTCAAATTAGATATTGCCTCTTTTATATCACGTATGTTTTCTCTCTTCTTCTTCCCTCTCCTTCTTGTGTTTTTTTTTTATATGA
Source organism: Berberis thunbergii (assembly GCA_003290165.1). Classification (NCBI taxonomy): domain Eukaryota; kingdom Viridiplantae; phylum Streptophyta; class Magnoliopsida; order Ranunculales; family Berberidaceae; genus Berberis; species Berberis thunbergii. The sequence continues at coordinate 78,777 of QNQO01007335.1, read as the reverse complement.
TTTGTTTTGCAACTTCTGCTGTGTTTTTTTTTATTTTTTTATATGATTTGTTCTGTAGCTTCTGCTATGTTTTTTTTATATGATCTGTTTTACTGCATTTTTTATATGATCTGATATACTCATTTTTATATCATCTGTTCTACTCCTTTTTTAATGATCTGTTCTATTCTTTTTTTTATATAATCTGTTTTGCTCCTTTTTTTTATATGATCTGTTCTGCTGCGTTTTTCCTCCCCGTCGCCTCAACACCTTAACTACACTGTTTGTTAACACATTTCACAATAAAGTGACTTTTTTCCAATATGTATATATTAGATCCACATAGGATGGCAGTAACATAAATGCGTATATTAAGATGGACGTGTGGTAAAACCCGTAAGGATACAATTTTGGAATGAAAGAATTAGGAGATACTTAGGTGTAGCATCCAACAAAATTAGAGAAACACGTTTAACGTGGTCTGGTCACATGCGGAGGAGATCAAACACGACGCCAATTAGAAAATATCTAGATTGGCAAGTTAGTGGAGGGTGTAGACGGAGGGGAGACGATCGTTGAAAATTTGGATGAAGGCGGTGAAGGAAGACATCCTTGAGCTTGGATTATGCGAGGATATGTGGGAAGACCGCATTGCTTGGAGAACCAAAATACATGTAGTTGACCCCGAGAGTATCGGGAATGGGCTTTGATGATGTATATATTAGATCCACCGTAAATAATTTACCGTGATGCTTGATAATCGATTTTTTTTAAGAATGACATTAACAACTACATGAAAATCACCTAAAAAGTTCAAAAGACTTGGAGGTCCACCCTAATATATCTTTTTTAATATTAATTTGATTTATACGCAAATGCTTTGACATAAACAATATTTTGTTATATGTACTCTTTACATGGATAACATCATTAAGTATTTGCACATTATAACTTCGTCCCCCGTAACATGAATTCCACTGTCCACACCTAGTTTTACTTTTCTCAAAAACATGACCCCTTTCTTACTTTTTTTAACCCATTTACTTCTCAAACCCCATACCCTTTGTCTTCTCAAAACCCAAACCCATATATTTCTTATCCTAGGACTTCAAAGGTTTCAAAGAAGGCAATTACATCCAAGCCAACCAAATCGAATCCCACGACTTCAAATCGAAAGAGTGGACTGGAAAAAACTTTGGTAATGAAAACATCTAGATTTAACGTAGTAGATGAAGAAAATTTAGTGAAAAACCGTAAATCTTGCATAAATTGAATGAGTGGAGTTAAAAGTAACGATAATGGTCAAAATAGAGGTGGTAAACATGGTGACGATGGTGTTAAAGGTGAAAATGATGGTGGCAAACATGGGGAAGAGGGTGTTATTGGTGATGGGCGTGCTCATGGTGGTGATGATGATGTAGATGGCAATGGAAGTGGTGATGATGATAGATTGAATACTAGTGATGGTATACCTCATGATAGAGTTGATTACATTTTGAATGAGATCACTTTTTCAGTATTTTGACTGATTGCGGGTTAACCATTGTTTTCCAAACACTACGAACTTTTAGCTTTGCAGCTTTACAATGTTGTGACAGTTTCAATTTCATGATTGAGAGTTTTCCAAATTCAACATTTTATCTATCACAACGATGTGATTGTCACAACTTTGTGACCGAAAGCTTTTGAAAGTACCAAGTTATATCTATCACAACATCGTGACCATCACAAATTCGTGAGCGGGAGTTTTTCATAGATGTTAAGTATAAGGTTGTATCTATTGCAAATCATTGGTTCTCCTTCCTTTCCTCCCTTGAGGCAGAAGCTTAAAAGTGTGGTGGTGGTGGTGACGGAGGTTCATGGGCTCTCGCATACACATGATAACAGTGGCTCTGAATCTCTACTTGAAGAAGCATCTCACGACGATTTCCAAGGGTTGAGCGCTCAATCGCCACCTCCAATGCAACTTTGTCTGGGTAAATCAAGTGGTGTAAGCTACTAGTTGAATCCTATCTTGTCAAGTCCCTCGCTCCTGAGGCCTTGCTTCCTCAGCCTGATGTTGCGTCTCCAAATCTTGTTGCTATGCCTCTCAATGATAGAAATTATTATCTCCTCTCTCTAGGAGCTCGAATTGGGGCCAAATGGGACAACAACCAATGTTTGGTGACTCGATTATTATCAGAGGTGGATGCTATAAGAGAAGCAGAACGCATTGAATTGTTGGTCCAACAGAACTTGGAGGGCTATGCGGTTAGTGATGAATGATATACAAATTCTTACTTGGAATTGTAGAGGTCTTGCATCTTTAAAAGAAAAGCTAGCCTTCAACATTTGATTTCACATCTCTCTTATCCAAGAAACCAAGCTGCAAGTGATTGATGAAGGGCTTATAAGGATGTTTGGGGTAGAGATATTGTTAAAATGGGACTTTACTCCAGCTAAAGGTAGTTCTGGGGGCAATCTCTCTATGTGGGACAAGCATAGATGGTTCAGCTTGATTATCTTAAAGGCGTGTTCTCCTTATCTGTTCATTTGAAATTGTGTGGATAATTGGGAATGGACTTCAACGAATGTGTGTGGCCCTCTTGATAATGCATACTTGTCTCAATTCTGGGTTGAGCTTCATGATACTAGAGGATATTTTAACATTCCTTGGTTACTAGGAGACGATTCCATTCCTTGGTTACTAGGAGGTGATGTCAATGTTATTAAAGAATTAGAAGAAAACATAGGGGCTGGTAGCAGGGTTTATAGGAGGTGGCAGTTTGTTGATTTATTCAAGAGCTTAGTCTCTGTGATTTCATTCTCAAAGGGGATCCTTTACTTAGTTCAATAACCATAGCAGCCTTCGCTATCTCCGTTGGATAGATTCCCCTATATCACAGTTTGTAATGGTGGGCAAGAATCCTAGTTCTGACTTGGACCGATATAGTCCCGACCCGTTTCAAACCGGTTCCTACCATTTTCATCCCGATTGCAGATCGGTTGAAACCGGGACGGAATCGATTTCCACAACTTTTGTCGTGGACTGTCCCAGTTACTATAGCCACCTTTCAAATCTAAGCTTAATTCAAACCCAGTTCAAATCAAAGCCCAAATTCAAACCCCCCTCAAAACCATAGCCAAACTCCACCACCCACATTTCAAATCCAAGCCTAATTCAAACCCACCTCAAAACCCTTGCCAAATCTTACCAGTCACCACACTCCTTTATCACCATCGCTACAACCAAAAGAAGAGAAACACCTACCACAGTTACAATAAGATCTGCAACCCACACTTCAAGAGGACATGACCATCGGTTCTCCTCTTGAAGACGTAACGCTTCATCTAATAATTGCAATTTTTGGTGCCCATGTGAACACTGGCCACCAACATATTTGGATGTCGGCTTCTTTCTGTGACAACACCTTCGAATTCGCCCATGATTGCTTTGCAAATCTGAACAACACTCTCTACCATGGATCCATCTGCACCATATGATGTTTCCATAGGGTACATAATGATAAGCCTTCGAGTGTGGTTGAATCGATCGGTTGTTGAAACTGTGAAGGCGAGTGCTCGATCGATAAATCGAGCTCTCTTCTTTTCCAATTTCAATTCAATTCAAGGGGAGTGTTTGAGAAGAAGATACCTCAAAGGGTTATTCATTTATTTAATATTGGGCTTGGGCCAACTTGGGCTCATTAGCTGCAAATTGGGTGGGTTGGGCAATGGGCAGCCCAACTTAATTCAATATTGAGCTTGGGCCCGTGCCAGTGAATATTTTTGAACCAGGATGGTATGGTTTTATCCCAGTTCAAACTGGTCCGGGACCAACCGAGTTTGCCCCAAAAAAATCTCTATCCTGGATTGTTCTGATCCCGTTTCACTGGACCGGGACCAGGACAAGCTCAATCCCGGACCATGCCCATTCCTAACAGATTGGCCGGATCATTAGCTTGCACTGGATGAATTGTTACTGGAAAAAGGTGGTTCTGACCACCATGCCCTCTGTTTGAAGCCCAAAGTTAATCTAAGTTGTCTTAAATCATTTTGTTTTGAAAGAACGTGGTGTGAGCACCACTCTCTTCTACTTGATATTAAAAATTATTGGGCCTCCTTCCCTTCATGGGAGAGGTGGTTTTGTCTTATGGATAAAGCTCAATTATACACTGAGAAATGTGAATGAAGACCTTACATTGAACCCAACCTATTTAAAATACTGCAGGAAACCTCTGCATCTAACATCCAATGCAACATCACTGAAGTTGAAGTTATTTCTGCCATGCAATAGCTGGAAGGGGATGTGGCTCCTGGGCTGGTTTCCCTAGTGATTTGTTCCTGAAGAATTGGGAATTCATGAGGACTGATGTGACGAGGGTTATAGAGAAGTTTAACTCTTTAAGTTTTTCTGGAATGGAGACTTGTTTCCCTTATTCCTAAAAGCAAATAACCAACCTCTATAGTGGAATTTACACATATTAGTCTTCTTACTTCTATCTACAAAATCATATCTAAAGCCTTATCTAGCAGGCTTAATGAAGTGCTTCCACCACAAATCATCTCCCCTTTTCAATTTTCAGGGATTGAAAAGAGGTAACTTATTGATGGTGATCTCATTGCCAATGAGATCATCGATTCTAGATTAAGGGAGAATAGATCTCGATTGATGATCAAAGTTGACTTTTACAAAGCTTTTGATACAGTCTCATGGAGCTACTAACAAAATATGATATGTGCTTTTGAGTTTGGTAGAAAATGGATAGTTTGGATTCACACTCTCATCTCTGCTACATCGTTCTGGTCATTTTGGATAGTTTGGATTCACACTCTCATCTCTCCTCTCCTCTTCTCCATGGCAGCTGAATGTCTTTCAGCTCTGGTCTCTCAAGCTCAATCTGTGGGAGCTATTCATGGTTTTCAAGTTCCTCCTGCCACTCCTTCCATTGCTCTTCTTCAATATGCAATATGCAGATGATGCAGTGTTGTTTATTGATGCCTCTGTTGATGAAGTGGCGTTGTCAGAGATTTGCTACTTTGGTTTGAGGTGACCTCTTGCCTGAAAGTTAATTTCTCCAAATCTCTCCCCTAGCCTATTCATGATGTCCCTGCTATTCAAGAATGAGCCTCTATGCCGGGTTGTACTGTGGGATACTTACCATATTATTAGCTTGGTTTGCCACTTGGAGATAAATTCAGAAATATAAGGGTGTGGGATGCCACTATTGATAGAATTGAAGGCGGACTTGCTACACGGAAGAAGAAATATATTGCTAAAGCTGGTAGAGCTACTCTTATTCAAAGTAGCATAGCATCTATTCACATGCACATGATGTCTCTGTGTGTGATTCCCACTTCATTGGTTAATCGAATTGAAGCCTTCCATTGGGGTCTTCTCTATCTAATAAGAAGTTCTATTGTTGAATTGGAAGCAGATGTACCATCCAAGATCTAAAAGGGGGCCTGGAACTTAGATGAATCAAGAATTTCAATAAGGCTTGCTCCTCAAATGAATTTGGAGGCCTGGTGTTGAAACTGATGCTCTCTGGCAGCAGATTGTTGCAGATAAATATTAGACTTATTAGCTTGATTGGTTTACTAGGGAGTCTTTCTTCTTATGGGTGCTCACATTGGAAGAGGATCAATGTTGGGGATCAAAAGTCGATTGGTGATCAACCTCTGAAGTTGTCTATTTCCTGCTATCTTTAATGTAGCTCACAACAAGCAGGGTAAGATTCAGGATTTTTTGGACAACAATTCTCACTATTGGAATTCCCAGTTGAGAAGAAACATTAATGACTAGGAGCTTTACAATTGCTTGATCTGTTTGCCCTAACTGACTCTGTAACTTTGGACCTGGAGTCAGACAAATGGCTTTGACATGGCAAAGATTATGATTTTTCAGTCAAAGAATGCTATAACCAATTCTGCCCTCCCCCTTGCTTTCTTCAAATATATTTGACAGAGTGTCCAAGCATCACCACTTAATTTGAATGAAAGAAATCCCTCCAAGAGCTACTTTTTTTAATTGGATTGTTCTTCTTGGCAGAGCCCTTACTGTTGGCAACATGATTAGAAGAGGCATCTTGCTCTAAAATCATTATTTGCTATGCCAACTGCATGAGGATTTAATTGATCATCTGATTCATCTCCCTATCTTGTCCTCTTGTCAACCAGCTCTGGAAGCTATCTCTTGCTGAGTTTCATGTCCAAGCTACTTTTTCTCAGTCTTTTCTTGAATGGGTGGAACTCTGGCATTCTCTTTCCCATTCTCCTTAAAACCTCTCTGGTTGGAAATTGGGCATGGGACAGATTAATCCATGCTATGGTTTGAATCATTTGTTGGGAAAGAAACAATAGAATTTTCAGAGATTGTAGGAAGGATATGAGAAGTTATAGATTGTTTTTAATGTGCTTTGTGCCTCTAGTTGGGACAAATGTAGGAATATTTAGTTCTCCTCTTGTATGTTTAGTTGGGATTTCATTCTTCTCGACCTTTTGCATATTTGTAAGTCTTTTGTACTAATTAGTGCTTGTTGGCATTTGGCGTATACTGAATTTATATAAATACTTGTTTTGCTGATAAAAAACAAAAAATTGTAAACCACAAAATCGTGATAGGACTTGCATACTTGCAAGAAAACCCATGACGATTTCGTTATTGTTGGTATGCACGATTTAACTACTTCAATGTTGAAAATTTTCAAATCTAAGTAGATTTTGTTGCCAAATGTACTCAAAATGGAGCATCTCACTCTTTGTTTTGACACTTCCATGCTATATGCATCTTCAACTTGACTCGAAAATGGATCATTTTCTACAACACCACCATCTATTAGAACTTCAAAGGTTGCAAGTTCTAAATCACAAAAATTATCCAAAAGATTCCACCTCTTTGATAAAATTTTCAACTTCAAAAGCTTCAGTCTTATCACTGTTATCTAGAAAAGAGTTTTTCACTTGGAGTAGATGAGCTTTCACCATTGACTGAGAAGAGCTTTTTACCTCTTACACTTTGCTCATTTGGGGTTTTGGAGTTCTTTTTGGGAGGTGTAGGGAAGAGGTATATGCATCGGGTCTAAGCTGTGCAGTTAAAACGACATTATAATATCGATATAACTCTTAATGGAGGTGAGTCGTTACATTATGACATTATAACGTTATGATATCACAGCTCCGATGTAACGGCATTATATGACCGTTATTGAGATATTTTTTTTCCAATAACCCCATTTTAACATTTTATTTTAATACATTAAAAAAAATCACCCATTTCATTCTAGTTCAAACTAGAACCCTAGACTCATAGGAAATAAGGACTTGAGCTAGCCGTCACCAATCGACAGAGAACCATACCTCGCCGTTTGACAGAGAATGAAAGTAGAAGAATGGAAAAGGACGAAGAGCCGATCGTACTCTCTGTTGTGATCCCGCTCTCATTCGAAGAGAAGGTGTTTTTATCAATGTTTTTTTGTTTTTGAATTTAATGTTATTAACATAATTTACTTTTTTTACTCTATAATACATTAATACTTTGTGGGAATATTAAAAATATATTTAAAAAATTATTCTTTATATCCCGTTATAACCTATAACGTTCTTGGACCGTTATGGGTCCGTTATCCGTTTTAACTGCATAGGGTCTAAGTAGTAAAAATGGAAAAATTGTCATGGGTTTATTTGGGATTTAACTAACAAGATATCAATTGACCCATGTGGGAAATTGATTTACTTTTGTTGGGGTTTAAAACCAAAGTTTGGGGTTTGAATAAGATTACTCTACATTTAGCGCTCTTTCATTCTTCAAACTCTCAAATTTCTGTATTCCCACAGATCAGCAATAACAACAATACATATTCTGTCCCATGAGCTGAAATGTTCCTACTGAACCAAGTGCGAACCCAATCTCCCAAAGCGGAGACATTGGGAAGATTGCCACCACAAACCATAGGGATAATAGAACATACCTACTTAGCAAGGTACGAGAATAACAAGTGGTTGGCGTACTCCTGTTTTGCAGAGGTTGCATCTATAATGATAGTGAGGGTCCTTCTGTTTAGGTTGTTAATGGTGAGGATTTCACATATGCCCAATAGACCACATGGGAAATTAAGGCGGGGAAGGGCATTCTTCATCCATTAAATTTTAGTGCTCGTGTCAAAGATCCTATTGCTTGGGGCGGTGTTTAAGAACTTGTATCAACTTTGAACAGCAAAAACTGGACTTGTCTGACCATAATTCACTTGTCTTCTTTATCTAATCTAAGTATCTGGGATAGAAGAGGTTACTCTTATTGAAATCTAATCTAAACTTCTTGATCTATAATCATTATTCTTTCACTTAGATAAATTTTGCTTTTGCTTTGCTCATTAACAGGAAAAAATAAGGAAACAAGGGAAGAAAATGAAGAACACATACATCCTGGTGGAACCTGCTCCAGTGTGGCATTCCAAGATACAGGAGCTCCTCCAAACATGCTAATGGTCCTTTTATCTCCATTGACATCTTCATCTGTACACTTCAACTTCTGGTATTGTAGCTTCTGTAATGTGGGACTACACTCTATCATGTGTATATTCAACGACTTCGTAAATTTCTCAAATTTTGAAGCACCCTACAAGACAACCATCATCTTTTAAACCAATAACTGAAGACAGTTTCCTGTTGAAGAACCAAGAAGAGAATAGCATCATATGCCTGATACTCATTTGAACAGAAAAAAGCAGAAATTATGAACCAGGATATGCTTGGTGCTTACACGGAGAAGATCAGCCATGAGGGTTCCTCTTCCTGGACCAAGTTCAATGAGGTTAACCTTTTGTGGCTGCCCCATTTGTTCCCACAGACACATTGTCCAAACACCGATCATCTACAGAATACCATCATGTAAACAATATTATCACTCCACTACTTCAGAACTCTGAATGCTAGACTAGGTAGAGTAAGGGTCAAAATCTTAGCAGTCCCCAACTACATTAAGCACAAATTTATTGCTACTTTTAGAGTGGATGCGCAATGCCGGTGCTTGTGTGGACACAGGGCGGGGGTGGGGAGGGGGCTTAAATTTACATTTCATAATGTGTTAAATGTATGAAGATCAGTACATGAACTATATTCTTCGTTCAATTAAAGACACACACACACCCAAGTGATCATCGCAACGAACTGGACCCATTTCTCATTGATTAATTACTCTGTACATCAAATACAACCATGGGTATGTCATTACTTAACCCTTATGTAGGAAACTGGTAAACACTAGCATATAGTTGCCACATCTTGGGTTGTGTGGCACTACTAACATAATCCACCTATATGTGTCTAGATGGTCTTCATCTACTTTCCTCATGTAAAGGAGGTAATGCCACATCTTGCTACCTCTTATATTATAAGATGTGATGACACAACAAAAGTTACAAGATTATAGTGATTTCATCTATCATCATTCAGAAGGTGAGAAACCACCACAATTTTATTTATAAATGCTAAGTCAAAAAAGGAAGACCAATTGACTAAGCTTCACTTTGGAGACCTTCAATCATAGGTGGCTTTTTCCTCAAGTTTATAACACACAATCTTCAGCATTTAGGTTAAACCAATCTTCAGCATTTAGCTTAGACATGATTATGACAATCTTAAAAAGTGAAAACTTGGCCGCTTATCAAGAGTGGGTATTATACAATTTAAAGAAGGTAACGTACAATACTTGTGTAATGATTGTGCTTATAATTTAACTTTTCCAAAGATAATTGTTTCCTGTGATGTGTTCTTTGGTCCAGGTATCCTCAATCTATCATCATTTTTTTTTATCAGCAAAACAAACTACCATTTTGATAAAAACTGAGAGAATTGCAAATTGCAATTGGGTGCCACTGTGAATGTGGAGGTCCCAGGGGGTACAAACAAAGCATGAAAACCAAAAAATTAGAATTGCATGATGTCACCCCAGTTAAATCTAAAATCTGCACAGGAATCATATTTTGATACCCCAAATTTATGCCCCAAACTCCTATCATACATTTAGGGTAATCTTAATCAGACCGCAAATATTTGGTTGTAGACCCCCTCTAAAAAAATCCCAACCAAACTTTTTGTTTGTTGATAAATGAACCCAAAGAATGGGGTTTGTTTTACTCAAGAGGGTGAACCCACTTTGGGATGTCCCATGGCTGTACCCAGGTTGAAATTTCAAAAAGTATTAGGTTATACTTTACCAAAACACAAGTTTGCGGAGTTATTGTATCTACACTGTCCCAACATTTTAGATTGGATTAGTGTAGTCAAGGCGACTGCCTAGGCGTGCCGCGCTTCAAGGCGTTTTTACAAAGTTCCGCCTCAAAGTGAGGCAATGTGGTGCGGTGAAACGAAGCGTCCGCTTCGAACCACCTTGCACTGCCTCAACCGCCTCGAACCAAAAATAGTTGCAACCAGCCCATTTGTAGCCCAAATAACAAACAAACTAGATAAAACATTTTTAATTTTTGATAAATATCACTTTTTTTAATATTTTTTTAGAGAAAACATATAAATGACTTTTATGCTTTTGGAATACGAATAGTGATCATACTTGTGGATTTCTGCCAACCATTCCAACAAATTCTTCTAACAAATGCTCAATATTCTCAAGTTTCTAATTTTTCAAGATTATGGATTTTTAATGATTTAGTGGATGTTTGCAAGTTACTTGACACTCATGCAGTGCATCTTTTTGCTATGCTATGCAATTTTATTATATTTCGATTTCAATTCTAGGTAGTTGTGTCACTTTTTGTACATATTTGCTTATAAAACTTATCAAAATGATAATGTATATTACTATGTTGATATGTTTCAATTTATTACAAAAAAATGTTAAGACCGCCTCAATGAAGTGAGGCGTCCACCTCACGCCTGAGGCATTTTCAGGCCCGTCCGCCTCAACGCCTTAACTACAATAAATTGGATTATGAGTAATGAATAAACAAATGAGATTATGAATTGGAAACCTTGATAAAGGGTTGTGTAGCTTTGGATCATTCCTAACATTTTTCAACAAAATAAACCCTTGTTTCTCAAACTCAATATTCAACAAACCCACAATCACCCAATAATCCAACTCAATGTCCTTCAATATAGGATGCTTAGCCACACACCCTTTTTTTAGTTTAAAAAGATACAAAATGTGTTCATTGGGGGTACGGGTTTATGACACAGCGTTTTTACTTTTTGGCTTAAACTTGTTAACAGTGTTGTTAAGGCGGACGCCTCGAGGCGTTTTGGCAAAGAGACGCCTCAAAATGATGCAAGGCGGAGGGGTGAAGTGAGGCGTCTGCCTCACCGCCTCAAGCGCCTCGGACCGCCTCGGCCCATTTGCAGCTTAAAAACCAAAAGCATGTTGCAGCCCCCACTTGTCTTTTAGGGTTAAGAAGGGGGGTATTTAGAGTTTTAGACAAGAAAATGACTCCTTGGGGGCTATTGTTGTTGTGTGTGTGTGTTCTTCTCCTTCTAATCAGGTTCCTCTCCTTCAAATTAGATATTGCCTCTTTTATATCACGTATGTTTTCTCTCTTCTTCTTCCCTCTCCTTCTTGTGTTTTTTTTTTATATGATTTGTTTTGCAACTTCTGCTGTGTTTTTTTTATTTTTTTTATATGATTTGTTCTGTAGCTTCTGCTATGTTTTTTTTATATGATCTGTTTTACTGCATTTTTTTATATGATCTGATATACTCATTTTTTATATCATCTGTTCTACTCCTTTTTTTAATGATCTGTTCTATTCTTTTTTTTATATAATCTGTTTTGCTCCTTTTTTTTATATGATCTGTTCTGCTGCGTTTTTCCTCCCCGTCGCCTCAACACCTTAACTACACTGTTTGTTAACACATTTCACAATAAAGTGACTTTTTTCCAATATGTATATATTAGATCCACATAGGATGGCAGTAACATAAATGCGTATATTAAGATGGACGTGTGGTAAAACCCGTAAGGATACAATTTTGGAATGAAAGAATTAGGAGATACTTAGGTGTAGCATCCAACAAAATTAGAGAAACACGTTTAACGTGGTCTGGTCACATGCGGAGGAGATCAAACACGACGCCAATTAGAAAATATCTAGATTGGCAAGTTAGTGGAGGGTGTAGACGGAGGGGAGACGATCGTTGAAAATTTGGATGAAGGCGGTGAAGGAAGACATCCTTGAGCTTGGATTATGCGAGGATATGTGGGAAGACCGCATTGCTTGGAGAACCAAAATACATGTAGTTGACCCCGAGAGTATCGGGAATGGGCTTTGATGATGTATATATTAGATCCACCGTAAATAATTTACCGTGATGCTTGATAATCGATTTTTTTTAAGAATGACATTAACAACTACATGAAAATCACCTAAAAAGTTCAAAAGACTTGGAGGTCCACCCTAATATATCTTTTTTAATATTAATTTGATTTATACGCAAATGCTTTGACATAAACAATATTTTGTTATATGTACTCTTTACATGGATAACATCATTAAGTATTTGCACATTATAACTTCGTCCCCCGTAACATGAATTCCACTGTCCACACCTAGTTTTACTTTTCTCAAAAACATGACCCCTTTCTTACTTTTTTTAACCCATTTACTTCTCAAACCCCATACCCTTTGTCTTCTCAAAACCCAAACCCATATATTTCTTATCCTAGGACTTCAAAGGTTTCAAAGAAGGCAATTACATCCAAGCCAACCAAATCGAATCCCACGACTTCAAATCGAAAGAGTGGACTGGAAAAAACTTTGGTAATGAAAACATCTAGATTTAACGTAGTAGATGAAGAAAATTTAGTGAAAAACCGTAAATCTTGCATAAATTGAATGAGTGGAGTTAAAAGTAACGATAATGGTCAAAATAGAGGTGGTAAACATGGTGACGATGGTGTTAAAGGTGAAAATGATGGTGGCAAACATGGGGAAGAGGGTGTTATTGGTGATGGGCGTGCTCATGGTGGTGATGATGATGTAGATGGCAATGGAAGTGGTGATGATGATAGATTGAATACTAGTGATGGTATACCTCATGATAGAGTTGATTACATTTTGAATGAGATCACTTTTTCAGTATTTTGACTGATTGCGGGTTAACCATTGTTTTCCAAACACTACGAACTTTTAGCTTTGCAGCTTTACAATGTTGTGACAGTTTCAATTTCATGATTGAGAGTTTTCCAAATTCAACATTTTATCTATCACAACGATGTGATTGTCACAACTTTGTGACCGAAAGCTTTTGAAAGTACCAAGTTATATCTATCACAACATCGTGACCATCACAAATTCGTGAGCGGGAGTTTTTCATAGATGTTAAGTATAAGGTTGTATCTATTGCAAATCATTGGTTCTCCTTCCTTTCCTCCCTTGAGGCAGAAGCTTAAAAGTGTGGTGGTGGTGGTGACGGAGGTTCATGGGCTCTCGCATACACATGATAACAGTGGCTCTGAATCTCTACTTGAAGAAGCATCTCACGACGATTTCCAAGGGTTGAGCGCTCAATCGCCACCTCCAATGCAACTTTGTCTGGGTAAATCAAGTGGTGTAAGCTACTAGTTGAATCCTATCTTGTCAAGTCCCTCGCTCCTGAGGCCTTGCTTCCTCAGCCTGATGTTGCGTCTCCAAATCTTGTTGCTATGCCTCTCAATGATAGAAATTATTATCTCCTCTCTCTAGGAGCTCGAATTGGGGCCAAATGGGACAACAACCAATGTTTGGTGACTCGATTATTATCAGAGGTGGATGCTATAAGAGAAGCAGAACGCATTGAATTGTTGGTCCAACAGAACTTGGAGGGCTATGCGGTTAGTGATGAATGATATACAAATTCTTACTTGGAATTGTAGAGGTCTTGCATCTTTAAAAGAAAAGCTAGCCTTCAACATTTGATTTCACATCTCTCTTATCCAAGAAACCAAGCTGCAAGTGATTGATGAAGGGCTTATAAGGATGTTTGGGGTAGAGATATTGTTAAAATGGGACTTTACTCCAGCTAAAGGTAGTTCTGGGGGCAATCTCTCTATGTGGGACAAGCATAGATGGTTCAGCTTGATTATCTTAAAGGCGTGTTCTCCTTATCTGTTCATTTGAAATTGTGTGGATAATTGGGAATGGACTTCAACGAATGTGTGTGGCCCTCTTGATAATGCATACTTGTCTCAATTCTGGGTTGAGCTTCATGATACTAGAGGATATTTTAACATTCCTTGGTTACTAGGAGACGATTCCATTCCTTGGTTACTAGGAGGTGATGTCAATGTTATTAAAGAATTAGAAGAAAACATAGGGGCTGGTAGCAGGGTTTATAGGAGGTGGCAGTTTGTTGATTTATTCAAGAGCTTAGTCTCTGTGATTTCATTCTCAAAGGGGATCCTTTACTTAGTTCAATAACCATAGCAGCCTTCGCTATCTCCGTTGGATAGATTCCCCTATATCACAGTTTGTAATGGTGGGCAAGAATCCTAGTTCTGACTTGGACCGATATAGTCCCGACCCGTTTCAAACCGGTTCCTACCATTTTCATCCCGATTGCAGATCGGTTGAAACCGGGACGGAATCGATTTCCACAACTTTTGTCGTGGACTGTCCCAGTTACTATAGCCACCTTTCAAATCTAAGCTTAATTCAAACCCAGTTCAAATCAAAGCCCAAATTCAAACCCCCCTCAAAACCATAGCCAAACTCCACCACCCACATTTCAAATCCAAGCCTAATTCAAACCCACCTCAAAACCCTTGCCAAATCTTACCAGTCACCACACTCCTTTATCACCATCGCTACAACCAAAAGAAGAGAAACACCTACCACAGTTACAATAAGATCTGCAACCCACACTTCAAGAGGACATGACCATCGGTTCTCCTCTTGAAGACGTAACGCTTCATCTAATAATTGCAATTTTTGGTGCCCATGTGAACACTGGCCACCAACATATTTGGATGTCGGCTTCTTTCTGTGACAACACCTTCGAATTCGCCCATGATTGCTTTGCAAATCTGAACAACACTCTCTACCATGGATCCATCTGCACCATATGATGTTTCCATAGGGTACATAATGATAAGCCTTCGAGTGTGGTTGAATCGATCGGTTGTTGAAACTGTGAAGGCGAGTGCTCGATCGATAAATCGAGCTCTCTTCTTTTCCAATTTCAATTCAATTCAAGGGGAGTGTTTGAGAAGAAGATACCTCAAAGGGTTATTCATTTATTTAATATTGGGCTTGGGCCAACTTGGGCTCATTAGCTGCAAATTGGGTGGGTTGGGCAATGGGCAGCCCAACTTAATTCAATATTGAGCTTGGGCCCGTGCCAGTGAATATTTTTGAACCAGGATGGTATGGTTTTATCCCAGTTCAAACTGGTCCGGGACCAACCGAGTTTGCCCCAAAAAAATCTCTATCCTGGATTGTTCTGATCCCGTTTCACTGGACCGGGACCAGGACAAGCTCAATCCCGGACCATGCCCATTCCTAACAGATTGGCCGGATCATTAGCTTGCACTGGATGAATTGTTACTGGAAAAAGGTGGTTCTGACCACCATGCCCTCTGTTTGAAGCCCAAAGTTAATCTAAGTTGTCTTAAATCATTTTGTTTTGAAAGAACGTGGTGTGAGCACCACTCTCTTCTACTTGATATTAAAAATTATTGGGCCTCCTTCCCTTCATGGGAGAGGTGGTTTTGTCTTATGGATAAAGCTCAATTATACACTGAGAAATGTGAATGAAGACCTTACATTGAACCCAACCTATTTAAAATACTGCAGGAAACCTCTGCATCTAACATCCAATGCAACATCACTGAAGTTGAAGTTATTTCTGCCATGCAATAGCTGGAAGGGGATGTGGCTCCTGGGCTGGTTTCCCTAGTGATTTGTTCCTGAAGAATTGGGAATTCATGAGGACTGATGTGACGAGGGTTATAGAGAAGTTTAACTCTTTAAGTTTTTCTGGAATGGAGACTTGTTTCCCTTATTCCTAAAAGCAAATAACCAACCTCTATAGTGGAATTTACACATATTAGTCTTCTTACTTCTATCTACAAAATCATATCTAAAGCCTTATCTAGCAGGCTTAATGAAGTGCTTCCACCACAAATCATCTCCCCTTTTCAATTTTCAGGGATTGAAAAGAGGTAACTTATTGATGGTGATCTCATTGCCAATGAGATCATCGATTCTAGATTAAGGGAGAATAGATCTCGATTGATGATCAAAGTTGACTTTTACAAAGCTTTTGATACAGTCTCATGGAGCTACTAACAAAATATGATATGTGCTTTTGAGTTTGGTAGAAAATGGATAGTTTGGATTCACACTCTCATCTCTGCTACATCGTTCTGGTCATTTTGGATAGTTTGGATTCACACTCTCATCTCTCCTCTCCTCTTCTCCATGGCAGCTGAATGTCTTTCAGCTCTGGTCTCTCAAGCTCAATCTGTGGGAGCTATTCATGGTTTTCAAGTTCCTCCTGCCACTCCTTCCATTGCTCTTCTTCAATATGCAATATGCAGATGATGCAGTGTTGTTTATTGATGCCTCTGTTGATGAAGTGGCGTTGTCAGAGATTTGCTACTTTGGTTTGAGGTGACCTCTTGCCTGAAAGTTAATTTCTCCAAATCTCTCCCCTAGCCTATTCATGATGTCCCTGCTATTCAAGAATGAGCCTCTATGCCGGGTTGTACTGTGGGATACTTACCATATTATTAGCTTGGTTTGCCACTTGGAGATAAATTCAGAAATATAAGGGTGTGGGATGCCACTATTGATAGAATTGAAGGCGGACTTGCTACACGGAAGAAGAAATATATTGCTAAAGCTGGTAGAGCTACTCTTATTCAAAGTAGCATAGCATCTATTCACATGCACATGATGTCTCTGTGTGTGATTCCCACTTCATTGGTTAATCGAATTGAAGCCTTCCATTGGGGTCTTCTCTATCTAATAAGAAGTTCTATTGTTGAATTGGAAGCAGATGTACCATCCAAGATCTAAAAGGGGGCCTGGAACTTAGATGAATCAAGAATTTCAATAAGGCTTGCTCCTCAAATGAATTTGGAGGCCTGGTGTTGAAACTGATGCTCTCTGGCAGCAGATTGTTGCAGATAAATATTAGACTTATTAGCTTGATTGGTTTACTAGGGAGTCTTTCTTCTTATGGGTGCTCACATTGGAAGAGGATCAATGTTGGGGATCAAAAGTCGATTGGTGATCAACCTCTGAAGTTGTCTATTTCCTGCTATCTTTAATGTAGCTCACAACAAGCAGGGTAAGATTCAGGATTTTTTGGACAACAATTCTCACTATTGGAATTCCCAGTTGAGAAGAAACATTAATGACTAGGAGCTTTACAATTGCTTGATCTGTTTGCCCTAACTGACTCTGTAACTTTGGACCTGGAGTCAGACAAATGGCTTTGACATGGCAAAGATTATGATTTTTCAGTCAAAGAATGCTATAACCAATTCTGCCCTCCCCCTTGCTTTCTTCAAATATATTTGACAGAGTGTCCAAGCATCACCACTTAATTTGAATGAAAGAAATCCCTCCAAGAGCTACTTTTTTTTAATTGGATTGTTCTTCTTGGCAGAGCCCTTACTGTTGGCAACATGATTAGAAGAGGCATCTTGCTCTAAAATCATTATTTGCTATGCCAACTGCATGAGGATTTAATTGATCATCTGATTCATCTCCCTATCTTGTCCTCTTGTCAACCAGCTCTGGAAGCTATCTCTTGCTGAGTTTCATGTCCAAGCTACTTTTTCTCAGTCTTTTCTTGAATGGGTGGAACTCTGGCATTCTCTTTCCCATTCTCCTTAAAACCTCTCTGGTTGGAAATTGGGCATGGGACAGATTAATCCATGCTATGGTTTGAATCATTTGTTGGGAAAGAAACAATAGAATTTTCAGAGATTGTAGGAAGGATATGAGAAGTTATAGATTGTTTTTAATGTGCTTTGTGCCTCTAGTTGGGACAAATGTAGGAATATTTAGTTCTCCTCTTGTATGTTTAGTTGGGATTTCATTCTTCTCGACCTTTTGCATATTTGTAAGTCTTTTGTACTAATTAGTGCTTGTTGGCATTTGGCGTATACTGAATTTATATAAATACTTGTTTTGCTGATAAAAAACAAAAAATTGTAAACCACAAAATCGTGATAGGACTTGCATACTTGCAAGAAAACCCATGACGATTTCGTTATTGTTGGTATGCACGATTTAACTACTTCAATGTTGAAAATTTTCAAATCTAAGTAGATTTTGTTGCCAAATGTACTCAAAATGGAGCATCTCACTCTTTGTTTTGACACTTCCATGCTATATGCATCTTCAACTTGACTCGAAAATGGATCATTTTCTACAACACCACCATCTATTAGAACTTCAAAGGTTGCAAGTTCTAAATCACAAAAATTATCCAAAAGATTCCACCTCTTTGATAAAATTTTCAACTTCAAAAGCTTCAGTCTTATCACTGTTATCTAGAAAAGAGTTTTTCACTTGGAGTAGATGAGCTTTCACCATTGACTGAGAAGAGCTTTTTACCTCTTACACTTTGCTCATTTGGGGTTTTGGAGTTCTTTTTGGGAGGTGTAGGGAAGAGGTATATGCATCGGGTCTAAGCTGTGCAGTTAAAACGACATTATAATATCGATATAACTCTTAATGGAGGTGAGTCGTTACATTATGACATTATAACGTTATGATATCACAGCTCCGATGTAACGGCATTATATGACCGTTATTGAGATATTTTTTTTCCAATAACCCCATTTTAACATTTTATTTTAATACATTAAAAAAAATCACCCATTTCATTCTAGTTCAAACTAGAACCCTAGACTCATAGGAAATAAGGACTTGAGCTAGCCGTCACCAATCGACAGAGAACCATACCTCGCCGTTTGACAGAGAATGAAAGTAGAAGAATGGAAAAGGACGAAGAGCCGATCGTACTCTCTGTTGTGATCCCGCTCTCATTCGAAGAGAAGGTGTTTTTATCAATGTTTTTTTGTTTTTGAATTTAATGTTATTAACATAATTTACTTTTTTTACTCTATAATACATTAATACTTTGTGGGAATATTAAAAATATATTTAAAAAATTATTCTTTATATCCCGTTATAACCTATAACGTTCTTGGACCGTTATGGGTCCGTTATCCGTTTTAACTGCATAGGGTCTAAGTAGTAAAAATGGAAAAATTGTCATGGGTTTATTTGGGATTTAACTAACAAGATATCAATTGACCCATGTGGGAAATTGATTTACTTTTGTTGGGGTTTAAAACCAAAGTTTGGGGTTTGAATAAGATTACTCTACATTTAGCGCTCTTTCATTCTTCAAACTCTCAAATTTCTGTATTCCCACAGATCAGCAATAACAACAATACATATTCTGTCCCATGAGCTGAAATGTTCCTACTGAACCAAGTGCGAACCCAATCTCCCAAAGCGGAGACATTGGGAAGATTGCCACCACAAACCATAGGGATAATAGAACATACCTACTTAGCAAGGTACGAGAATAACAAGTGGTTGGCGTACTCCTGTTTTGCAGAGGTTGCATCTATAATGATAGTGAGGGTCCTTCTGTTTAGGTTGTTAATGGTGAGGATTTCACATATGCCCAATAGACCACATGGGAAATTAAGGCGGGGAAGGGCATTCTTCATCCATTAAATTTTAGTGCTCGTGTCAAAGATCCTATTGCTTGGGGCGGTGTTTAAGAACTTGTATCAACTTTGAACAGCAAAAACTGGACTTGTCTGACCATAATTCACTTGTCTTCTTTATCTAATCTAAGTATCTGGGATAGAAGAGGTTACTCTTATTGAAATCTAATCTAAACTTCTTGATCTATAATCATTATTCTTTCACTTAGATAAATTTTGCTTTTGCTTTGCTCATTAACAGGAAAAAATAAGGAAACAAGGGAAGAAAATGAAGAACACATACATCCTGGTGGAACCTGCTCCAGTGTGGCATTCCAAGATACAGGAGCTCCTCCAAACATGCTAATGGTCCTTTTATCTCCATTGACATCTTCATCTGTACACTTCAACTTCTGGTATTGTAGCTTCTGTAATGTGGGACTACACTCTATCATGTGTATATTCAACGACTTCGTAAATTTCTCAAATTTTGAAGCACCCTACAAGACAACCATCATCTTTTAAACCAATAACTGAAGACAGTTTCCTGTTGAAGAACCAAGAAGAGAATAGCATCATATGCCTGATACTCATTTGAACAGAAAAAAGCAGAAATTATGAACCAGGATATGCTTGGTGCTTACACGGAGAAGATCAGCCATGAGGGTTCCTCTTCCTGGACCAAGTTCAATGAGGTTAACCTTTTGTGGCTGCCCCATTTGTTCCCACAGACACATTGTCCAAACACCGATCATCTACAGAATACCATCATGTAAACAATATTATCACTCCACTACTTCAGAACTCTGAATGCTAGACTAGGTAGAGTAAGGGTCAAAATCTTAGCAGTCCCCAACTACATTAAGCACAAATTTATTGCTACTTTTAGAGTGGATGCGCAATGCCGGTGCTTGTGTGGACACAGGGCGGGGGTGGGGAGGGGGCTTAAATTTACATTTCATAATGTGTTAAATGTATGAAGATCAGTACATGAACTATATTCTTCGTTCAATTAAAGACACACACACACCCAAGTGATCATCGCAACGAACTGGACCCATTTCTCATTGATTAATTACTCTGTACATCAAATACAACCATGGGTATGTCATTACTTAACCCTTATGTAGGAAACTGGTAAACACTAGCATATAGTTGCCACATCTTGGGTTGTGTGGCACTACTAACATAATCCACCTATATGTGTCTAGATGGTCTTCATCTACTTTCCTCATGTAAAGGAGGTAATGCCACATCTTGCTACCTCTTATATTATAAGATGTGATGACACAACAAAAGTTACAAGATTATAGTGATTTCATCTATCATCATTCAGAAGGTGAGAAACCACCACAATTTTATTTATAACAGTCTCCCTTGGATGCCCACCATATGCTGGTTGCCTCATAAAAAAACCTTCCCGGTAAGCAATACAATGGGATAAAACTTGGACAAAGGGAAAAACAATACAATGGAGGGTGTGCATAATGTTGCCTCATTTTTTATTTTTTTTGCACAAGGCAAGCAAGATTTGAAGGTAAGCCACCCAATTTTATCAAAACATGGAAAAACTACAAGCAAGTCCGAAGGCAAACAACAGAACAACCTAAGCCCCTCTCATGGAACTCGAAAGGGAACACAAGATATAAGCCGAAACAAGATAGAAATGTCTACTAAGCACATTAAATCTGGGTAATTAGCCTAGAAACACTCTTGATAGGTCTCGAACTAGATGTAATTTAATTTTCTTCATTTCAAGGATTTGCTTTAGGTTTTGGCTCATCATCGTGAACTCAGCATTTCATATCACATTCTTTTTAACTTAATTTGCAAGTTTTTTGAGTTTCTTAGTTCACATATGGAGGAGCTGTCACCTCTTGTGAGCCATCTTCATCTTTCTCAATTCCATAATCATAATCCTCACTTCCGTCTTCATCGTCATCATTTTCACTTCCTTCTTCCTCATTTGCTTTCTCATTCTCAATGCCAACAATCCCCCCTCCTTCTCTTGAATAATGAAATTAATCAATCCCTCACTATCTTCTACATCGTTTTGACATGAGACTTGAGCACCCTCTTCTTAATTCTCATCATCAACAAGAGAGCTTAGTACCTTAAACCGGATCCCATTTGATTTTGGCGATGCCAACACTTCCCTGGTTTGGGAGGTGGCACCTACAGATGGGCTAACAAAACTAACCATTCTATCATTATTTTACATAGCTAACTCTTCTCTCACTTTTAGATTGCCTTGCTTCCAATGAGGCACCAACCAAGGCTTTATCCCTTCTAGTTTTGTCTTCCTATTTCCCGGTATCTTGGGGTTTCCTTATTCCTTGTGTTGATCGGCTTCTTACGGGACGTTTCTTTACCCCTTCAATTAGTAGAGGTTTGACCTCACCACACTTTGCCAAGAGTTTTGCACTTAGGTAACACCATTGATTTCCACATATATCCCAAGCATACTTTGAATTAGGGTTGAAAACTGAACCGACGATTTGTTTTTTCACCTAAACTGTGAACGAAACCGATTTTGGTCGGTTTCAAAAATTTCAAACTGAACCAACCATTAACAAAACCGAACCGATTCTACTTTATGCAAACCGTAACCGAACCGGCTAAAACCGAAATAAAACCAAATCAACCGACTATTTAAGACATATTATATTATTTTTTATATAAAATATATATTATTTAGTATATATATTCGGTCGGTTCGAATTTGTCGGTTAAAATCACATAGAAACTGAAAACTGAACCAACCACTTCGGTTTTGAATTTTTTTAAACTGAAACGGAACCGATCGGTTTGGTCGGTTTTTTGTTCAACCCTAGCTTGAATTCAAGCCCATTCTTCGCTAAGAAAACAAGAGAATTGGGAAGCACTCTTGACGCATCTATTTCCACAAGTATGTTAGCATAGGTCAGCCTATAACCTTGTTTCGGCCTAGAACCTTGTTTGGTGGCAAGATCGATACAAATGGGGGTGCCAAGATAACTAGCAAGTAAGCCCAGACCCAAGGAAGTTCAATATTATTTGGACTTCCTTGCTGATTTTTCCTCTCATTATTTTAACTTCATTAGACTAGGGCTTGATGAAAAAGCACGTGCTCATCATGAACATACTTTCATTCTCCAAACCAGCTCTTATTTCCTCGTCCTCAGAAAATTTGAGGTACATGAGTTCTCCATCAGTCGTCATATCTAAGTTGCCTTTTATTTTCCAGCTTTTAAGGGCAACATTTTTCACAACAAAGTAGGGTAATTAAAATCCAGAAAGAAGCCTACAAGGTGATTTAAACCTTGACAGGAAACCAATGGGAAAAGACCTTGTCGAAAGAAAAGGTGTTGTAAATAAACATGAGGTGGTTGCCCACCTTCTAGATGGTGATGGATGGTGTCACTATAATTTTCTAACTTTTGATGTGTCATCATGACGTCTTATAACATAAGTGGTGCCAAGTGACACCACCTCCTTTACATGAGGAAAGTGGATGATCATCATTTATATACACAGCATGAGGTGTCAATGTCATAGGTGCATTACGTTACCCAGTGACACACGCGCGCGCACACACACACAGAAATCAATCAATGGGAATGAGTATAGTTCATTGCGATAATCACTTAAATGAGTTTGTATGAAGATACTTCTTTAATTGAATGGAGGGCCACACTTGATGTATTGATCTTCCAAGAATTAAACTTAATGTATGAATTTTAATTAATTCAACACGTTATATAAAAAAAAGCATATGTTGTCTCTCTTGGTGGAACAAGAACTCTAAATTATAATACATATTTCAACTTGTTTATGGAAATATTATTGAGATATTTAGGACTTCGAAGTTTGATTAATGAACTTTGTGTTGTTTAGGGTTTTTTTAATGATTTTTAACTACTATTAGTTGTAGTGATTGTTGGTCTTATCCTTTTAAGTTGGTGTCATTCTATTTTGCTTTCTTACAACACATTTTATACGGCAAAATAAAATACTAAAAACATGTGAATAACATTTCATATTCAGTTGAAAATTAATGAATGAGGGGTTCGCAACTTCAACCCCCCAAACACACAAAGACACCCTTCCCTATCGAATGTGTTATGTATCCTACATTGCCACATTTAATTTTAAATAAGCTATAGCATCATTCACATGTTAATATAAAGGTTTGACAATCTTTCAAACCTTTTTTTTTTTGGAAAGGGAATTGGGTTTTTATAGGATCCCATGGACTACCAACAAGGTGCGACCTATAGATCAACACCGTAAGAAAGTAACCATGCCGCAGGCGGGTCTCGAACCACTCGACCATAACACCATTGGCGAATCTTTCAAACCCCTGTTCAGTGTAGATTCATTCAAAAAGGATGTGAAGAATGTACAAAAATGAATCAATCGAATTTACCTCCTCAAACATCTGACTAACTTCAGGAGATGTGATAAAATCACCTTCAGACCCAAACACATCGCGATTAATGTAAAATCCAGCTTTGGGATTTGTCAAAACCTCCTCCATATACTCTGCAATCGATATCGGCCCATCCCGAAACTGCAACAACAATGCAAAGGGTATAAAAAAAAATCGATCTTTTTCAAGCTAAGCAATCAATGTCATGCATAAAACACATACAAAAAATTGATGAAATTTGTAACCTTGATGATGTCCTTTAGATGTTTAACAAGCTCGAAGTCTGAGGAGGGCACATGAGAGTGCTCTGTGGATACAAAACCAGAGATTGAATTAGAAAACATGGGTGTTGTTAATTTGAATCAAATTGGGGAAATGGGGTTGAAGTGAAGTGTGACAAAACCTGACGGGTTGAATAAACCAGAGCCATCGACGGAGACTTTAGCGGAAGGTTCATGAGCTGCTGCTTTTGTGGGTGGGTCAGAACTGTCGATGGGTCTCCATGGGGAGGAGAAGAAGAAGAAGGGGAGGAAGAGAGGGTTCTTGTAAGGGAGTTGAGTGAAGGGAGGACTTGGCGGAAGCCATTGGAGAGACAAGGAGCGTGTAGTAACCTTCGCGGCAACATTTTCTAGAATCAGCAACCTTTTTTATTTTTGGTAGTAAATGTCATAGTATTACATAGTTTATGTCCTCACATGGAAACCAACATATGTACTTCAAAGTTAAGATCGTGAGAAATAAAATTACAATTCCAATTTGAAAAATTTGAAAGAAGTGACTTAATGCTATAAACTATGGATCATCCAACGCAAATTCGTCTGCTTGTCTCTCAAGTCAGAATGCAAAAGGGAGTATAAAGCACCAGAGTCACCCATAACCACCTTTGTTGGCCAATGTTGTGCCCAGACTAATAGAAGAGCGGTTTCGGCAGCAAAACATTCGGTCATAGTATTATCAAAAACTCGGCCTGGAATCATATCTGCAAGACTGGCACAGATTCTACCAAAAGCGTCCATTGCAACGACTCCAAAAGCTCCTTTTTGTGAGGAGGCAAAGAAACATACATCATAAGTTATCATAATCATCTCAGTAGAAAGAGAGGTGGGGATAGCCCTATGGTTTTCTA
Source organism: Berberis thunbergii (assembly GCA_003290165.1). Taxonomy (NCBI): domain Eukaryota; kingdom Viridiplantae; phylum Streptophyta; class Magnoliopsida; order Ranunculales; family Berberidaceae; genus Berberis; species Berberis thunbergii. The sequence goes on along the minus strand of QNQO01007335.1, from coordinate 53,613 downwards.
GAATGAGCGTTAATTTGGTGATCTCTAACTGCCAAAAGTTGTATGTGAATTATCTGTATTATGGAGTCTTGGGAGTTTGACAATGTTTGTGTAGGAGGGTTTGGATCAGGAGGAATAGGGGAGGTTTGGCGGAGGGGTTTTGCCAGGATAGTTGTCTCTAGCTCATGGTGTAAGAATGTGGGGATAGACGAGTCAGTTATGGCGTTAGAAGAAGGTCGGAACCATTGGTTATACCCTGACGTCCATGTGCGATTGGCTGAGAGGGTAAAATGGGGAATAAAGAATTTGCCCTTTTGAAAGATCATTATATTTTGGGATTGCCATATAGAAGGAATTACAACAGTAAATTGAGAGAGCATATCTTCCCAAGCTAGTAGGTGGGCTGCGGCTGAGTCCCAAATAAAATTGAGAGCAGCATGAATGGTTTGATGTGGGAGATTGACAACATTCCAATTGATAGGGAAAATGGAGAGAAACAACGTCTTTGAACAATAAGGTAAATGGAAAAAATGGGTGTTATCCTCTTTTTGTTGCTGAAAAATACACAGCGATCCTCAATGGGCATATGGATACGCGTAAGATTAGACATGGTTGGTAGAATATTCTGAGAGACTTTCCAAAGCAGGATAATCGCATTTGTTGGGGCTTTGATTCTCCATAATTATCTAAAAGATTTAAGGTTGAGTTGCCTAATAGCCTAGTTGGAAGATGAAGATTCCAAATCATTAAAAAGAGAAGCTTTGGTTGCACCTTTGATCGAGAATAATCCTCTTTTATCAAACTTTCATATTAGCATATCCTGAACTTGGGAGGGCCAGATGACAATGTCCAGGATATCTCCGACCACCGAAAGTGAAAAAGGATGGTGATGAGATTAATGTTCCACCTTGGACTTTGGCTATCCTGGTCAAGCCATAGGTCTCGGACAGTACGTAAGGAGGCGACAATGGACTATTGAAGAAAACAATCAACCAGCAGAAAAATTGGGCTTCACCCAATAGTCATTACAAATATGAGACTCATTATCAGATTGAATTTCCCAAAAAAGATGGCTACTCATTTTTTATAGAGCTGACAGGTTTCCTTTCCATGCAAAGGAGGCAATCGTGGGTGTTTTTGAAAGTTAAAATATACTTTTGTCGTGAAGGTATATTGCTTTAAATTGCACATTGCAGAGTTTGTGGGGATTGGCTATGAGTCTATGACATTCCAAATACTTTTGGCTTTCAAAGCAAAATTCTTGTTTCTTGCACTGGGAATGTTCAAATCACCTAACTGTTGTGGGAGTGTTATTCTGTCTCAAGTACAAAGGTGTTTTGCCTTACTTTTCTTCGTTTCATTCCACCAAAAATATATTGCTAGAGTATCTATTTGGGTGGTAACCGACAGGGGGAGAAGGTTTGCATATTATACACCAGGATGGAGTGTATTATAGCTTTGATCATCATTGTTCTGCCCACTTGAGATAACATTTTAACTTTCCAAGAAGATAGTTTGACATTAATTTTATCGACCAGAAATTGGAAGTCGAAAACTATCTTTTTAGAGATGAGCAACGACTTATTGATGTATTTATCCATCAAGTTGTATAGCTTAGATCTCATAATTTTGTTAATCATCTTAGCATGTTTGAGGTGCACATTTGAGTTGTAAAACACCCAAGACTTATCATAGTTTACTGCTTGCCCTGAAGTTGCCCAGTAATCTGATAACAATCTTTGATGGAGTGTGCCTCAGCAAGAGTAGCTCTGCAGAAGATCATAAGATCATCTGCACGAAGGAGATGACTGATGGAAGGGGCATGGTGGTGGATAAGAAGTCCCTTGATGTTATTATTGGATTCCGCTTTTGCAAGCATTCAGGATAGTGCTTCAACCACAATGATAAAGAGATATGGCGAAAGTCGGTCGCCTTGTCTAATGCCCCTGGTAGGTTGCAGCCTGTCAAGGAAAGAGCCATTAAGCATGATTCTAAGTGATGAGGTCGATATGCATTGTTCGGTCAGAGTAATCCAACTTTGGGCAAAACCCTGTTGTTTAAGAATTTGCAGAAGGAAACTCCATTCTACTCCCGGTGGCGGTGGGCACTTCTCCATTCTACTTCTTCATTTCTCTAGAACAAGCCTTAGAGGTTTAACATGTTACTCTCGGTGGTGGTGGGCAATTCTCCATTTTTATTTTTTTAACAAGTCTATTTATTTTTATTTTTTTTAAAATCTACTTTTATTTATATCAACAAAAACTCAACATTGCATTTAGACTGTTGCTAAATAACACCACCATTTATACTGAAAGACACCATCACTGCTATTAGAGTTTGGCCATCGTTTTGAAAACTATTTGAGTCTAACCCTCATTTTGTGACGGAACCGTTAAGTCCTCGTCATTGACTGGTCAAAACTAATTTTCGGACCCTTTTACCATTACCTTAGGTTAAACATAGTTAAAAAATTCTTATCAAACATTATATTATTGAATGCTTTAGCGACTAAGTCAAAAAATTCATAAAAATCTCGAGTGATTGACTTTCATTGTAAAAAAAAGCCAGCCACCTTCATTGAAAAGACTAGCCTAATGATGCAAATGGAATCAAAGACATAGGAGCGTTCATGTCTACTTCGCATGCTCTTAGACACTCATATGACTGCCAAATACATGTTTGAAGCTTGAAATCGAGAGATCCCCCAAAAAACGTTGATGATCATTTTGCTCTGAAGCCAACAATTGGAAGTGCGGCTAGTGGTCTCATAGCTTCTCATAGCCAAACTTTAGAACTGGATTCTGATCTAAATCCATCATCTTGATACATTAACCATGTATAGCACATTGAGCATTCTCAGCCGCTAAGGAAAAAAATTTCAAATCAAAACTAAATTCACCAAACAATTTAGAACAGTATAACTTTTTAGATGTTACAATTCACCAAACAATTTCAAATCAAAACTAAATTTAGTCAAAAAATGAAAAACAGTAACACAAAAAAAATGATACAATAATTTGGATCACCATGAATAGTATTACTTTTATAATGATACTCTTCATGGTGATACTATTATTGTATCATTTTGTTTGTGAAAATGTGTAAAGTTGTTAGGTGAATTGTTACACTTCAAAAGTGATACTGTTTTGGAGGGTGTTACAAAAATGCCAATATGGTGTAGTGTCACCAACAACTTTTGGATTTAATTATGGTTTAACCCAAGGTAAGGGTAAAATGGTCCGAAAAAATAGCTTTGATCAATCAATGATGTGAACTTAACCGTTCCATCGTAAAAAGATGGTTAAACTCAAATAATTTCTAAACGTGGGTTAAGCTCTAACAGGTATAAATCAATGAGTGTCAAACTAAAAAAAAACTTTTTTTTAACAAATTTATTTTTTGTTTAAATCTACTTTTATTTATATCAACCAAAGCTCAACATTGCATTTAAGCTATTGCTAAATAACACTATCATTTATGGTGAAAGACACAATCACTCCAATTTTTTTGTTGAATCTGCCAAAGGAAAAAACAACCCTCACATTCTCTTTTATCTTCATCGAAGCAACACCATCTCATCCCACCACACTACGCCACCATCAGACGACAGTGGTAGTGGTGCTTAATGGAGAAGCGAGAGAGATGAAGAAAAAAATAGAGAAAAAAAAGAGAGGGGAGAAGAAGAAAAAGAAGAAGGGGTGAGGGGGAGGAGAATAATAAGAAGAAGAAAAAAAAGAAGGGAGGAGGAGGAGAGCTGGCGGGGTGGTGGTAGTGATTAATCGAGAAGAAGAGATGATGGCGGGGTGGTGGTGGTGACGGGGAGGAGTGGTGATGGTGATTGATGAAGAAGAAAAGGAAAGAAGAGAAGAGATGTGATAGATTTTTTTTGTTTATATTGGTAGTGCCCTTCAGAAAGTAAGACACTTCTAATGTCCTTCGACAAAAATCATCGTGTTGTTTAGCAACAACTTTGCATTTATCTCAACAATCAAATTACATTCTTGCTCTTTGCATCATTTTGCTCTGTCTATTTGTACTTATCATAACCATCATTTCAACTATGGGTCAAAGTCTGTTGTTGGACAGAAAGTAAAACAAAATTTATAGCCAAACCTTGTTTAGATTTTTTTTTACACTTTTATAGTGGTTGTGTGTTTAAAGGTGATGACAAAAAATGTAAAAACACCATAACAAAGCCAACAAAAAAGACTGGCTAGAATTACTCCAAGTAAAATCAAGACCATATATTCAACTTTATCCACCTTCATAGAAATTTTCCTCAAACAACAATATGTAACGTGCTCAGCGTATGTTCCCCACATGTCGAGCAAGTGTAATTTCCTGAAACCCTCTTGCACGCTCGTCATATACTCCTTACTGGGATTAGTTAAGCAAGCGCTCTTTAGGCAAAAGCTCGTATAAAGTATTTAGAATAGAAATATTTTGTAGTAGAATTAGTTAGTATCTCCAAAACATTCTACTGCCGCATAGTAATCATAGGTGAAACACAATGTCAGGGTTGCACGATTTGACACACATGATGGGATACAAGTCTATGTGTTGAGTTCATTTAGAAATGGAGGCAACTCACATGATTTCCTCTAATTCTTCTACTTGAGATTTAGCTCGTTACTCCCTCAATCTGTCCTCTTATCGAAAACATTATCTCTATTTGAATGAAGAGAGGAGAACAAAATGTAAAGAGAGGAAAACAAATGAGCTACTCATGCAACCCAATTTCTTCATGCAGATCCATTTTCGTTGCAACATATTTGAGGTGTAGTATATTAATAAAAATCGAGGTGTTAATTGCATCACTAGCTTCTACTATTGAGAAAAATCTTAGGAATGCCACTCATAATTCCCTCACCCAACCGTATCCAGTAGCTACTTGTAAAATTTATTTTCTTCTAAATCCGGAAACTTGTTTCTTCTATCCCGCGGTAAAATAAGAACACTATGCAATCTTACCCAGATACAATCCATCCATTCGATACTTGTTTCAATCAAGAGAAAAATTTCAAGTTGAAGCTATTTAACATGAATTGTGTTAATCACGAAAATTCATCTTCTCTAAATATCCATTTTGCTCACACCCCAATTACTAATCAGTAATCAGCCCACAAACAACAAAAAGGGTACAGAAAATGCGCTGCTATACGCACCACAAAAATTTCACCTAATCTGCCTCTTGCAGCCCTTCCAACACAGCCGATCCAACAAACAACCCAACCGCGCCAAGACCAAGTGCACCCGCAAGCACAGCCTGAGCCGCCACCAACCCGGCCGAGTCATCCGGAATGAAAACAACAGCAAGTATAGCACCCACCAGTAGCGGCAGCGACACGGAGGCCAGAGTCGCCGGAGAATATCCCGCCACCTTCTCAAGCAAGCTGAGCAACCCTAGGTCCTCCGCCTTGGAAAAAATCCCTAGCTTCTCAATGGAAGATAGGGTAAACCCCAACTCCTCCGCTTTCGATAGCAACCCGGCCTTCTCTACATTGCTTAGTACCTTCTTCTGCTCAAGTTTCTTGAACACGTCCACTTCCACTTCTTCTGTGGATTCTAAGAAGATCCCTGCGCCGAACCATTGTTTCTTCCATGTGGGATCGTATTTGTTAACCTGCAAAGCAATTTGAAATATCAATATATTCAAGATATGAGTAGAATATTGATTGAAGTTGAGAGTGAGAGTAAGAAGAGTATGTATGTACCTTTTTCTGGGGGGCCATGGAGACGATTGTGAGGGAACGTTTGGAAGGAGAAACTTTGGAGAAGCGAGATATGGTTGAGTCGAATTTGCGGAGATAAGTAGGTGAAGATGCTGTGACTGCCATTGATGTAAAGCTTCGATTTTTATATCTTCTTCTTCTTCTTCTTCGTGTGACTGCTGCAGCTCTGTTGTGTTTGATTGAAGAAGAAGAAATGGTGAAGCGCCACGTCGACTTTTGATGGTGAATTTAGAGCCAATAAAAATCTTTGAAAGCCTATCTTCTAAATACCTTGTTTGTTCAAGCGATTTTTAATAAAAGATACTGATGATATGGAAAATAAAGGGTCTTTAATAGAATCGATTTTAGATTTTTCACGTTTCTCCAAGATGTACTATGGCTAAAGTGAAAAAAAAAACGACTTTTCTAAATGTCGACGGAATGGGCGTAACCAGCCATTGCTAATCTCGAGGCTGGATGGGTGCCCTTGCTCTCTTTCCTCACCCATTCCCTCGACATTAAGAAGGGCTCGTGAAAAAAACTAGAAAGAAAAGTTTTTTGCATATTTTCCGAGGAAGATAAAAGAGCTCACTAGATAAAGGTTTCTTACATTGATATGATCTTTATTGTTTCAATTCAAGCCTTTTGTCACTACATTTGCGAATAATGTCCACTGAGTTATACTCAACGATCATGTATTGGTTAATTAGATTAAAAAAAGTTATTGATTTAATTTATAAAAGTAATACAGGTTGAGAGTTGAGTGGAATTGTAAAAATGTGCGACTTACTTATTGAATCGTATATATTGGATTTGAGAGTGAAATACTTGAGCGTTCAAAGTAAAGAAGTTGAACTTAAAGTGTTTTTAGGGCACACTTTTTTAGATCGGCTCAATATTGAATCAATCCCAGTTAGGGGTGGGCATGGTCAAGATCGGCTCCAAATTTGAAAGAACCTAACTTGAACCATTTTAATTTAATGGATCCGGTTCAAATTTTCTCATTTTGAACATTGAGACCAAATCTAACTCGAACCGCTTAGAACTGTTCGGCTCCAACAGTTCTAATCCACCAAACAACAACTCGTCTAATCATAGACAAAAGCCCAAATTGAAGTGAAATTAGAGATATCCAAATCTACAGTTTCATGTATTGATAGCTCAAATCATTAGTGAAGGGAAAAAAGAAGAAAGTTTTAATACTAATCAGAGATCTCTTCAGACACAATCAAATCAACAACAAAAAACATACAAAGAATAAATCAATGAAAAAAACCACCTTTAAAGGAATCAAACTATCGTGCAAATTGTTATATTTTATATTTGCTTTAATTTATCGAATTTCATGCAAAACCCATAATCAATTTATCATCAAGAACCCAACCCAAATTTAAAGCAAAATTAGAGATTCCCAAATCTACAATTTCATGCATAGATAGCTAAAATCACTGAAAGAGTGAAAAGAGAAGATGGTAACATACCTCTTGATGGGGCAAAGCGTAAGGAATGAAAGTGAAAGGAGGGCCATGTCATCACAGATCTGTCGCCGCTTCTTCTCCGGCCAGGACCACATCACCTCGTCACCATCTCACAGACTCCATTACGCCACATCTTGCTCCTCTCTGTTCTTCCTTTGACTTTTTCTTCACATAATCACAAATTGAAGATGCGATGGTGAAATGATGGTAAATGATTTTATATGTCATGATGGAGGAGATTGGGGTTTGTTAGTGTCTGTTGCAATGAAGATATGTTGCGAGATGGGGGGCTGCGTGAAATACTAAGGACGAGGGATCTGTTAGTTAGATGAAGAGAGGAGAAAATGGTAGCGGAGAGTTGATTTCAAAGATACGAAGAAAAAGAAATGAGAGTCGTGAGGTGAGACTACGAGAGATAAAAGATGAAGAATTTGGGTTTTAAGACACGTGTATAAGTGTCTCACCTCACGACTCGTGTCTTACCCCCAATCAGATTAAGACATGTGTCTAAGTGTTATACAATCGGGTTGGAACCAAACCGTTTGAATACAAATATTTAGAACCGGACTCGAACCGTTCTACAATGAATCCGGATCGATTCAGATCGTTTCTTAATTTACAAAAAAAAAAAATTGGACCGTTTGGAGCAAAACGGTTCGGTTCGGTTTGGATCTGCGGTTCCTTGACCTGTATGTCATCCCTAGTCCCAGTTAGAACATCTCAAATGAAGAACTCAACTCAAACTCAAAAGGGGTGACCGGAGGTGTATTATTTAACAAAACCTTAAAATTGTCAAAATTTTTATTTTACATGGCAAATAACAATTATAGTACCATTTTTCAATTAGATCACAAAGCAAACAAGGTCAAACTAATCATTTTGGCTTGACGATCAAGACTGTCTTGAGTGTTCGGGATTGCCACTAGACACTAGCCTGTCCAAACATACCAAACCCGTACTCATTTCTATCAATTGTTTGGACTGAAACCTCAAACTAGAGGCTATCCATTAAAACATGAAAATGCACCATCAAAACTCAACCAACATATTTGGCTTTTGAGCTTGCCCATTGCATATACTCATGCATTCTGATGAGACATCAAATAGTCATCTGATAACATGGCACATGTAAACCCTAATATAGAAAATCCTCAGCACAATCTCAAGCAGGCCCAAACATGGTCCAACCCAGCCTAGACACTATTTAGCCCATAAGACAGGCGCCCAAGCCCAGATTACGCGGGCCCATGGTGGTGCGAATCTTGGAGCTTGGCCTATGATAATAACGTCCGAATACAAATCTCTGAGTTGTCACAAGCCAAAAATCCATTTACACAACTTTGGACCCAATCAAGTATTGGATCCCAAATAGAGCCAAGTGTCGAACAAAACTCAGTCATGGACAGGTGAGATCCTGAGCGAGATCTCCTCCCTCCATCATGTCTTAACGATAGAGTCAATGAGTGAGTGAAATACTCGCTATATAAGGTGAATGAAAGGGATGTGAAATGTACGCACTTACAATTCAATTTACAGTCTACATCCATCCTTACTCAGTCACCTGACTTTAGCATCGGAGTACCTACGACTACCATAATGGTTCTTGGCTCACTGGTCAGGAATCGATAGAAGCGGACTTGGACGCATCACATTCTATAATTTTGATCTTCCGAAGGAAAATATCCCCCAAATCAGCTAATGCGTCCTAAATCCATTCTCCTGTAAGTGTGACATGCAAAACAAATGTTAGATTGTCAAAGACCACATTTTTGGTGGTCGAAGGCACTCCGATGCATAAGTCAGTAACTTGGTTGGAGATTGAGATAAATCTGGACAGAACTCAGTTAAAATTTCATACCTTTGTCGAATGTTCCCTTTACCTTATATAACAGTCGTTGTTAATTCCCTGCGTGACTTAAGCATGTAAGACGCAATGAGAGGAGACGTTCCTTGTAACAATTTCCTTTTTTTTATGAAGAAACGTCATCAGAGGTGTAACTCCCTCCACGACTTTTTTGTAACGTTTCTCCCCTTTAAGGGAGGAGTTCATCAGCCGTGGTGTAACAACCTGGTCCACATGACACAATATTGTCCGCTCTGGGCCCAAACCGGCCCGTACGGCTTTAAAACGTGTTGTATCATGTAGAGCCAAGCTCGTACATATAAAGCATATCACCCTCCTGCACCCAGGCGATGTGGGACTATGATCCCCCTTGAGTAGCTCGTCCAACCCCTCTTGGGATCCACAGGTCTGTTGGGCCTATTGGGCTTCAACCCTCACCCTCACCCTCCTCCTCAGGTTCTCCCACACAAGGGTATCACAGTCTACCCCCTTGGGAGCCCAACGTCCTTGTTGGACACACAGACCCAACATCCACGTTGGCACACTTCTGGCTGGGTCAGACTCTGATACCATTCTGTAATGACCCAGTCCACATGACACAATATTGTCCGCTATGGACCCAAACCGGCCCGCACGACTTTAAAATGCGTTGTATCATGTAGAGCCAAGCTCATACATATAAAACACATCACCCTTCCGCACCCAAGCGTTGTGGGACTATGATCCCCCTTGAGTAGCTCGTCCAACCCCTCTTGGGATCCAAAGACCTATTGGGCCTATTGAGCTCCAACCCTCACCTTCACCCTCACCCTCCCCCTCAGATCCACCCACAGAAGGGTATCACACCTGGATTTTTGGCCTTTAACTATGATTTATTTTGATGGGCTCGATTTGGGTTTTCAAGACTGGATTTGCCCTTTTTGGGCTTCATGGATTGGCCTAGTTTTGGGATATTTGATCCTCGTGATGGACGATCTCTGCCACATGCACGGCTGTGATATCAGTCTTATTTGATGTATCATCAGTTGCTCACTCCTTAGTTAGCGGGTATGCTGATGTAGCCACTAACTGTACGACTGTTGGGTTTTCGATTTCACCATCATAGCACATTTAACATCGTTACCAGCTGTTGTTGCGTTTGTTTATCTGATGTCTCATTCGCCTATTCAGTTCGGTCCGTTGTGTCCTGCACATCTTCTTATGAGTAGTTCTTTCGTTGTTCGGCCCCCATAAAAGGAATAGGTGGATACAATACTTTATTCTGTGCGCTCTCTTCGTTCTCAGGCTTTGATTTATCTCTCTTTCATTTTTGCCTCATAACAATGTCTAGCTTCAAGGTTTTAAGTGGTGATGGGTTTGCTACATGTGAAACTTACTTCTCGCCTAAGCGGGTGACACGAACTACTCTGGATAACGTTTGTTATGATTATTCACTGCCATTTGACCTCGAGATCATTCTGCCTAAAGATGGTGATGGTCCTTGTCTTCCGAGGTCTGGTTATATTGCGTTGTACTCGGGCATGTTTCAAGCTAGCAAACCTTAGATTTTCGGCTCTAGAAATCTTCTGGGAGTATCTAGGTTTCTTGGGCATTGCTCCCGCGCAAATGGTTCCTAATGGCTGGAAGGTAGTGATCACGACTTTAGCAAGGGTTGTCATATCTGGGATTCCAATGAATGTCAGAGTTTTATACTTTGTGGTGGGGTTTAGTATAAACACGAATTGCAACTTGCTATCTCTGTGATCCATCTTATTTCGAAAATCTCCGAGACGAGTATAAGGACTGGTCCTAGCCCTGGTTTTAGGCATTGATTTCTTCTGTTATTTTAAGTTGCACAATGTACAAATTTTGTGATCATTTCGAGAACCCAAGAGGAATGAACTATTTTTGTTTGCGGAGGAGGAAGGGTCCCAAAATCGATTAAATAAGTTGCCCAAGTCTTTAGTAGAAGCTTTTCTTACTACGGATATTTTTGACTGCAACGGTTTGTATACTTTGAGCGAGGTAGATCGTGTGATGCTTAAAACGGATTGTGCTTTGGAAGTTATTGTTGCACGCATTGGCGCTGTCATCATTTCTGACGATAGCATACTACCCTGGCTGTAGTTGGCGACACGGGCATTGATTAGGAAGTGAGCTCCGCTAATAGGCCTACGGATAGAGGTGTCGTTAATGTTTGTTTGAGTGTTAAAAGAGGAAAGTTCCTAGGCTTGCTAGTCCATCTAAGTTGTTGGCTATCAGTCATGGTCATATCTTGAAGAAGAAGAAGCTCGCTACTTCGGTTCTTGATATTTTCAGGCCTTCTCCTCTTCCTGCATCTTCTGGAAGGGATGTAGTGATGCTATCAATCCTGCTGCTCGTGAGGTTGAGGAGATAAATCAAACTCTCGAGATGAACAAAAAAGAGGTTTCTTGTCCTTTGGACAATCGTGAGAAGAGCCTTGTCTCCTCGTATGGTGTACCTGATTTAGTCGGCTTATCTGTTGACAATTCTCGTATTATTGAAAACAAGATGCTTCAGCTCGGTGTTGAAATGTCTAAGAATTCGGGCAATATAAAGACTTTATTTGATTTTGAGTCCGACTCCTCATTAGGAGATCAAGTCGTTACCCGTGATCAAGGTTCTAAGGGTCTTGTTCCCTTTGTCATTGCGGCTACCTCGGAGTCGCCTGCTACTCTCCCTGTTACTCGTCCAACTGTTGTTACTTTTAAGAAGTTCAACTAGTCTTCTGAGCCTGACGTGTAAGACAGTGCTCATAATCTCATCATCAAATGACACGAGGGGTTGGTCGGAGGGGCTCCTATGCCCGTGCATCCACTACACAATCATATCGATGAAGGGCTTGAGCGCCCTATGGAGGGGATGAGTTACCTTGTCTATGTTGGCGTTATGGGATCGGATTATAAGGCCGCACGAGATCAGGTTGCGCTTGTTGAGCGGAAGCTGGCAGAACAAGCCTTGGTTCTCTATCATGTTCTCCATAAATTTGATCCACTGAAAGCGCAGTGTGCGGAGTATGTGAAGGCTACACAGACTTCACTGATGGAAGTCAAGGATGTTCAGATTATGTTTGCTTGCGACCTTGAGACCTTCATGGTAGAGTTTGATCGATTGCGTTCTCAGTTGAGTATTGCTGAGAATGAGTTGTCTGATCGAGTGGCAGACTGTGTTGAGGCCAATCTTTCTACTGTAGAGTGATCTACCAGTCTGAAGGCTTTTGTGGCGCAAGTCGGTCAGTTGAATACCAAGTTTGCTACCGCCAAATCAGTAGCTGCTAGGTTTACTGCCGTTGAGAGCAAACTCGTGTCGACTCAAGTTGAGCTTGGATCAGTTACTGACAAATTAAAGGATGCAGAAGCAGTGGATTAGAGAAGATTAGTCGATGGTCGCCACGACTTCTTAGACTATATCGAGTTGCAAGGCTTGGATTTATCTATGTATCGTTGTTACATTGAACAAGTATTTGAGGGCGAAGAGGAACTCATTCCGGGTCTGCTAAATGCCATTTCTTGAGTACTTTTATTGTACCCTCTTGTCTTCATGTAATCTTTTTTTATTAATGAATTTGGAAGTCAATGATAATCTCATTTATTTTTATTATTTGTGCGCAATGTCTTTCTGTCTATTTTGTTAGACTTAGCTTGTTTACTTTCGACATTCCTGGCAGAATTCTGGCTTATTCGTCCGAATTTTTACAAATGTGCAGCGATGTTTGACATATTAGTCGTGTAGAAGCTTTTTTATGAAATCCGATTCTTCATGTCTTGACTTTATGTCGTACGTTATAGTCGACAAAAGGAAAAGTTGGGCTCGTGTGTCAAGGTACTTTTTTACTTCATGGTTGATTAGACTAGCAATTTCATGTTTATGCCCGACTTGTTTGTCCTTATACATATATTCAGATTTTACTCGTAGCTCGATGCTTTGGTCGCACTTTAGCGTTCCTTCAGGTAAAACTTTTAGTCTGACTTCTTTGTCCCGACTTGACTTTGTCACTTGTATGGAGGAGTAAAGGAGCTTCATTGATAATATTCTTAAAATGTTCTAACCAGTATGTTCCTGATCTGTTGATATTTATTATTATTTTGTATGATCCTTCTCAATTTGGATTCAGTTTGCTTGCGCTTGATTCCTTTGTTTTGAGTTGGAGTTTATGGAATACCCAATCGCCGACATTGAATGTGCGAGGATTTACTTTTTTGTTATAATATATGGCCACACGTTGTTGGTAGGTTGCTGCTTTGATAAAAGCATTTTCTCATTTTCTTCGAGGAGATCTAATACGGCCCTCAGTGCTTCATTGTTGTCATTTGCTCGAAATTCTTCTGTTCTGAATGTTAGCATACCAACTTCTACGGGTATCATTGCTTTAGACTCCCTTCTAAATCACCATTTAGGAAAGCAATTTTAACATCTATTTGGTGCAATACTAGATCATGAATAGCCGCAAAAGAAATTAGTACTCGAATGGATATAATCCTAGTAACAGGTGAATATGTATCAAAGAAGTCAACATTTTCTCTCTGTCTAAACCCTTTGGTAAACGAGCCTTAAATTTTTCAACGGTTCCATCATATTTCAATTTCTTCTTAAATATCCATTTACAACCTATTGTCTTGCAACCTAGTGGCAAGTCAACTAAATGCCAAGTTCTATTAGACTTAGGAAAGTCCATTTCATCATCAATAACATCTTCCCAAAAGTTGGCATCTATAGAAGACAAGGCTTCCTAGAGGTTAAGGGGATCTTCCTCTATTGTAAAGGCATATAAGTCATCTATAGTCTTTAAGGTTCGGGTTCGTTTACTTCTCCTAGGCTCATATTTTGTTGGCTTATCATGTTCATTCTTCCTAGTAATTGACACATTACTAAAGGATGCGCCCCCACTATTCTTCGAAATAAAAGGAAATCTATGTTCATAGAAATCAACATCGTTCGATTCAATGATAACATGATCATTTAAGTCAAAGAATCTATAGGCTTTGTTGTTAATGGCATAGCTAATAAATACACACTCATATGCCCTACTAGCAAACTTGTTCCTTTTTAGATCAGGAATTCTTACATAAGCTAAACAACCCCAAGTTTTGAAATACGACAAGTTTGGTTGTTTATTTTTCAAGATCTCGGAGAAATTTTACTTTTTGATTTAGGGACTCTATTTAGCACATAACACACCGTCAACAAAATCTCTCCCCACCAGTGTGATGCAACAACGGAGTTAAGTAGAATGACAACTATTGATTCAGTAAAAGTTCTATTTTTCCTTTCCGCTTTGCCATTTATCCCAGGAGAGTGCGGTGCAATTTTTTTAAGAATGATTCCATGAGAGTTGTAAAACTCGATGAACTTGATGCAATCATATTCAGTGCCTCTATCACTCCTAAACCTCGTTATCTTTCTATTGAACTGATTTTCAACTTCCGTTAGAAATATTTTGAACATGTCAAATGCTTCACAATTATTTTTCATCGGATAGACAAAGGTATAGTCAGAGCAGTCATTAATAAATGTAATAAAGTAACATTTTCCATTTCTAGTCAAAACCCATCAAATTCACATATATCTGAATATATTAAATTTAGAGGTTCAGATTTTCTAACAACAGATTTATATGGTGTTTTGGTTATTTTAGCTTGGCTACAATAGTTGCATTTTTCAAAGTCATTCAAGGACATTTTGGGAATTAGTCCTAAGTTACTTATGTTTTTAATTATTCGTTTGTTAACATGACAAAGTCTAGCATGCTAGGTATTACATAAACACAACATCTAAGCAGAAGTAGAAATTTTATTAGCGTCAACACTCAATTTAAACATACCATCAGTGGCATATTCCTTCCCCACAAATACATTATTCTTAGTAATGGTATACAAACCAGCCCCAATAATTTGAGTAAACACAGCCTTGTTTAGAAGGTAGCATGAAACTAAGTTCTTCCTCATCTTCGGAGTATGCAGAACATTTTTTAGGATGTCGGTCTTTTCAGAGGAAAACTTCAATTCCACTTCACCAGTTCCAGGAATGTGGAGTGGGAATCACCCAACAACACTTTCTTATCCTCGGCTTCAAAATAGGACATGAACATTTCTCGATCATAGCAGACATGTCGAGAAGCACCGGTGTCAACCCACCACCCCTCGGATCCACCAAAAAATTTGATCTCAAAGATCATAGCTATAAGTAGGTCTTCGGTTAGGTTTGCCTGTGGAGCAGGACGAGGCATATTCTGGCAGTTCCTGACTATATGCCCTGGCTTGTTACAGGTATAGCATAGGAACTGTACTGTGTCATTCCTTGAGGGGTGTTTCTGTTCATTCTGATTCCGCGGAGGATTCTGATTCTGTTGGTTGCGGTTCTGGTTGTTTCGGTTCTGATTGTCCGGGTTTCGATTGTGACTCTGATTTTTCATAGTCTTTCCACTGTGGCTTCAAAGCCACAGGGGTGGATTTCTTATTGTTAGAAATAATCAGAATTTCATCTTTCTGATATTGTTTCCGAGCTTCCTCCTCAATTTGAAGGCGGGTGATCAGACTTTCTAGAGATAACTATTTGGTTTTCTGCCTAAGTGCATTCTTAAAGTCTTTCTAGCTATGGGGCAGTTTGTTTATCACAACAGCTTCGTGAAATTGCTAGTCTAAGGACATGCCTTCAGATATGATTTCATGAGCAATTTTCTATAGCTCGTGAGATTGAGTTTCCACAAATTTGTCATCAGTCATTTGGTATTTCAGGTAGCGACTATCGACATATTTCTTTGTGTCAGCCTCCTCATTGTCATATTTTTTCCTAAGGGATTCCCAAATACTATAGCATATTTTTCAGAGTAGTAATAGTCGTACAAGTCATCAGACAGATCATTCAAAATATAATTCTTACACATAAAATCATTTTCAATCCAGGAATCTAATTCCTTAGTTTGGGTTTTATCGGGTTCAGCAGACAATACAAGTTTCTTGGTATTACAGATATAGACAACCTTTTTCGTAGTTAAGAAAAATAACATTTTCTGTTTCCATCTTTTAAAGTGTTGACCCTCAAAACGAAAGGGTTTGTTAAGGTCTTTAGCAACAATTTCAGTAGTAGTAGACATGACAGATATTAATGTCTTAAAATTGTTGGAAATACAATTGCTGCAAAATAAACAGAAAGGAAGTTACTAAATTTTTCTTGGGTTAAGTCGCGGACTAGGTCGCTCTCTTTGAGATGTTTCACGACCTTGCCTAAGTTTATGCAAGCGGTCTATAAGCCCCTTCGTCCCTAGGATAAAACAACTCAGAATATCTTTCTGTCTCGTTCTATCACATGTAAAGGAAGAAAAACGAAAATCTGTCATCTAATCTTTATTGCTCGAAATCGCCAAATTAATTGAAATCAATCATATTAAAGGATTTTGAAACTGTGAAAACTCTCTGTAAAAACTAAACTTGAACTTTGTTTAAAAACGGAGTTTTGGAAACTCTTTAGAAATTGAAACTCTATTTCTGATTTAGAGTATTAAACTGTTCTCTGTTTATTATTATTATTATTATTATTATTATTATTATTATTATTATTATTATTATTATTATTATTATTATTATTATTATTATTATTATTATTATTATTATTATGTTTCTAAGCTGAAAACGAGAGCTTTATTTATAGGTTGAAAAGACAGACGTTAAAAAAAGTGGTCTATTAAGTGGGAAAAAATCGCGGATCACGTGGGTTGGTGGAGGGAAGACTGGGTCTCCGTTGACTCAGTCTTGTTTTCTGGAGAAAATAATTTTTTTTCTCAAATTAAATTTTAGCAAAAAAAATATTCTCATCTTGGCTAGACAGTGGCGACACGTGTGGAGTGGACCTATATTGATCTATCTCTTCTCTCCACAAAAGTGGATATTCCTTGGGGGTTCAAATCCAAGTAAAAAAATTTATCCTTGGTAACTCCTTCAAATAGAGTTATATAAAAGTTATGTAACTATACAATGTAGAGATAGATTGAAAGCTTAAAATCCAATTTTTATTTTATTTTTAAATCACACTCATATTCCAACGGAAACAACTCTAAATGAGAAACCTTTTTGATAAATATCTATCTTACAATTTAGATAGGCTTTTTACTATTCATGAACAATATTCTGTGAGAGTTTGTCCTACGTGGCAACAACTTATGTTTATGGCAGAAGTTAAATGAAAAAAAAAAAAACCCGATGCTTTCCTCTCCCTCTCCTTTCCCCTCTCTTCCTCTACCCAAACCCCTCCCACCCAAACTCTCTCCTTTCTCGAAGCAGAGAAGAGAAGAAGAATGACCAAAGAAGAAGAATGACCCATATCCTCTCTCTTCCATTCATTTATTCTCAGAGAAGACTTTCCTCACTCTCTCCACCATTCTGTTATTCATCTACAGATTCACCGTCAAGTGGCAAGTGGGAGTTCATGGGAGTTCATCATGTAATCAAAGGGGTTAATATCAGAAACCCCATCTCCCCAACTGCCCAACAATCACTCACCTAAAGAAGGTATGGATTCAATCATGTAATCAAAGGGATTAATCAAAGGGGTTTACTGTGATGGATTCAATCAACAGTGAATATATAGAGAAGGTATGGTTTATCATTTTCCTTCATGCAATTGAATTTTTGGTTGAATGTTGTGATGGGTATGTTTAAGTTGGTTGACTTTTTGCCCTTTCTTAATTCTCTGCGATTTTTCAATTTTGGGTTTCTCTCCTAAAGAAATATAGTTGAATGTTGTGATGTGTATGTTTAATTTGGTTAAATTTTTGCCCTATCTCTCAAATTTCTTTGATTTTTCACTTTTGTGTTTTTCTCCTAAAGAAATTCGGTTGAATATTGTGATGGGTATGTTTAATTTGGTTGAATGTTGTGATAAGTATGTTTAATTTGGTTGAATATTTGCAATATCTCTCAAATCTCTTCGATTTTTCACTTTTGTGTTTCCATCCTAAAGAAATATGGTTGCATGTTGTGATGGGTATGTTTAATTTGGTTGAATGTTGTTATAGGTATGTTTCATTTTTTATTATTTCATTCAAAGCAGTTTCCTAAATGTTCGTCAATTACTAAGACATTTATATTCCAGTAGAAAGTCCCTTTATTTGAATGAATGTGACCCTTCTACTAACTTGCTTTTCTTAGTAAGCAACCTTAAAAAGTTCTCAATTAAAATGTGATGTTTGTGGTTTGTTGTGAATCCTTCAACTGACTTTTTTTTCTTCAAATGTTTAATTAACTCATTTCCTTCAAATGGTTAATTAACTCATTTCCATCGGATGTTGACTACTCATGGTGATTTTTTTCTTTTTTCAACAACCATATAACTAA
The DNA here is from genome assembly GCA_003290165.1 of Berberis thunbergii. Lineage (NCBI taxonomy): Eukaryota > Viridiplantae > Streptophyta > Magnoliopsida > Ranunculales > Berberidaceae > Berberis > Berberis thunbergii. The sequence continues at coordinate 35,273 of QNQO01007335.1, read as the reverse complement.
GCATGTATGCTCTCATTCTACACGTTGTTTTTTTTTTTGGGATTTCATTTTCTACTGTTGAATGTTGTGATAGGGGGTTTTCCTAGCGCCTCTACGTCTTTATCAAATCTCTTCTTTTTTCACTTTTGGGTTTCAATAGCAAAAGAAAATTGGGAAAATGTTGTCACGGGTATGTGAAATTTGGTCTATTGTTTTGATGGGTAAGTTGAATTTGGTTGAATATTGAAAATTTTGAGACTGTATATTGCAAAGGTTAATTGTTGAATTTAATTGAATGTTATGATTGGGTATGTTGAATTTGGTTGAATGTTGCAAATTTTGAGATTGTTGAATTTGGATGGTTGATTATTGCAAAAGTTTATAAAGGGTTTCATTTTCCCTGAAGTTTGATGGTTATGATGGCATTCAAAAATATTACCATCCACAAGAATGACATCCAAATGGCCCTGATTTCTCTTCCATGGCTGCAAGTGGCAAGTATTTTGTGATGTCTATGAAATTTTAAGCTGAAAAGTGTTCTTGATTTGGTTTATTTATTTATTTATTTATTTATAAATCTCTTCTCCTCACTCTCTCCTTTCATTCTTCGATTCGGTGGAGTAGGAGGAGGGGTGAAGCCGAAGAGGAAAAGTAAGATCCTTCTTCTTCTTCAGATCTGAATAACACACGGTTTTTTTTTTTTTTTTTCCAGATCTCTTCGCTCTTAAGACCCTTCTTCTTTTTAATTTTTTTTTTCAAATCTCTTCTCCTCACTCTCTCCTTTCATTATTCCATTCGGTGGAGGAGGAGGAGGAAAGGTGAAGCCGAATAGGAAAATGAATACTCTCATTCTACACGTTGTTTTATTTTTTTGGGACTTCATTTTCTACTGTTGAATGTTGTGATAGGGGGTTTTCCTAGCGCCTCTACGTCTTTATCAAATCTCTTCTTTTTTCACTTTTGGGTTTCAATAGCAAAAGAAATTTGGGAAAATGTTGTCACGGGTATGTGGAATTTGGTCTATTGTTTTGATGGGTAAGTTGAATTTGGTTGAATATTGAAAATTTTGAGACTGTATATTGCAAAGGTTAATTGTTGAATTTAATTGAATATTGTGATTGGGTATGTTGAATTTGGTTGAATGTTGCAAATTTTGAGATTGTTGAATTTGGATGGTTGATTATTGCAAAAGTTTATAAAGGTTTAAATAGGGTATTCACAATTTCATGGTTCTGGATTTTTTTTTTATTTTTTTTTCATTTTCCCTTAAGTTTGATGGTTATGATGGCATTCAAAAAGATTACCATCCACAACAATGGCATCCAAATGACCCTGATTTATCTTCCATGGCTGCAAGTGGCAAGTATTTTGTGATGTCTATGAAATTTTAAGCTGAAAAGTGTTCTTGATTTGGTCTTTTTTTTTAATCTCTTTTCCTCACTCTCTCCTTTCATTCTTCGATTCGGTGGAGTAGGAGGAGGGGTGAAGCCGAAGAGGAAAAGTAAGATCCTTCTTCTTCTTCAGATTTGAATAACACACGGTTTGCTTTTTTTTTTTTTTTTTTTTTCCAGATCTCTTCGCTCTTAAGACCCTTCTTCTTTTTAATTTTTTTTTTTCAAATTTCTTCTCCTCACTCTCTTCTTTCATTCTTCCATTCGGTGGAGGAGGAGGAGGAGAGGTGAAGCCGAATAGGAAAATGAATACTCTCATTCTACACGTTGTTTTATTTTTTTGGGATTTCATTTTCTACCGTTGAATGTTGTGATAGGGGGTTTTCCTAGCGCCTCTACGTCTTTATCAAATCTCTTCTTTTTTCACTTTTGGGTTTCAATAGCAAAAGAAATTTGGGAAAATGTTGTCACGGGTATGTGGAATTTGGTCTATTGTTTTGATGGGTAAGTTTAATTTGGTTGAATATTGAAAATTTTGAGACTGTATATTGCAAAGGTTAATTGTTGAATTTAATTGAATGTTGTGATTGGGTATGTTGAATTTGGTTGAATGTTGCAAATTTTGAGACTGTTGAATTTGGATCGTTGATTATTGCAAAAGTTTATAAAGGTTTAAATAGGGTATTCACAATTTCATGGTTCTGGATTTTTAATTTTTTTTTTTTTTAATTTTCCCTTAAGTTTGATGGTTATGATGGCATTCAAAAAGATTACCATCCACAACAATGGCATCCAAATGACCCTGATTTATCTTCCATGGCTGCAAGTGGCAAGTATTTTGTGATGTCTATGAAATTTTAAGCTGAAAAGAGTTCTTGATTTGGTCTTTTTTTTTTAATCTCTTTTCCTCACTCTCTTCTTTCATTCTTCGATTCGGTGGAGTAGGAGGAGGGGTGAAGCCGAAGAGGAAAAGTAAGATCCTTCTTCTTCTTCAGATTTGAATAACACACGGTTTGCTTTTTTTTTTTTTTTTTTTTTTTTTTTTTCCAGATCTCTTCGCTCTTAAGACCCTTCTTCTTTTTAATTTTTTTTTTCAAATCTCTTCTCCTCACTCTCTTCTTTCATTCTTCCATTCGGTGGAGGAGGAGGAGGAGAGGTGAAGCCGAATAGGAAAATGAATACTCTCATTCTACACGTTGTTTTATTTTTTTGGGATTTCATTTTCTACCGTTGAATGTTGTGATAGGGGGTTTTCCTAGCGCCTCTACGTCTTTATCAAATCTCTTCTTTTTTCACTTTTGGGTTTCAATAGCAAAAGAAATTTGGGAAAATGTTGTCACGGGTATGTGGAATTTGGTCTATTGTTTTGATGGGTAAGTTTAATTTGGTTGAATATTGAAAATTTTGAGACTGTATATTGCAAATGTTAATTGTTGAATTTAATTGAATGTTGTGATTGGGTATGTTGAATTTGGTTGAATGTTGCGAATTTTGAGACTGTTGAATTTGGATGGTTGATTATTGCAAAAGTTTATAAAGGTTTAAATAGGGTATTCACAATTTCATGGTTCTGGATTTTTTTTTTTTTTTTTCATTTTCCCTGAAGTTTGATGGTTATGATCGCATTCAAAAAGATTACCATTCACAACAATGGCATCCAAATGGCTCTGATTTCTCTTCCATGGCTGCAAGTGGCAAGTATTTTGTGATGTCTATGAAATTTTAAGCTGAAAAGTGTTATTGATTTGATCTTTTTTTTTTAATCTCTTCTCCTCACTCTCCTTCTTCAACCAACACAAACTTTTGTTGAAATGCAAAAACAAGTATGATCACAAGGTCTGTTGCGCTCTCTTCAAACTCCATATTTTTTTCAATTTTTTTTTTTAATTTGTTTGGTTTTTGGGTATGGGGTTATTTGTTTTGGAGTTAAAATGCTTCATTGCTTTATTTTGATTAGATTTAGTGGTTGTTTGAAATTAATTGAATGATTTTGAGTTTTTTGTATGTGGGGAAGTGCAGCATTTTGATTAGGTTTGGGTTTTTTTTTGTTGGTAATTGATTGGTTTGGGATTTGATGAATTTGCCTTCTTGGCGGAGAAGATGAAAGGCAAGAACAAGTATGATCACAAGGTCTGTTGCTCTCTCTTCAAAATCCATATTTTTTTTCATTTTTTTTTAAATTTGATTGGTTTTTGAGCATGGGGTTATTTGTTTTGGAGTTAAAATGCTTCATTCCTTTGTTTTGATTAGATTTTGTGGTTGTTTGAAATTAATTGAATGATTTTGAGCCAGAGTATGTGGGGAAGTGCAACATTTTGATTAGATTTGGGTTTTTTTTTTGGTAATTGATTGGTTCGGGTTTGGGATTTGTTGATTTTGCAGGGAAAATGTGAGCAGATGGCAGAGTATATAAAAAAGTTGAGACTGTGTATTCGGTCGTTTATAGAGCTCGAAGAAAGTTATCTACTTGAGCAGAAAAAACTTCGCTATTTGTTGGAGTCTGCAGATATGAAATGCACAAAAATAGGTAATTGAGGATTAGCATTGTGTTTTGGTGCAATTGTGATTTTGTTGAAGACAGTTTTTCATTTAATTTGATTTGTTGTTTTTTTTATTTGATTAGAGACACAAACAAAGCATAAAAAACCCCATCATTTCCATGGCAACCTCCCAATTCCTCTGCATCTCATCTCTTCACACTTCCTTTAATTTTGTTTAACCGCTTTGATCATAACAAAGGTTTCTGATTCCCAAACTGCAAAAAAACAAGTTGAGGTATGTGTGGATTATAGGTTTGTGTGGGTTATAGTTTTGGGTTTTTTTTTGTTGGTAATTGATTGGTTTAGGTTTGGGTTTTGATGAATTTGCCTTCTTGGCGGAGAAGATGAAAGGCAAGAACAAGTATGACCACTAAGCCTACCTGCTTGTTCAAGCATGCTGCCTGCAAGCAAGCAAGCTGCCTGCCTGCCTGCAGTCATGCCTTTCATCTTCTCCTCACTCTCTCCTTTCATTTTTCCATTCGGTGGAGGAGGAGGAGGAGAGGTGAAGCCAAATAGGAAAATGAATACTCTCATTCTACACGTTGTTTTTTTTTTTGGGATTTCATTTTCTACTGTTGAATGTTGTGATAGGGGGTTTTCTTAGCGCCTCTACGTATTTATCAAATCTTTTCTTTTTTCACTTTTGGGTTTCAATAGCAAAAGAAAATTGGGAAAATGTTGTCACAGGTATGTGGAATTTGGTCTATTGTTTTGATGGGTAAGTTGAATTTGGTTGAATATTGAAAATTTTGAGACTGTATATTGCAAAGGTTAATTGTTGAATTTAATTGAATGTTGTGATTGGGTATGTTGAATTTGGTTGAATGTTGCAAATTTTGAGATTGTTGAATTTGGATGGTTGATTATTGCAAAAGTTTATAAAGGGTTTCATTTTCCCTGAAGTTTGATGGTTATGATGGCATTCAAAAATATTACCATCCACAAGAATGGCATCCAAATGGCCCTGATTTCTCTTCCATGGCTGCAAGTGGCAAGTATTTTGTGATGTCTATGAAATTTTAAGCTGAAAAGTGTTCTTGATTTGGTTTTATTTATTTATTTATTTATTTATAAATCTCTTCTCCTCACTCTCTCCTTTCATTCATCGATTCGGTGGAGTAGGAGGAGGGGTCAAGCCGAAGAGGAAAAGTAAGATCCTTCTTCTTCTTCTTCAGATCTGAATAACACACGGTTTTTTTTTTTTCCAGATCTCTTCGCTCTTAAGACCCTTCTTCTTTTTAATTTTTTTTTTCAAATCTCTTCTTTCATTCTTCCATTTGGTGGAGGAGGAGGAGGAGGAGAGGTGAAGCCGAATAGGAAAATGAATACTCTCATTCTACACGTTGTTTTATTTTTTGGGGATTTCATTTTCTACTGTTGAATGTTGTGATAGGGGGTTTTCCTAGCGCCTCTATGTCTTTATCAAATCTCTTCTTTTTTCACTTTTGGGTTTCAATAGCAAAAGAAATTTGGGAAAATGTTGTCACGGGTATGTGGAATTTGGTCTATTGTTTTGATGGGTAAGGTTAATTTGGTTGAATATTGAAAATTTTGAGACTGTATATTGCAAAGGTTAATTGTTGAATTTAATTGAATGTTGTGATTGGGTATGTTGAATTTGGTTGAATGTTGCACATTTTGAGACTGTTGAATTTGGATGGTTGATTATTGCAAAAGTTTATAAAGGTTTAAATAGGGTATTCACAATTTCATGGTTCTGAATTTTTTTTTTTTTTTTTTTCATTTTCCCTGAAGTTTGATGGCATTCAAAAAGATTAACATCCACAACAATGGCATCCAAATGCCCCTGATTTCTCTTCCATGGCTGCAAGTGGCAAGTATTTTGTGATGTCTATGAAATTTTAAGCTGAAAAGTGTTCTTGATTTGGTTTTTTTTTTTTTTTTTTTTTTTTAAATCTCTTCTCCTCACACTCTCCTTCTTCAACCAACACAAGCTTTTGTTGAAAGGCAAAAACAAGTATGATCACAAGGTCTGTTGCTCTCTCTTCAAAATCCATATTTTTTTTCAAATTTTTTTTTTAATTTGATTGGTTTTTAGGTATGGGGTTATTTGTTTTGGAGTTAAAATGCTTCATTGCTTTTATTTTGATTAGATTTTGTGGTTGTTTGAAATTAATTGAATGTTTTTGAGTTTTTTGTATGTGGGGAAGTGCAACATTTTGATTAGATTTGAGATTTTTTTTGTTGGTAATTGATTGGTTTGGGTTTTGATGAATTTGCCTTCTTGGCGGAGAAGATGAAAGGCAAGAACAAGTATGATCACAAGGTCTGTTGCTCTCTCTTCAAAATCCATATATATATATATTTTTTGAATTTGATTGGTTTTTGAGTATGGGGTTATTTGTTTTGGAGTTAAAATGCTTCATTCCTTTATTTTGATTAGATTTTGTGGTTGTTTGAAATTAATTGAATGACTTTGAGTCAGAGTATGTGGGGAAGTGCAACATTTTGATTAGATTTGGGTTTTTTTTTTTTGGTAATTGATTGGTTTGGGTTTGGGTATTGTTGATTTTGCAGGGAAAGTGTGAGCAGATGGTAGAGTATATAAAAAAGTTGAGACTTTGTATTCGGTCGTTTATAGAGCTCGAAGAAAGTTATCTACTTGAGCAGAAAAAACTTCGCTATTTGTTGGAGTCTGCAGATATGAAATGCACAGAAATAGGTAATTGAGGATTAACATTGTGTTTTGGTGCAATTGTGATTTTGTTGAAGACAGTTTTTCATTTAATTTGATTTGTTGTTTTTTTATTTGATTAGAGACACAAACAAAGCATAAAAAACCCCATCATTTCCATGGCAACCTCCCAATTCCTCTGCATCTCATCTCTTCACACTTCCTTTAATTTTGTTTAACCGCTTTGATCATAACAAAGGTTTCTGATTCCCAAACTGCAAAAAAACAAGTTGAGGTATGTGTGGATTATAGGTTTGTGTGGGTTATAGTTTTGGGTTTTTTTTGTTGGTAATTGATTGGTTTGGGTTTGGGTTTTGATGAATTTGCCTTCTTGGCGGAGAAGATGAAATGCAAGAACAAGTATGACCACTAAGCCTACCTGCTTGTTCAAGCATGCTGCCTGCCTGCCTGCAATCATGCTCCCTGCAAGCAAGCAAGTTGCCTGCCTGCCTGCAAACATCAAAACACTTCAATGGAAGGTAAAAGACTTTTAAGTTCACTGTCCCTTCTATGTAGTTGCTAAATCTTTTTAGTACTATATAAGTTCGTTAAAAAAATGACCACTAAGCCTACCTACCTGTTCAAGCATGCTGCCTGCAAGCATCAGAACACTTCAATGGAAGGTAAAAAACTTTTAAGTTCACTGTCCCTTCCATGAAGTTGCTAAATCTTTTTAGTACTATATAAGTTCGTTAAAAAAAGGACCACTAAGCCTACCTGCCCGTTCAAGCATGCTGCATGCAAGCAAGCAAGCAAGCTGCCTACCTGCAAGCATCAGAACACTTCAATGGAAGGTAAAAGACTTTTAAGTTCACTGTCCCTTCCATGAAATTGATAAATCTTTTTAGTACTATATAAGTTCCTTAAAAAAAGGACCACTAAGCCTACCTGCCTGTTCAAGCATGTTGCCTGCAAACAACAATTTGCCTGCCTGCCTGCAAGCATCAGAACACTTCATTGGAAGGTAAAAGACTTTTAAGTAATACTAAGTAACTCTTTTAATATACTAAAAACGGTGAATATATATTGCGCTGAGACAACAAGTTTTTGTGAATCCCAAATTATATGAGGTACAAATGCTTATGACAAGTTTAAATATTTCAAAATGGGAAGCTCTGTCAAAATTTTAAATATTTTATAATTTTTGTTAAATATTCATCTTGATATTCTTCCTAATCGATTATGTCATTCTGTTTGTCATAATTAAATTATGTTTCTTCAACTGCTGCTGTACTAAATTGGGTATCAATTTCAGCCAATACTCACTTGAAAAAACATGGGATATTTCCTTCTTATTTTTAGTTAAGCTGACATTTGGTGGAGATTAAATTCCTTAGCACATTGATTGCGTTGATCAGATTTATTAACATTGTTTTACTGTTCAATAGTATTAACTTTTTACAAAATTAATTCATCATAACTATTGTAATAGACAATTATGCAAGTGTTTTTAAAAATTTAAATAAAATCACAAATTTGAGTATTCAACATAGCTGTTTAAGTATGATGTAATCTGCGATAGTGCCAACAACACGAATAATCCACTAGTAAATATACAAACAACAATAGTACCTTATTCAATCTTATTATTGAATTGAATTGAATTCTTCATGATCCACCCTCATGGTGTACCAGTTGAGCCATATTCAATAACAGGACCACAAAAGACAGATCAAATCATAGCTCTCTAAGTCTCAACTTGACTCCATCACCATTTCACCAAGACGACCAAAAACAAATTGCATCTAAAAAAGATAACTTGTCAGTACTCTATCTTCACCCACTCACCGCTACTAGGTACACCCATGTGAACAACAAACAACATATAGTATCCCGGTGGCGCAATAGCGGAGGTTGGGGGCCCAACCACTTGAACTCGATAAGATGACGTGGCATTGTGTGAGATGTCATCCACATTCAACACTATCAATCTCTGATTCATCGCGAACGAGTGCGTTGTAAAGGAAGGAGCCAGTAGTGTAACTGAAACTCCCTTCTTTTCTGGCTTCAAATCCACCACGTCAAATTTTATAGTAAATTTCTTTTGATACTTTAGTATCGTTTCACTAAGGCCTACGATCTTAGGACGTCGATTTGACCAAAAGGGCTCGAGATATGGCGGTGAAAATGACTCTAGGCTCAACTCCGTTGGGTAACGGACTTTAGTGAACTGGTAACGGATGTTAGGGTTACTGCCTCCTACTAAAACACGCCCGTCCAGCACAACAACAGCTGATGAGTGATACATTCTAGGTGTGGGAGACGGATTCAGAATCTGGAATCGCCGGTTCAGGTTTGGTTCATCGGGCGAGTAAAGAACCGGGTTAAGTGTTGGGTTAATTGCCGACCCCCATCCAGCGGTTCCATTACCCGCCCCATTTATCACGAGGACGTCTCCATTAGGGAGAAGTAGCATATCGGACATGATCCGACCCATGGGCATCTTTTCCATGACCCATTCGGGTTTTGGGTCAGTCACCTTGAGTCGCCCACAAGTGTTTGAAGCACCCACGAAAACACCCTTGCGCACTTGATCACATGCGCCCGGTGGTGCACCACCACAAACCATCACCTCCGCCTCCTGTGTCTGTGTCCCACTCCCAGTTGCCACCTTCAATGGAAGCAATACCGACGAGCCTGTACTCGGATAGTTTCGCTTGTCAATGCCGGGTATAGGCGGAAAGGACTTCAAAACCCGGTTTTTAGTCCAATCTAGCAAGATGGAACGAGTGTTGGCGAAAATGAAGAGGTTCCCGTCTGGTAGAACATGCAAAAATGGGTAAAGATTGTTTTCGTCGAGATCTTTTGTTTCTGTCAAGAATTTGAGCTCATAACTCGGAGTGTTAGTGAGGAGGTGTCTTGGAAAGAATTCGTAGTCCTCAGCTCTACGGCCACCAACTATGATGATTTCACCGTTGGGGAGGATTTGGCTGCTGGCATACCATCTTCTGGTGGTTAGGTAGGAGGTAAATTCGACCCAGTCGCAATCTGAATCAAGACACGGTGTGAACATCCGAAGGTTTCGTTCACCGTAGCTGTAGCCCCCTGTCTGGACTAAGGTGCCATTGGGGAGGACGGAGCCGGAGGAGCACCATGTGTCTGTTTGAACAGTCAATGGACGGTAGGTGTTGGAAGGGACGTCGTAGAGGACAGAATGTGCGGTGCATTCAAACCTAAGAGCTTTATCTTTAGAGCTGTTCCGACAGCGACTTGAGGTGATGGTGAGGTTGGATGCGCCGAAGTCAGTGCGGTCGAAGATCACAATGTGGTTTGTGTGGAGTAGTTGCATGTGCATGGCTGTTATTCCTATGCTTGACTGGAGGACAGTCCATGTACCTCCGCTTCGGTATAAGGACGGTACTGGTGGCTGGTGGTTGTCGTGTTTGGCAGAGATGAGGAGGTAGTGGTGGAAGATAAGAAACACAAGGAGGAGCAGAGAGCTCTGGGTAGTGGTGGGCATTGAATCAATGATGAGTTTATTCTGGTTTTCCTTCTTTGGGAATGAAAATGAAATTCATAAATTTTCTTCTGTCAATTGATTTTCCAGATCATACTTAAGAGATGAAGGTGAGGGAGGCAGGTAGCATATTTAAGAGATGGATTGATTGTACATGTTTTTGGGGGTGGGGTGTTCTGAGAAGTTTCATAACGAGTCTTTATTATCATTCGGATGTACCATATTTTAAAGGCCCCCACAAGAGGAGTCTTTAAACTAGGGCTAGGCAAGTACGCGTAATCGGTTCAAAAGCTAAAAATTGAAAATCAGCCTGAAAAATTTGAGCCTGTGTTTATGAGACTTGAAATCGGACCGAGTTGATCAGGTAACCGAGGTCCCGGTTAACCGAATTACGGGCCGGTCTCGATCCTAAGAGCAACATTCAAACAATAATTGAAACCCAAATCTTTCTACAGTAACCCACATACATATAGTAAAAAAAAAAATACTTCTACAGAAAAAAAAATACTTCATTCAACATATGTACAAAAATTATATCAAAAAAATTACAAAAAAACCATACAACAAATTACAAAAAAAAAAAAAAAAATCGGTCTAAAAAGTCTGGAAGAAGAATGCGGAGATCTCTGAACAAGATCTGATCGAAGATCTGAGATCTGATCAAAGATCTGAGAAGATCTCGTTCGATCTGAGAGGCACCTGATTCGGTTGATCTTGTTCGATCTGAGAGGTGTTGGTCGATCTGAGGTCTTCTTCTTCTGTCTCTGGTCTGCTTCTTCTCTACTCAGACTGAAAGTGTTGAAGAAGCCAAAGAGGAATCAATGTCGGAAGGAGATGGCTTCGAAGGAGTGAACGGAAGATAAAGATCTTGAATAGCAGAGATGAATCGAATTGAAGGATAAAGAAGAAGCGGAGAGGAAGAGGAAGATTCTGAAGAGCAGAGAGTCTACTCTCTATTGATGTCAACATCAACAATGAAAACTGGATGTTTCTAAGAGGAAACCAAAAGAAAATAGAAAACTAGAACCAAACACCCTCTCCTGCTTTCGGTCTCTCTTCAATGCAAATAAAAATTGGATGTTCTTGCAATGAAAACTGGAACCAAACACTCACTCTCTCTTCTATTGATGTCAACATCAACAAAGTCGAGGAGTCGGGCCGTGCTTTTACAACCGAAAATTTTTTAATTAATTAAAACCGATTCGAACCGACCGATCGGTTAGGTCCGGGTTTTCGGTCCTAAATGCCCACCCCTACTTTAAACTATAACTTCTCTGTTCCCCCAATTACAGCTCTTTCAGTCCCTGCAATGATTCATTCATTAATACAAATTTTTTTTACCGTCTCCTCACTATCCATATTTGTATTCGTCTGCAAGCTTTAATTTTGAAAGTTATGTTAGGCAGCTTGTACATTTGATGTTTAAGAGATGGATTGCAAGTAAATGTTCCAGAGAACCCCATATTACCCTGACTAAAGTCGATCCATTGCCATTATCCGCTGCTCCTACTGCTTGACATTTGATAATAGATGGTTTTCGTGCAGGTTACTGTTCAAAGTTGATATGTCAACTTAAATAGACAGTGTTTGAATGTGTCAATGCCAAACCCAATTACAGCCAAATATTCAACCTGTTGAATCTAAAACACGCCCACACCAGCTAACTTCAGGTCGTTTCATGGATTGTTTGAAACTATCACCATTGGTTACTTATCGTTATTAATAGATCGTTTGTATTGAAAGTCACATCCTCTCCAATTTTTTAGAGAACATAAATTTAGAACCCTACTTGACATTATCCTGTAATTAGTTCTCTAGTCAGTTCACTAAATAAAAAATGTATTAAGTAACCTTAGCTTCAAACATTAATTAGGCAAAGCATAGAAATGCATACACATAGTAGCATAGACAACAATAACAATCATTATAATTAAAAGGTGAACTTTTACTTAAATCAAACTTTGTTCAGAGGGGAAGATGTCTCAAGGGAGTTGGTTTTCATGTCACCAGCAACCTGCTGTTTTTTGTCCTCTGCAGGCTCATTGCAGTACAAGTAACACAAACAAGTAACCAAACTAATGCCGAAAATAATCCACAACCCAACCTTCCCAAGCACCGGTGAGAACTTCAGGGCAGTAATCAAATTAAGCGACACCGATATCACCAACATCGTACCGTTAACAATCTCCCTAGACGATTCCTCATGCCTAGGTATTCTTTGTAGAGTTTTCAAGAACCCAAATAATGACATGACGCTAAAATAAACGAAAAGAATGTAATAAAATGACTGATAGTCCTTATGACGAATGACTCGAATGAGAGCGAAGATAGTAATGCAGGTTAAGAAAATGGAACAAGTGATTATCACCATATCTCGGGGGTGGTTGTTTCTCTTGGCGAATTAGTTGCTTCTGTGGGATTGCATGCTTAGCATCCATGACAGCTATTGATATGAATCTCAATTGACAGGTTTGAAGTAGTAGTGGCAGTCTGAGTTGGTAATGCATTTTTACTTCCTTGATTCATTCTTTATATAGTTGGTACCCCATCCATAGGAAATTTCATCGAATTCTCTGTTCACATTGGAGTCAATGAAAAGTCTTTACCATGATATGGGCAAGGAAGGTGCAACGAAACTTAAGCTAGCTACAAACAATGCTGGGGAAAGTTCAAGTCGAGAAGAAAAAAAGGAAAAAGTAATTGCAATTGCAATCACAATCACAATCACAACGGAAATTATAGGAAAGTAAATGGGAGCTTGCACGAAATTACCCTGAGGCCCATTTTTTTCATAATCCTTTTCGCGAGCGACAAGCTACCTTTGTTCGATTGTGTCTCCTTTTTCTTGTAAATTTGGATGGATTCAACCTCATCCTGCTTGATGTAGGCTAGCGCATGTCATGTTGCACCCTTGCAAGGCACCTCAAACCTTGTACCTTGTAGGTTATGCCCAATTATTATTATTATTATTATTATTATTGATGCAGTTATTTTTCGCTCTCTGTGCTGATTTGGTTTCAGCTGACCTATCGATCTATACAAGTAGCACACGTGAGCCACGGATCACCGTTATGGTGGCCGATGACACTCGATGCTAAAGTCAGACAGGGCTCTGAGGAAGGTGTAATACCCTAATAGGAAATTTATAGTGCACCTTAGCTTACCAACCTCGTGTCTTATTTATATTGTAAGGAGTCCTGATTTAACCATGTCATCGTAGGCATAGTTTATGGAGGAGATCTTCGTGGAAATCCTTTTCTAATTAGAAGTCGTGCTGTAGGAGAGAAGCTCCCTGTTAGCTCGGTGCTCCTAGATATGCGAGAGATAGTTTCCAATCCAAGAGCAATTTGTAGAAGGGAGTTTCCTTATGTGAAAGATACTCCGGTGTTTGCTTCCTAGTTGAAAGCGGAGAGCTAGGGTTGAACAAAAAATCGACCAAACAAATTAAACCGACCGAACCGATCAGTTCGGTTTCAGTTTTAAGAAAATTCAAAATCGAAGTGGTCGGTTCGGTTTACAGATTTTATGTTAATTTAACCGACAAAACCGAACCGACCAAATATATATAATAAATAATATATATTTATTATAATATAATATAACATGTTTAAAATAGTTTGTTGGTTCGGTTTTAGTTGGTTCGGTTCGGATACGGTTTGCATAAATTAGAATCGGTTCGGTTTGAAAATTTTGAAACCGAAGTTAATCCTCGAGATACTTGTCTAAGGATGGCTTACGGGTATTGAGGATAGTTGTGAGACGTGTGGGCCTAGCATGTTGTGAGAGTTCAGGTCCGCTTGGCGGACCGCAGTTGGGCTGATGCTTAAGGCTGTAATTTCTGGAGATTATCATGACACGTGTGCGGCTCCGGGGTGTGACCGTTTTTATGTATTATCAGTTACTCCATTCGAGTTAGTGGGTCATCATATCGGTTCGCTAAGTCATCTCTTGAAGGGATGCATCGCTCATGATGATTGAGTCTGAATCGCTGCTTGAGCCACGCGCTGCATTAATTGAACGTGCGTTGGTTCAGCGGAAAAGATGTGAGAAGCCAACCTCTATTTAGGTCATCCGCTGTTGTAGCGTCTGATTCTTCCACTTTCCTTATTTTTGAAGCTACCGCTCTGCTTAGAAAAGATTGTTCATCTTCCTCATGGCTCAAGAAAACCTTCTTGATGACACTGTCTTGGCCGAGGGCTTGGATTTTTCGAAGACAGGTTGTTGTCCGAGCTTGGTTTCGCCGAAATCCGTACGAAGTTTGGTGTCCCTGAGGACCTGTCGTTGTATCTCCCGACGGACGACCAGACACCGATGTCACCTCCAGCTAATTTTATCCGTTTGCACCGCGAGATGCTTCAAACTGGAGTGCATTTTTCGTTGGGAGTTCTTGGATCTCTTAGGGATTTCTCCAGCTCAGTTGGGGCCTAATGGATATAAGATCATTTTCATGATTCTACTCAGTGCTAAGGAGGCCGACGTTAGCGTGACTCCGCGGGTGATTCAGTTGCTGACTTCTCTTCGGCTAAAGAGTAATGTTGTTTGTAAGATGAAATCGCCGAATTGCTTTGTTAAGCAACCCGATGATTTCAAGTTCTGATAGAAGTACTGCTTTTTGGTCCCTGCAAATTTGAAGTACTTTCAATGCAAGGGTTGTCCTCTCGAACGACAGTTCAGGTCGTTTCATAAGTTCATTGTTGTGTGACTTTGATGTGCTTGATAGTGGGCCGATTAACCATCGCTTGCGTGTTTTTGCAGGAAGGTTTTCCACTACTCTTTTTACCTTAGAGGAACAAAACGCCATGGAGAAGTTTTGCGTCCTGCCGAAAAGAAAGGCGGTTGATGTCATAAGGGTTTCCAATTTCATCTGTAGGGTGTGGGACAACTGGCATGCCTTCCCCACTTTGTATCGAGAGTCACGCGTTAAGCTGGAAGATGAGACCTCTTCTAGGAAGAGGAAGGCTACTGGATTCAAAGCTTCTGTTATGTTTGATGTGGAGAAGCTGTCTGAGACTCTTGCTTCCTTCGTGAAGAAGAAGTTTCGCTTTAGAATTGGTTTGTCTTCGACACAACCTGCTTCGGTGAAGGAGGAGTGCGAGTCTGCTAGACCTGTTGAGGTGGAGACTGATGTTTTTGACTTGGAGGAGGATTACCTACGACTGGCAGGAGTTGTAGACAGGTCGAACCTTGGTGACGCGCAGGTCGAGGCTCTAAACGACTGTCTTGTGCTGGTTGCAATGACTGCTTCTGCTGATTTGCGTGAGGCCGCTTCAGAGAAGACTCTTGTGAGGATTTGCTTGAGGTGGTAGAATTTGATCGCCTGATAGTGGTCGTGGTAGCGGCCGTGTCTCTTGCAGTCCGCGTTGCTCACCGTCTAGCTCTTGGCCTCAGTTAGAGGTGTTGGAGGGTCCTTTGGATACTTTGATGCCTTCCCTCCCTCCAGATCCCATTGAGTCGTCTCGCAAAAAAAGGGATGGTGGCGACAGTGAAGGGCGGTGCCGACGAAGTTATTGATCAGAGAATGCTTCATCCGGGTGCACAGATAAGCTTGTTTGCACTGAATTTGGTGAAGTTGAGTTCACTGGTCTGACACCAAGAAGTTGACATAGAGTGAAGCATACTAAGCAGGCGACACAGTTGACTGATGGATAACACTCCAAAACACTAGGAAGATTCGTTGGAAGGGTGTATAGATAAGGGCTTGAAGTACCTTATGATAAGTATGTCTCATTTGAGCCACGCATCTGTTGCTGGATGGAAGTTGAGGCGGCTTGTGAGAGAGTATACACCTTGGAGCGTGTCTTCTCGCATATGCAGACGCTGTATTCTGACGCGCTCCATGAAATTGAGCGACTTAAGAAGCATGTCAAAGAGAAGCGATTGGATCGGTCAACCGTGGTCGCGAGGGTTAGAAGGCTCGTCTGAAGGACCTTTAGCGTGATCTGACAAAGGCGGTGTCTGAAAGGGACGAACTTAGGCAAAAGTTGAGCCGTATCCGCCAAAAAGTCGAGGTTGCGCAGAAAGTTGCCGCTAAGGCGAATTCTGAACTGTTGTCTTTCGTTGAAGAGATTGCTTCGAAGGAAGCCAATTGGGCTACTGAGAAGCAACAGTTGGAATTCGATGTGGAGTTCTATACTCAAGAAGCGAGGAAGGCCGAAGACCAGCTTGAATTGGGGCAGCATGAACTTAGTGCTATGAAGAGCAGTTTGGCCACAAAGTAGTCTTAGGTCGACGCGCTGACTGGCAAGTTGGAGGTACTAGAGCGTGAACTTTGTTGATGCAAAGGTGTGGGAGGATGAACTTCTCTGGAAACAAGGCAAATGTGAGTTCCACTGGGTTGTACATGGGCGGCTGGAGTTGCTGGCGCTGATGAAGAAGGAGCATCCTGAGTGGGACCTTAGCCGTTATAAGAAGATGTCGTATGTGGACCTGTATGTTACCCTCGACGACATCGAGCGAGGAAGACATTTTGAGCCTTGATTTCTAGGTTGCGGCGTGTGTGGTCGCAACTTCTACTCCTTCTTCCACTAGGCTTAACTCTTCCATTTCTGTACCCTCTCTTGATAAGGAGTGAACTTTTTGTACTTGTACTCTTTTTCTCTTTGATCATTAATGATAACAATTTTATTCATTCTCGTACTTGTTGTCTCTATTGCATATTTTTCATTTCGCCTTGTCATCTTGCTTTGGCATAGGCTGGTTGAATCAATAGGACGTCAACTGGTTTGTCTACGGTAGAGAGCTTGACAGTTTTGTGTAGTGAATGACTTGGGGTCATCGTAGTGTAGTCATGTTCGGTAGTGGGCATATTATGAACAGTTTAGCTGGGGGTTGAATCATTCGAGTTGTGCCCTGTCCCCAAGGTAAGCTGTTTGACAGTTACCTTGCTTATCTGACCGGCCCGCTGTAGCTGTTGCTGTGAGCGAGTTGTGATGGCCGAGCATGCGTGTCAGAGCGTTCGTGCCGAGTCAAGCGTCTTAAGCTCGGGTTGGCATCTTAAGTAGCTTTTATCCGGACACTGACCGTACGATCCTTGTATCGATGCAAGTGGCATTCGCTTAATATTATATTGTCAGTCGGTTTGAGCGTGAAGACGCTGACTCATCTAGATTCCCGTTTGACGACCATGCTGAAAAGCGGTGGTCTCGTGGCAAGCTGTCGGAATCAGTTCGGGACTGACTAAGCTCCCACCTTTCAAATCATTTATGTCCAATCATAGCAGACTGCAAATTCAGGAAGTAAAGGTTTGGTGACCATGTTGAAAAGCAATAGTCCCATGGCAAGCCGTTAAAATTGATCAGTTCAGGACTGACTAGGCTCCCACTTTTTGAACCATTTACACTCTCCCCGCGAGGTAAGGGCTACGAATTCGAGAGAGGTTTGGCAATCAAGCTGAAAAGCAGTGGTCCCGTGGCAAGCCATCAGAATCAGTGCATCAAGCTACAAATTTGGGAGGGTTACCACGTTGAAAAGGAGTGATTCCGTGATAAACCATCGGAATCAGGTTGTGGCTGACTGAGTTTCCACCTTCTAGACTATCTACACCCTCGCAGTGAGGGCTACAAGTCCAGGTTTGGTGATTTGGTGGTGTGATACCCTTGTGTGGCTGGCACACATGAGAGGGAGAAGCCTAAGAGCCCATGGATCCCAAGATCCCAAGAGGGTTGGCAAGTTATAAATGGGAGATCATAGTCTCACATCGTTTGGGTAAGGGAGGGTGATGTACTATATATGTACGAGGTTAGATCTACAAAGTACTACACATTTTAAAGCCGTGCGGGCCTTGGGCCCAAAGCGGACAATATAGTACTTTGTGGATCAGATCGTGATAGAATGATATCAAAGCCTAACCCAGTCGAAAGTGTGCCAACGAGGATGTTGGACTCCCTTAGGAGGTGAACTGTGATACCCTTGTGTGTGCGAACCTGAGGGGGAGGGTGCGGGAGAGGCCCGTGGATCCCAAGAGGGGTTGGGCGAGCAACCAAGGGAAGATTATAGTCCCACATCACTTAGGTGAGGGAAGGGAAGGGGATGCACTATATATGTACGAGGTTGAATCTACAAAGTACTTCGCGTTTTAAAGCCGTGCGAGCCTTGGGCCCAAAGCGGACAATATAATACTCTGTGAATCGGGTCATGACAGAATGGTATCAGAGCCAGACCTAGGCGAAAGTGTGCCAACGAGGACGTTGGGTTCCCTTAGGAGGGGTAGACATGAGGGAGAGGGTGAGGGATAAGCCTAAAAGCCCATGGATCTCAAGATTCCAAGAGGGTTGGCAAGCTACAAAGTAGGGATGGCAGTGGGGCGGATATTCACGGATATCCGCCCCACCCAATCCGTTTGGGGCGGTTTTGGATATGGCTGAATGGATTTTCGGGTGGTTTCGGGTATCCAAAAAATATCCGTTTGTTAGGTAACATTACAACAATACCCTTCCCCTATATAAATGGATTAAACCCTTAATCCCTCCCCCTATCTCTCCCTTATTTCCCTCCCTCACACCCGCCTCTCCCTCTCGGTCTCTCTTTCTGCCTCTCACACACCGAGGAGTCGAGCGAGGGCGTCTCCATCCTCTTTTCCTCTCACACACACAGACGCCTTCCCTTCGTGTGTGAGGAGCGATTCGAGGCTCGAGCGAAGGTCGAAGGGAAGGGTCGTCGTCCGCCTCCTCTCTCACTGTCCCTTCTTCTCTCTCACAGGCTCACCGCTCACAGCGAAGGTGGAGGCCGTCCGCCTCTTCTTCTCTCTCACAGCGAAGGGCCGAAGGCGAAGCTCGTCCGCCTCTTCTCTCTCACAGCGAACTAGCGAAGGCGAAGCGCTTGGCCGTCGTCGTCACTCGTCACCCCTTCTCCTTCTCTCCTTTTTCTCTGAACTCTGATCTACGCCACAGATATCAGATTTTTTTTTTTTGAAAAGCAAGCCGGTTTTTTCAGCCTAGGATCCGTAACCTAGTCCCGAGATGCGACCTACGGGTCGAATACCACCCCGAAATAAAGATGCCTCCAGTGGGTCTCGAAGCAAGGATCTGTGGAACAAGTCCACAAAGCCTTAACCAATCGACCACAACCCCCCCCTTTTTTTTTTTAATATAGCAGAGATCGTATGTTGTAATTTTTTTTTAATTTGTTGTAATTTTTTTTTTGAATTTGTTGTAATTTTTTTTTAGATCAGATAGTCAGATTTGAAGCCTTAGAATTTTTTTTTTTTTGTAATTTGTTGTACGTATAAATGCCCTGTAGTAGTGTAGTGTAGGAGTATTTTACTGTTATGTATCAAATATTGCGGTGTAAAATATTATATATTGCTATTTGCTGTTAGGTAAAATATTGTAATAAAAAATATGCTATCTGGTACTTTGTAGTGTAAATTTGTTGCATGTAAAATTTGCGGGGCGGATCGGTTGGGGTGGGGATTCAAAATTCACCCTTTAAATCTATTTTATGCGGATATTCGGGGCGGGGCGGATATCCGTAAATCCGTCTGGAGCGGGGGCGGTTTTGAACATTATTGATAAACGGATATGCGGGGCGGATTTTTATCCCCGCAATTCTCAGCGGGGCGGGGATGGATTTGCTTAAATCCGTCCCAATCCGCCCCATTGCCATCCCTACTACAAAGGGAAGATCAGAGTCTCACATTGCCTGGGTAAGGGAGGGTGATATACTATATATGTACGATGTTGGATCTACAAAGTATTACGCGTTTTAAAGTCGCGTGGCCTTAGGCCCAAAACGAACAATATAGTGCTCTGTGGATCAAATCGTGACAGGTAGCCACATTGAAAAATAGAGGCCCTGTGGCGAGCCATCGGAATCAGTTTGGGACTGACTAGGCTCCTACCTTCTAGACTATCTACACCCTCACAATGGGGGCTACAAGTCTAGGTTTTGATAAGAAGCTTTCTTTGCTAGTCGCCACCAGTTAGGCTTACCTGATTAGGTTCGGCGATTACTGACTGCAAAGGGGGCAATGATTCCTGGCGAGTTGTTGTCACTAGGCGTGATAACGCTGATTAGACTCCCACTTCCTAAACCGTCAATGCCCGCGCTAAGCGGACTAGGTATCGTGATGAACCAGAAGCCATCGTAATCAGTCTTGGCTGACTAAGCTTATCTGGTTTGAATAAAAGTTTCGCCTGCTAGGGGGTGTGCAAATCTAATCCATCAACATGTTGCATAGAGTGGACAAAATTACCTTAAATTTGCCAGTTTCTAAAGGTATAATCCGTATGTCAGGGTTGACTAGGATCTCTAGTGCTTGTGCCAAGCACGTGACAGAGTGTTGTTTGAATAATAGGCAGAGCCCATGGGCTCGTAGAGGAAGGGCTAGGGTTTTCTGCATGGTGCGTTGCGTGTACGGAGTAGATTGCGCGGTGACACATGTACGACGTAGGCTACGTGACGGTTACTCCCCCTCAATTGATGTGGTTGCGTGCAACACCATTAATTGATTGACACCGTCTTTGTAGTTTCCTTGGGAACTGTCGTATTCCAGTTTCCCGTATGGTATTCAATGTTTGGCAGTTAATGCTTGAGTGACCCCCTTGGTGAACCGTCATGTCTATATAATGGTATTTTCCAATCGTTGTAGGCATTATCTTTCGCATAACTTATTTCTGTAATGTCCTTGCTTGAAGAAGATGGTTTGGGTTTTCCAAAGGTTGAAGTTGATCCTCCGTCTCTGGAGTCTCCGAATGTTCTGACATTTGCGCCAACCAGACATATAAATAACTGTTGTTATGTGTGGTCACTTGCTATGGGTGAGCATGTAGTTGATCTGCTGAGATCTCGTAATTTCTCCTCATTTCGCGGAGAAGTAGTACGAATTTCCTACAGAGGGAGATGCCTTGGTGTTACACCGTACCACTTTTGCCTTCGTGTGCTCGAATCTCGCTGCTAACCACTGGCTGATTGAAGTGTTAGTCGACGTGTAATGTCTCTGGGTGTGGTAGTTCTCAGTCACATTAGCCATCGCATATGGGAAAAGTGGTATCTCTTGATAGCATTGTGATATCGTAGTTGTGTCGCTGCTTGTGGCCATCCTCATCTGCCTTCTTCTAACCTATTTGAGGAAATTAGAAGGGGGTCGGATGTCTCTTAAGGAAATCAACAGCTCGTTGTGAGGTCTATTATAATGTTGTAATACGAGACTTTTTCGAGGTGATTTGAAAGAGCGATTTGACTGCTCAGTCCTTCAATCTCTTCTGCCACTTTGTCTTTATCTTTGGAATGTATCGAGCATCTCCCATTCTTTTACTTTTGATGTCACTTGCAGTTTGCTCGCATAAGAGGGTTTGCAAGTTTTCAGCGGATGTTGTCCACAACAAAATTGTCTAAGCGAGTATTTTACTTTAGTTCGCACTGTATTCAGACGCTTATAGTGCTCGGTCTTTGTATCCGCCACAGGGCGTTCGCAATATGTAGCCTTTTGTATCCCCCTCAGGACGTTCGTAATATGTAGCCTTTTGTATCTGCCTCAAGGTGCTTGTTGTTACATCTTTCCAATAATCAATGGAGTTTGTTTTTTGTAATTCTTCATTTATTTCTTAAATGATTGCGAATAACATAAGCTTTTTAAGAACTAAAACTCAATATTGATTATGGAAAGGGAAACAAAAAAATTAAAGCAAACTAGCTGTTGAAGGAGATAATTTTATCCTGGCCTTGAAGTGAATTTGGGTTGCTATCGTGGATTGTTTAGCGGACTATTGAGGCGTTACTTAGGTCACTGAAGAGTAAACCTTGCAGAGGGGCGGATCTTCGCATCGACGAAATGTCGGGGGGATGTGTTTTGCTTGCCATGGCCTTTACGACCCGCTAGGAGGAAGAGCCGAATGCTCCTGTACCGCTTGAAAATGATGTCTTTACCGTCTTTTGGCCTCGCACTGGGTCAGGCTGCTCTGCATGACGTAGCTGAATTTGGGAGCACTTTATATGTTTCAGTGCAGTGTAGTGGCAACCTCGTGCCATAGGTTGGTTTCCACGTATCTTTGGGGGCCACTTTAGTTCCTCCCAACCTTTCATGGAATCAAGTGTGTCTGACAGGCTAGTGCTTAGGGGCGTGATAGCTCTGGATCCAACGTAGTTGGATGATTTTTTCAGCCTGGGATGACCAGGGTCCGACATATTATCGCCGCGCTTCCTTTTGCTCTTGAAGGGGGATGACCAGGGTCCAGCCTGTTGTCGTCGCGCTTCTCCAACTCTGGATCCAACACCTTCGATTTTCCTTTTAGCGGTCTTTGACTACTCCAAGGGGATGTGTCTTTTGACACTCTTGAAGAGTTTTTCCATGTCCAGAGGTGGCTCCAAGGCGAGGTCCTCAAAAAGATTTCCCTCTTTGAGACCTGCAGTGAAGGCCGTCACGTCTGTATCGATGCTGCATTCGTCGATGAGGGTCAACTCATTGAAGCACGTGACATACTCTTGGAGCGTCTCGCCGGACCTCTGCCTTAGAGAGTACAGTGTGGGCTTTTTCTAAAATGCTGGCTTTCGACGAAACGTGTCAAGAATTCCTTTTCCAGTGTTTTGAAGGAGTCGATGGACTTCGACAAAAGGCTGTGAAACCACGTCAATGCGGAGCTTTTCGGACTAGTGGTTAAGGTCTTGCACAACACGGATTCAGATCCTTATTGAAGGGCCATTACGTGTTGGTAATGGCGCAGGTGGTCGAAGGAATCAGTAGTTCCATCGTAGTAGCTTCGAAGGAGTGAACTTCCTCGGTAGGGCCTCATTCATGATCCGATCCACAAATGGTAGGACGGAGAGGGTCGTGCGCCCCTCTATGAAGGGGGTTACCATGGGCGAGCCTCTCTGTCCTGGCGTTGACCTCAGTTTTAGCTGCACAACCTCTTTAAATCCAATAAGAATTGGCGGTTTCTTGGTTTTCATGCGCTTGCTCCCTATCATCTGCTAGAGGCGAAAGTCTATGATGTTCCTGATCTCCATTATCGGGTGGTAGATTCTGTTGCATGAGAGCTTCCACCGCTTTGGCGATCCGCTATATTTGGGACGCCAGCATATCGATTCTGGGATCTGTCGATGCTGTCATTGGTGCGGAAACGTGAGTTGGCTGCGTGTGCAAGATATGAACTGTTGAATGAGGCGGTATAGGGACAACTTAAGCATTCGACGTGTCCTCTGGTTCTCCATTGTTACGTGACATGGTGGTCACCATCTCTCTGAGTCTTTGAAAGGAGACGACGCTTAGTGTAAAATTACGAACTATGTCATCCCCACGGACGGCGCCAAACTGATGCAGTCAGTTTTTGCTATTTGCTCTGATCTGGTTCCTGCTGACGTGTTGACCTGCACAAGTAGCACACGTGAGCCACGGACCATCGTTGTGGTGGTTGATGGCACTCTGATGCTAAAGTCAGATAAGGGTTATGATGAAGGTGTAATGCTGTAACAGGGAATTTGTAGCGTACCTTAGCTTACCAACCTCATGTCTTATTTATAGTGCAAGAAGTCTTGGTTTAACTATGCCATTGTAGGCGTAGTTTAGGGAGAAGATCTTTGTGAATATCCCTATCTAATTAAGAGTCGTGTTGTAGGAGGGAAGTTCCCTGTTAGCTCTGTGCTCCTAGATACACGAGAGATAGTTTCAAATCCAAGAGCAATCCGTAAAAGGGAGTTTCCCTGTGTGGAAGATACTTTGGTGTTTGTTTCCTAGTTGGAAGCGGAGAGCAGTTGTAGTTGCTCGCCCGAAGCTGATTCTTGAGATACTTGCCTAAGGAAGGTATACGGGTATTGAGGATAGTTGTCAGACGTGTGAGCCTAGCATGTTGTGAGAGTTTGGGTCTGCCTAGCAGATCACAGTTGGGTGAGCTTAAAACTGTTTGGGCCGGATCAGTGTTGGGCCGACGCTTGAGACCGTAATTCCTCAAGATTATCATAACACGTGTACAAATCCGGGATGTAACCATTTTTTATGTATCGTCAATAATAATTACTATTATTATTATTATATTATTATTATTGATGATAGACCGAAACGTCCTCTCTTCTACACCATACACGTGTCATGATGATCTCAAGGAATAACAGATCCAAGCGTCAATCCAACACTTAGGAGTGGGCAAACGAGTCCAGATATCGCGATTCCAATCCAAACCAGACGGTTTTACTCCAAACGGTCCGATTCCAATTGTGTAAATTATTAAACGGTTCGGATCTGTTATAAAATGGTTTGAGTCCGGTTCCAATTTATTGAATTAAAACGGTTCGTTTTCAAACCGTTTTGGTTACACATGTACACGTCTTATCTTAATTGGGAGATTGAAAATGAGGTGTCAAAAATCCAAAATTCTAGTTGGCCTGGGAAAACCAGCGAGATTGCTGCCTTAAAGGGCTAATTTACACTTTTGCCCCCCTTTTTAAAACCTTTTAAAAAAATTGTTTAAAAAAGAGAAGCAAAAGTGTAAAATCTCCCCCAACCTCGCTGGTTTTCCAGGCCAGAAAGAATTACTCGTCCAAAATATCCGGCATGCCTTGCTTGAGCCCCCATCAAGCCAACTGCTCAGCCACCCCAAATAAACCTTTCACTTTCTTCCCCAATCAAAGCTCTTTCTTCATAACCCTTTTTCCATATTTGTTTATTCAACAATGGCGATGTCGACGGATATTTTCGAAGAGCTTCAAAACCCCTTTCAGCCCTCTTTTCATCTTCATCAATCTGAGCGTGATTCAAAAGTTAAGACCTCTTCGATCTGCTGATGGAATCGAGATAACCCATCAAAACCCCAACTCCAAGACTTCAAAAAATTGACCTGAAGGATTGCGGCCCCATGGTACTTGACGCCCTAATCAAGATCAAGAACGAGATCGACCCATCTATGACATTCCACGAGGGAATCTGCGATTATTGCTCGATGAACATCGATGGGAAGAATGGCCTTGCTGTCTCATCAAGATCGAGTCTGGGGAGCGACTTCTATCACCCATTTATCGCATATGTTTGTGATAAAGGATATGGTGCTCAAACCCATCAAACGATTTGCTCTTAAACAACATGTTTGTTTGTGTTTGAAGACTTCATTTTTCTCTATCTCTGTTTTTTAACTTCTCTGTTTCAGTATCATGTTTTCTTATTTTTTCTCTGCTATTTGTTCACTAATTTCATCAAACATCTTTTTGATGTCGTTCTGATTTTTTGTTTTCATAATGGGAGATAAAATGGAGATTTGATTCCTAAACTAATTTTGAGTAATGTTGACCATCTACATAGAAGGGGTCTTGAAGTACCTATTTTTCAATAATGGAGGTGAGTCATATGAGATGCGGTTTCAAGTTTTAGCCCCATTTTGCTCTTTGTTTTTTTTTCTTCGATTTCAAGAGATGGGCATGGTGTTTACAATGTGGGTATGTGTTAATTTTTTGTTATCTACCATGGATGGTGACAATAATCTGCGCAAAAGGCAGGGAATCAGTTTCGGTAATGGTGTTGGTTCTGTGACACTTCCTATCAATTTGTTCTCTCAGCAACCACAGCGATGATTATAATGGATTTTCTTCTGGACACGT
Organism: Berberis thunbergii; assembly: GCA_003290165.1. Lineage (NCBI taxonomy): Eukaryota > Viridiplantae > Streptophyta > Magnoliopsida > Ranunculales > Berberidaceae > Berberis > Berberis thunbergii. The sequence continues at coordinate 9,692 of QNQO01007335.1, read as the reverse complement.
TAGTCCAGATTCACATGGTGACTGACTTGCAAGCTATGGTGAATTATCTTCATCGGTCAAAAGAAATTGAAAGTATGCTTACAGTGCTGTAGACGTTTGTTTTGTTTTAAAATGAAAAATAAATTGATGTGTATTTTGGAATCGTTTGGAACTAAGAATCGGATACGTTAAAATGAGAAAATTCGAACCGAACTGGATACGTTAAATTTAAACGGTTCAAGCTAGGTTCTTCAAAATTTTGTATCTGGACCGTGCCCACCCCTACCAACATTGATTCGACTCAAGCGGTTTCAAACCTGCATAGCGTAGTTCGCCAGACGAACTTAAATTACTACAGCCTGCTAACCCTACATGTCTCACAACCATCCTCAATATTCGTAAGATCTATTAAGGTAAATATCTCGGAGATCAGTTTGAATAGGCAAGCCAGCAGCACATTGTTTCCAACTAGGAAGCAAATACCAGAGTATACGTCGTACACATAAACTTTTCTATATGGACAACACTCTAATTGAGAACTATCTTCTGTGTATCTAGGAGCACAAGTCTAACATGAAAACTTCCCTCCACAATATGACTCATAATTAGAGAATGATCTTCTAGATGATCTCATTCCCTAAACTACGCCACCGATGGTCTGATCGAACCAGGACTCCAACACTATAAATAAGACATGAGATTGCTAAGCTAAGGTATGCTACAAGTTTCATGTTTACAACATTAAGTCTGTCTTAGATCCCTGTCTAACTTTAGCATTGGAGTGCCAATGGCCACCACAACGGTGGTCTGTGGCTCATGTGTGTTCATTGTGCAGGTCAGCAGGTCAAGGTCAAATAGGGAGCGAAAATCAACTGCATCAGTTTGGCGTCGTCCGTGAGGACGACAGAATTCCTAACCAAACATTGACATCATCTCTCTTCAGAATTGAAGAAGGTGGTGACCACCAAATCTTGCAACAATGGAGAACAAGGGGACACGTCAAATGCTCAGATTGACGCTATGCCACCGCTTCTGGCAGTGTCGGTAACACAAGGCCAGCAAGCTCACACCCCTGCGCCTAAAGAAGTCAGCACTGACATGGTTCCACAGTCTCCCTCTAAAGTCAATCAACTCATTCAAGACACTGGTCAAAGAACTTCTGACACACTTTGTTGGAAGCCAGCGGATCAGGAAATGCCCCCACTATATACTCTCCCTGAGGCAGAAGTCTAACGAAACGCTAAGGGAATACATCACGTGCTTCAATGATGAGCTGATCCTCATTGACTGCTGCAACGATGATACCGCTGTAAATACTTTTACTGCGGGTCTAAGAGAGGGAAAGTTTAACGACTTCTTAACTTTGGAACCCCCTGGATATGAAAGAACTAGGGTGCCCAGAGGTACATCACCCTGGAGAAAATGAGAACAACAAAGAAGAAAACTGAAGTAGAGAATTCCTCCGTTTCTAGGGACAGAAAGGATGGAAAAATGTGAGAATATGAAGAAAGAAACAAACAAAAGTGCAACGATATCAGGTCAGACTTTAGCCGCGCCAGGCTAGAGAAATCATCAAACTATGTCAGATCCAGAATCATGACCCCCCTCAACTCTAGCTTGTCAGGTGTCCTTAATTCCATGAAAAACTGAAAAGATCTGAAATGGCTCCAAAACAGCACATAGACCCCTTTAAACACGACAACAGCAAGTATTGCTAATAACATAAGGAGGGTGGCCACGGCACCAACAATTGCAGGAGTTGAAGTTAAGAGACCGAATATTGAATTCGCAAGGGAAAACTGAAGGAATTCCTTGGTTTAGAGAAAAAGCAGGACCGAATCAGGGAAATAGGAGAGGCAGTCAAAGAAATTGAGGAGACTCCAGACATAATATATGTCCTTCACGGAGTCGGATAAGAAGAAAAATAGTCAAACAAGTCCTGCAAAAGGGCATTCCTTGAGATGCGGACACAGCCCACCAACAAGGATAGACGCGTGTACTACTCGCAGGTGCCCGACCTTGACCTCGAAGGCGTCTGTGCACCGCACAATGACGCTATTGTCATTTCCGTCTCCATTGCAATATGGGAAGTGAATAAGGCCCTAGTGGACACGGGAAGCTCTCTCAACGTCCTATTCTACAATGCATTCCGTAGTATGGACCTCAAGGAAGAAAATCTAACACCTTTTGACTACTCGCTGATTGGGTTTAGCAGAGAAAATGCTTCTCGATTGGGAAGATAAGGTTAGTAGTGGTGGTAGGAGAGCCACAACTAAGGAAAGTCATGTTCCTGGATTTCATGGTGGTGGACGAACCGTCTACCTATAACCTCATATTGAAAAGACCCTTCTTCATCAGATGGAAGCAGTAGTCTCTACTTTTCATTAGTGCGTCAAGTATACCGCCAACTACTCGAAGGGAACAATTCGCGGGGATCTACCAACGACACAGGACTACCACTATGCTGTACTAAAGTAGATAGAATGTTTCCAAATTCAGCTAGAGCCCGCCAAACAAGTTGAACAAAAGCCAGACTCAAAAACTGCGGAAAAGTTACTCCACCCAGATGGAGAAAAAGACCCAACATCAGTGGCTCAACTTAGCGATGGAGAACATTTCAACATTATAGGAGCAATCCGCCCTCTAGCCCGACAAGACTTCAGGCCCAGCGGAAAGGTCATTGTAAATGAAAACAGAACCCCACAACTGTTAGTGGGCGCTACAGAACCCTCCCACGCAAGGTTTACTCTTTAGTAACCTCAACGGAATCGACAAAACTTGATAATTTGCTAAAGACACTTATGATCCAAGCAAGGGCCATGCGAATTTGCTTCAAGGTCGGATCAACCTCTCTTTGCCAACAATCAATTTATAAAGTTGTTTAGCTTTATTTCATTGGTCACGTTAGAGTTTTAATTGTTAAAAGCTTATGTGATTTGCACTCATTTAAGAAATAAAAGAGAATTACACAAACACACTCTATTGATTACTGGAAAGATATAAAAATGATCGTCTAGATGGCAGGTACAAAAGATTACAAACTACAAGCATTCGAATCCGAGATGTACAATTTAGATTTTCTTTAACTACAAGCATCCGAATTCGATCCAACGAGGACTCAGAAGTGATAGCAAGGGAACCTTAGGTAAATTACGAAGCCCTTTAAGAGTTCCGCTCAACGACTTTTTTGAAGAAGATGATCCACGAGCAGGAGCAGAAGTACAAAAAAAGTATGAAGGAGAGCATTCAATTCAATACTTCGTCAGACCCACCTTGCAAGGATGACCTAAGGTGGTACAAAATCAGCAACTGAAGGCCCCACGACATGCCGACCGATGCTACAGCTGACTCACGCTCTCGATTCGCCCAACTAGACGAACTTGAGGCAAGTATCAGGTTGAAACAGATCGAGTGGACCCTCCCGTTGAGGAATGAGAGAAGCATCTAGGAGTCAATGGCCCACTTCGACAGGCCATGTCCAACTTCGCTCCGTTTCGCAACTCTGAGTTCTAGCGCAACACAACACGTCAAGGCTAGCTGAGAAGGAAGTAAAGCAACCGTGTCTAATTAAGTAGCAACGGTTTTAAGCCGTGGCTACTCCTGCCCACGGCTTAAAACCGTGGCTAGGGTTAGCCACGGCTTAAAACCGTTGCAAGTTTAGCCACGGTTTTAAGCCGTTGCAATAGCTTTAGCAACGGTTTTAAGGCCGTGGGCAGGGAGTAGCCACGGTTTTTAGCCATTGCAATAGTTAGCCACGGTTTAAAACCGTGGCAAATTTATTATTATTATTTTTTTAATAATTTTTTTTAATTTTTTAAATTTTAAATTTTTTTTTTTTTGGCTATCAAATGCCTTGAGTCATTGAGTCAAAATCTTATCAAAGTATGGAGGCAAAGTAATGTAATAATGGAGGCAAAAAATGTAATTAATAAGAAAATGTATTTCATTGAGTCAAAATCTATCAAATAATATCTCAAATACAATGATAGTCAAGGAAATAGTCATCTGAAATGATAGTAGAAGAGCGATACAGAAGAAACATGGTCTTGGTTGTGTCTTGAGTAAGAAATAACCGCCAAAGAAGTTGCCCAAAATGCTACCAGCAGCAAGACCCATGAATGCATAAGATTGGAGACTGGTCATTTTCCATTTTTTGGCCATACTCCGCAATAAGAAGCATCTTTTGCGACTTCTGTGATGGAAGCACCAAGGTTGTTAATTAGCATACATTCATTAGCGCTATAAGAGTTCGACTTGCAACTGGGACGAAAGCCAGTGTACCGCAAGATAGAAGCTGCAAAAGAACTGTCGATATTGATTTGTATCAGCAACTCACTCATTGTTCAACCTTCATTAAATTTATAACCATCTATGACTCTTCACAATAAACCAAACAACATATTTAGTTTTTATTTGTTTTTCCCCATCATTTGAAATTCAAAGTTTACTTGATACTGGCTCAATAAACGCCTAATTACCTTACAAACAAGCCTAAACACATGCTCACCTGTAACGGAATGGGAGTCATATTTAGTAGTCCTTCCAAACAAATTATAAATGTTATCCTGATATTACTTCTGAAATCTACACTTGCTAGCAGATTGAGTATTTGAAAGTGTTTTTGGGAAAAAATACATAGAAACATCCTTAATATGATATGATATGAGAGACGCAATGCTGACTAACCCGTGTTGATTCAGGTTTTCCCCTCTTGGTCTGATTACTATGGCAGGCTAGGGACGAACTGCGGTTGATGCTGCTACTGCTTGCGAGAGACGCAATGCTGCTGCTACAAGGGACGATCTGTGATGATGCGAGGTACGCCTGCTGCTGCTGCTGGCTGCTGTGCTGCGAGGGAATCACTGCTGCTGCTGCGAGGGAATCACTGTTGCTGCTCGAGAGGACGAACTGCTGCTCTGCGAGGGACGCAACTGATGCGAGCTTGCTGCTGGTCGCAAACCAGAGTGCGCTCTATTTCACTGCAGAGTACCCACTGTTTCTGAGCCTGGGATTGCAACTCATGTAGCTATGGTTTGCTGACCTGCCACAATAATAAGAGAACTTAATAATTGCAAATAAAGTTCAAAGCATTACTTTTCACGAATGTGGCACATGGTTCCTCTATTATCTTAGTTTCAGGATAGGAACATGGTAAATCCTGTGATTCTTGTAGATTTTAAGTTGCTTATAAAGAAAGAGAGGATTTAGGAGTATAGGAAATTATACTTGTCCAAGCCCTTGTGTAGAAGACTGTCTGAACTGTGTCCATAAATAATTCCCAATAATGGGCAAATAGTTGCTGCAAATATTTTTGGCTCCGGTGACAAAAAAAAAAAAAAACCCTCTGATTTTCAGTCATTGAGACTTGAGCTCATTTGAAAAGGGGGAGGGAAAAAATCCCATGGCAGCATCCATTAATCCAAGCATAAGTAAATGAAGAAAACAACATATTAGCATACAACATGCTCACCACGAGGTAGATCAAACTTGACGAACTCAAATAGATGAGCCATCTACCTCAAGAATATCAAGATCTGAGCCCTGAGAGTTGCATCCTCCAGTTTATCCACCCAATTCAGATCTTGAGATCCTCAAAGGATGACCATGTCATTTCTCAAATCAAAATCTGAGTCTCTTAGAACCTTGGGAGCTTATTCACAAAAGAAGTTTAGTTTGTGTTGATACGAATAATTAACAAGAAGTGAAGAAATGTATCAAGAATTTATCTAAAGAAAAAAGGATGAACAAAGATTCACCAAAGATAACAAAAGCACTCAAAGGAGAGTTGAAAATAATTGACAAAGAAACAAAACCATGGATGAATGCATAGTTCAAGCAGCAATAAGAACTAGAGCAAAATTATTATCAGTACAGATTGAACCAAGCAGACAAGAAAGATAAATAAATAAATAAATATGATAAGAATAAATGTATGTGGTATGCTAAAAGAACTACTAACCTTTAGAGCCAACTCTAGTACTTTAACGATAGAGCTAACACAAAATGCCCATGAAACCCTGTTGATGATATTATGCGATGTTGATGGATGAATGATTGAGAGCTAACACAACACATGGTACCACCTAAGTGAAAATGATGTCAATAGTATATAGTAAAAAAATCACCCAAAAACAGGAAAAACAAACACATGAAAAGCTTTTAGTCAGATCCTTCAATCAGTAGTAAAGGAAAACCAATCCAGGTTCATTCCAAACTCATATCAGAAGTCCACTGCTCGAATGTGTAAAGGTACCTGATTCCGGTATGAATAGAAATCATTGGATCCAAGAATCGTAAACCACAGTACAAAGTACAAGATTAGTCAAACAGACATAAACCACGGTACAAAGTAGTAATCAAGAGCAAAAGGGAAATTGGGAGAGTAGCCAGCAAGAGGTGTATTGAATGCTTCATACTAAACATACATCATAAAGAGAATTAAAAGAGTCAAGAACTATTATTTTAACCTTTCCCTACAATAGGAGATGCAGTCATGCCAAATATGCGGGGACGTTTCATGGCACTTCTCTTGTATGCCTGTACAGTTTTAATGAAATTGAGTGTCACCAAGACCTGTCTAGCTTCCAAAAAAAGGGCAAGGAAACTTAAACTATTTAAACAGAGACGTCAACATATTAATCAGTTACCTTCATAATCTGGCTGTATGGGTGACTGCTTTGTGCTTGCGCATGATGGCACTCATCAAATATCAAAATTGCAATTAGCTCCATTTTGATAAGTCGATGGAATAAATTGCGCAGAAGTATTTGTGGGTCATAACAAGAACCTGCATAGTCCAGTAAATGAAATTCTTCTCAATTTTTTCTTTTTATATTGTGAAAAAGAAAGTAACTTAAATCACTTTAAAATCATAGACTGTGAAAGAAATAAGCTGCATAGAGTGTGAATGGAACCTCATAGTTTTCCATCTCTTTCTCCCATTCTTGATGGTTCAAAATGCTTAGTATGGCCGATCGTATGTCTGAACTTTAAAACCAGTTGATTTCGTTATGACGTCCGCATTGCTACAAAAATCAGGGATGAAAGTCAAGCTTTTTGTTGAGAGTTGTCGACGTCATCATATCCAGCAGATGGCAGCTACAAGGCCATGAACTTTGCATCGAGTATGAATGATAATAGAAGCTTCGGTGAAGCAAGCTTCTTCAGTACCCTGCACAATTGAATGCATGAAGCAAAGAGGATAGCGCAGAAACATTTGTATGAGGAAAAAAAAAGTTAGGAATCCAAGGAATTCACCTCTATGGCTCGGCGGCCTCTACGCTGAGCTTGAGAACTAGTAAATCTTCGAAGCACAACTCTTGAGTTATATAAAGGACTGCATTATTCCGAAAAAAAAGGACTGCATTATGAATATCAATGGAAGCACAGTGATGTTACAAACCTCTCATTTCGTACAACATATTAGCAACAATAGCAATAATCAATGAAAGGGGGTGCTTGTTTTTCAATGAGAGGTCCAGACTTTGCAAAATAGAGAATGTTTATGTGAAAGCAAACACCCCCTTAACCCAAGGGTGCAATAAAACCAACCAGACTGTGACAACGGATGGACAGATTTATCAATCCACTATCAACCTTATCAAGTTTACTTTACTTACTGGTCGGGTCGAATCAATTTCTTGAGCTTACTGTGGATGATCTAAACTCTAAACATGTAGAAAATACTTCAAACAGAGATGTCCTAGCTTTGCCAGCTAGTTTTTCTTTCTTCTCATCCATGTTTGTCAGTAGCAACATCTATACTAACCAATTTGCGGCTTAAAACTAAGTTTCTAGTCACTAGCACCATATGGAAGCAATTAAAAAAGATGGTAGAAACAAAACCTCATTAGCTGCTGCAGCAATTGGCATTGATACAACATTCTCATCTCCTAGTGCAAGAGCCAATCTCATATCCTTTTGCTGATGCTTCAGAGGAAAAGCAGGGGGGTAATTGTTCTTGATCATTGGTGGTCCTTTAAGTTTGAACATTGGATTAGCTAAAAGGACAATATGAAATAATAACTATATTGTAGACATATGAAATACAGCCGTAGATTACTATTCAAGTCCAATATAGCATTAAGCATAATTTACATGGATAAATTTGAAGAGAATGCAAATAATAACTATAAAAATGCTACATTCAGAATGCTTGCTATGCTCCATGACAGGCAGACTCCATTTTAAGGGTAACAATAGAGTCAAACATGCATAGATAGATAAAGGAAGAGACCTTAACATCTCCGAACATACATCTCAAACTTAAAGGGTAGCTAAAGAAATCACAGTCAAGTAATCCAACAACCGTGATGACAATACATATGTAGAGTAAAGGTAATGCACCTAAGCAGCTTGAAGTAAAAACCCTTAGCACTCTGCATCTTACACTAAAAAATTGCAAATTGCAAAGTGCAAAATTTGCAACTAACAAAAACAGGCAGCAAGTTTTGTAAGCAAAACAGGCAGCAAAGATTACTCTGTAAAAACAGAGCACTCTTGTCACAAGTCATGCTGAGGACTGTGGAAGCCATTAATGAGAACCCCACTGTGGAAGCCATCAATGTGTAAACTCATAGAATGAGAACCAAAAAAGAAAAACCAATCATGAGTCATTTTCGTTTTCTAATACAACGTTACAAAATGATATCATTGAATGTAGAGTTTTAAGCGAAGTCAATATATAAGACCAAAATGAGCAACAAATTAATCCTTAAAATAGCATACTTACAATGTATCAAAATTCCCAATTTGAGATAGCTCAATTGGTATTGGGCCTTTGAGCCTGTTCGACAAAAGATTCCTATTATAATAGAAAGAAATCAGTTAATGTCATACAGCAAGTAATGGCCAATATGTCAAGACCAAACATGAAGTTCCATGCATGACTTTCATTCACGGTACAAGTGCCTATTGGGTCCAGCCATCCAATAGACAAAACAGAAAGGAAATCAACAATAAAACCAAAAGAGTCAATGACATTGGATATTTTAAATCAATGATAAATTAGTGAAAGTCAAGACTTACAAGTACGTCGTACTCTCAAGCTTTTCAAATGCAGGTGGTATGGTTCCATTCAATTTGTTTCGAAAGAGATTAATGTTACAGAATCATGTGCTTAATGATGTTTCCAAAAAATAATAAATCAATTAAATAAGCTAATGGACAAAGTTTAGTTACTGACAGACTATTGAGGTTTGTGCATGAGCTCAAATTATCTGGAATCTGACCCTCGAGATTGTTATTGGCAACGTTTCTGTAAGATCATTGTGTTAGTAGCTATCAACCTTTAAAAGACTTTAACACATATATGCATTACAAAACTATATGCAAATGAGAACAACTATATGCATTACAAAACTCAGTTGCTTTCACTAATAACAATCAAAAGACAAGTGACCTCCCAAATCAGCACAACACACCATTTTCTTTTGATGAAGGATCACACATACTTGTATTATACTCTTTACATACAATTTTTTTGTAAAATTCACTTTAAAAAAATATTGATGAAATTTGCATCAAAATCAAAGCATGAAAACTTTATTATCCATAGAGGAGAAATCCATCCAAAACAATCAACTTTCAACATTACTTTACTCTGTTACAAATCCATCAGAATAAGCATGCATCACACCAATCTTGACCGGAATATAGACTTTATTAGAAAATTGCTAGGCGAAACTAAATTTCAGAAGTGATTCTACTTACTT